>CM077249.1:25851793-26069293 GCA_039654775.1 Spinibarbus caldwelli
AAGCCTCTGCTAAATTAATAAATGTAGATCATGTGATGCATTTATATCCAAAGTTAATTGATGAAGCAGCGCAACTAAAAATAACAACAAGCTTTCAAGATGTCATGTTTGTGGTTTATGCATATTTAACATGCAGTAACACACTTGGTGCAGTAAATGATGCATGTATTAAGAGACGAAATCTGATCCTGAGTGGTCGCAGGTGATGCATTGGAGCTACATGGTAATTCTAGATGTAAACAGTGATTCGTCTCAGCTGACCATTTGTGATTGGATCACCTGGGATGCATGTTAATACCTAGTGTAAACAAAGTCATTGTGTTTTTCAAGCAACCACCTTGTGTGAATGTTATCACATGCTATAGATCTTGCAAACTGCTGTGGAGGAAGCTGTACTGATGGTGTGAATTAGAGCAAAACTGCTAGGGTATGAACACAATTACTTGAGTTTAGAAATGGATGATGCAAGACAGAAGTATGAACCCCTCTGGGCATGATGCAACAATGTATCGACATCTGAAGGACAAGAATGACGTGTTCAAGGGAGAGTTTGGACACTGAAGATAGATGGTTTGAGAGAGGCCAAATGTGAAAATGCAGCAAATGGATGGCTGAAAGGGGAAGTGCTCCTTCTTAGACACTTACAACAGTGTCCTTCCGGGCTCAACCCAATTTAGCCCCAGTTGACACCTTTTACTGGAATTAACACCAGTCTGTGATGAATCGAGCCCTGCAGATGTCACAGTGCTTGATGTTACATCTTCAGGGAGTCTTCGCTGTTCTCATCTCATGACTGAGGAAGCTGTTCAAGTGTGGTGAAACTCTAAGCAACCAAAGTATATTTATGCCTGATGTTAATGTCCATTTCTCGTGATCCAATCACAAGTGGTCAGCAGAGACAGATGGCCATCTATACCTGGAATCATTTGTGACCGCTTGTGAACATATTTCGTAAGGATTGTCTTTTGACTCCAGACATCAACTGGCCACATTTATTTTCCACTGACCTGAGAGCAGAACAGTGACATAACTGGCTACTTTACTGCTTTGATGCCATGATATGAGGTGTTACAATGAATAAAATTCTTAATTTTTAGATTTAGTATTAGATGGATGGAGTATAAAGTGTGAAAATAGTGTGCAGCGTGACACATGGAAACAGGACGTACATCCGAATGTGTGACACATTACCACACCAGTGTGGTTGTTGGAAATGAAAACTATTAAAAATCATTTTCAGTAAACAAATTTAAGGTGTAACAAAATATAAATATTATACAATAAACTTAAAAAACAAACAAACAAACAAAAAAAACTTGTTTTGGGACTAACTGAAATAGGTAATAAGTACTAAAATCACTAAAGTAAAAACTGAACTAAAAACAAATTTAAGCTAAAAGGAATTAAGTAAAACTAGTGCTCTCAAAATATTAATTGTGAACTGTGCTAGTAAAATGAGTCGGAATGAGCAAATTTTCAAAATTGAGTTCTTTTTATTTTCATTCTCCATTAAAACACCTTCAAAGTGATATATGACTTGTTGGAATCGGACAGAAAATGACTGAGCTACAGCCGTTTGAAGTCGATAGAGTCAGCAGAGTTGATTTGGAGAAAAATCCAGTTTAAGTTTTCTGAAAATTCCAAAGCAAAATCAAAGCAAAATTCATTTTCCTCCAATCCTTTTCTTAATAATAATGACTACTGTATATAATTAATCACAATATAGCTATTTTTTTTATTTTACCTTTGTTATTAAAAATAAAAGCAAAGATGCAAATAAACAGTAGTTTAATCAAGAGCAGCGAGTGATTTCGGCTTTTCTTTTAATGTTTGATTAACACTGAGACAGAGCTATATTAAGACCTATTGTAATGCATGGATCTAATATAGTGTTACACATCAGATTTTTCCCCAACTATTAACTAAACGTTCATGTAAGACATAACAGATTATGTTTGTGTGAATCTCGCCAAGACATATTTTGCAATAATGTACGTTATAGGGAAATCGCGCAAGCGGAGAGGCGCATCTTATGCACACGCTTTTTTCCCCCCCAAATGTCAGTCAGCGCGATCGTTTTGTTTTCATCAGCATGGGTTTGAAAATCATATTTCACTGGTTTGGACTCATGTCATCGAGAATTCGATATGAATATTCACAAAGCTGGAATGCTGCGCTTTGCAACAATAGACCTACAACTTGTGGTGAGAAGCAGCAGCAGTCATTCAGAAGTGAGCAGAGAAAAATTTACTCCTCTCAGAAAATGTACAAATAAAGATTATTTTAGATATTTAATTACTATTTGGAGCATTTGGATCGCTGGAAGAGGGCATAATGAAATCATTTTTGTGAAAACCTCAAATTTGACCAAAACTGACATTTTTCACTTCTATTGCCTATAGCTCAAAATTAGACCATGCGCATTCACACTCATTTTGCCAGCATGGGTCACAATTGTGATTAATTGCATCCAAAATAAAAGTTTTTGTTTACATAATATAGGTGTGTGTACTGTGTATATTTATTGTGTATACAGTACATACAGTATATATTTTGAAAATATTTACTTGTATATATTTATATATAAATATATTTAATATATAAACATAACATTTTGTGAACATTATGTGAACATAAACTTTTTTGGATGCGATTAATCGTTTGACAGCACCAAGTAAAACAAAATCTAATAAAAATGACAAAAATGTGTAACAAAATAGCCCCCGGTTTGAGCCTTGGCTGGGACAGGAGGCGTTTCTGTGTGGAGTTTGCGTGTTTTCACCGTGTCTGCGTGGGTTTACGTCGGGTGCTCTGGTTGCATGTTAGGCTAACTGAAGTGTCTAAATTGTCCCCGGATGTGTGTGAAAATAGAAGACTTGTGTATGAATCGACTTGTGTATAGATTGATTGGTTCTCGCCATGAATATAGCCTTAGATGCTGGAATGGTGTTAAGAAGGAAATTAATAAGTAACGAAATAGCTAAAACGTAAATTTAAAATGAAAGCTAAACATGCTAAAATAAAAGCTAATTCTAAATACTTAAAAATAATACTAAAATAACACTTGTGTGAACAGCTTTATTGTGTTATGTCTCAAATTTGTTTTGTACTAGCCTAACAAGTCTCATTTTTTCTTGTTCTGGAAGCAGTGATCACATTATCCTGTTTCTCTGTTTCTAACATTTAATGGTTGCTGTTTTCTCATTTGCAAGTTCAAAGTATCATTTTGAGGCCCAGAATTTGTTTAATTTCAGTCATTCATAATATTCTTCTCTTCCCTCCTCATTCCCTCCATCACTGTGTAAAGAGGGTGACCAAAGAGAGGAGTATGAAGCTGCTCAGCCAACAGAGGGACATCAACATCCTGGCCCAGCAGATCATACATGTGCTCAACTTCACCAACTGGGCCATCAGCAATGGAAGCAGCACAGCCCTGCTCTACAGCAAGAGACTGGTCAGCCTTATTTCTCTCACAAAAACACCTGTTTACTTTTCTTTCAAGTTCTGTTTTTGCAAATGTGTCATTTGTATTGGCACTACACCTTCCAACAATAACAGTTCTGTCTTTGGAGATGCCACTTAAACTATTTCAAACAAAACTACTTCCTTCATTTTAAAGGATGTTGTTTAATCAGGATCTGGCCTTTTCTGACATCATTTACTTAAATGACAAACAGCATTGCTATTGTAGACTCTCTTTTATGTATTTCCTCATTTGCTTTTTTTGGACTTTCTCGACACTGTAGATCACATACCAGCTGCGTTTCATTATGAAAGCCCGTGTGGACCCAGTACCTCAAAGTAATGGAGCAGTCCGCTTCTTCTGCGACCCCACCTTCTGGGCCAAGAATGTGGTTAACCTTGGTATTGACTCAACACTGACTAAACTTGCAGCTGAAACCTGTTTTTATAGCACAATGAGACCAAAAGCCCTTTCGCACCAAGTTTAAATTTTGATGCTGCAAACATGCATAACTAGATTTTAAAATTAAACATTGTATCTGAAATATAATACTACAATTTTTATTTTATTTTATTCAACATTGTGTCTGAAATCATGAAATCTGCATCTGAAAAATCATACCACAGCTCAATCTTATTTTATTGCATTTTGTTTTGCTTATAAATGTTAAAATTAAACATTTTGTCTGAAATACTATACTGAAGTATTTCATTTTATAAAATTAAGCATATTGTCTGAAATATCATAATATAGTATTTCATTGTATTTTTATTTATCATTTTTTAAAATTGAACATTTAGTAGTATTAATAGTATAATAAAAATAATTTTTATTTAGTTTTTTATTTTATTTAATAAAATGAAATATTTTTTTCAGAACTATCATGCTACAGTATTTAATTTTTTATTTTTTTTTATTTTGTTGATTAACTTTTTCAGAGCATGGCATGAATTCAGACTTGGTGTGAACAGGCATTTATATGCTTTCTGGTAACGTTGAATAACATTGATGCATTCTCTCTTTTTTTTGTCCAGGCAATCTGGTTATTGAAAAAGTGCCACATACTGCTCCTCCTCCCCAAATGATGGTCAATCAGCAGATCTCTCCCAGTCACAACCACCCAGGTAAGCACTCAGGACAGATCAACCTGGCCCAGCTGAGGTTGCAGCACATGCAGCAGGCAGCAATCGCTCAGAAGCACCAGCATCAACAGCAGCAGCAGCAGCAGCAGCAACAACAACAGCATCAGCAACAAATTCAGCAGCAGATGCGCATTGCCTCACAGATGTCCCAGCATCCCAGACAAGGAGGTCCACCACAGATAACCAGTATACAGCAACCAGTAAGTTAGAAATTAGATCTTTCCTGCTCTCTACACATGTCTGGTTTATTCTGATCTAGCTGGTGGGCCAGTAAAGATGTGCTGTTTAACTCGGAAAACTTATAAAGCTGGAAAAAGTGGTTGACCAGCTTTGTTTTTCAGTGAAAGTTGATGACCAATAAGGTCTTTCTGGTTAAGCTTCATATTTGTCAGATGAATACTGTTAAAAAGTGGTACATCTTATCTTTTTTCTTTCTCAGAAATACAAGATTTATTTTTGAAATAACCTTACGATTTGTTCAGAATGCATGTCAGCAGAATTATATTTTATAGTCATTCAACGTGTTTATTCCTGATTGTATGATTAAGGACCAGGTTGTCATTTCTTCCTCTGTCTCGCTTTTCAGCCACCAAGGCTCATTAGTATGCAGACCCTCCAGAGGGGCGGAGTTAATGGCTCCTCCCACATGTATCCACCTCATCACCTACGCATGGTGTCAGCGCAGAACCGCATGCCTTCAGCGCAGCCCCGACTCAACGGGCAACCATATCCTATGATGCAGCCTCAATTACAGAGACAGGTCAGTGCAGAGACTCCAGCAGGTCACATGATTAATAAACAAATTTTAAGATGTCACTCTCTTTTCCTTCATTGTTTTTGATCTCTATTAGTACAGAAGAAATGAAAGCAAAAAGTTAACATTTTAGAAGGGTTGCAAAGGGCGGAAAATTTCCAGTAAATTTCCAGAAACTTTCAAAAATTTCCAAACATTTCCGAAAGTTTCCAAAAACTCTTGGAAATAGGGCTGTGCTATATTTCGAACACGATGATCATGCGCGTTTCGTCAGTAAAGCCGGTTCCGTGATTAGCGGTAAATCTTCATCACCTGCTTTCAAATGGAGCAGCATTTAATACACAGAGCCGTTGTTCACTGACAAGCTACGCAATATCGCGTTCATAATTGAAGGCGATTCATCTGCGATAATGAACGCGATATTGCCTAGCTTGTCAGTGAACTCCGGCTCTGTGTATTAAATACCGCTCCATTTGAAGGCAGGTGATGGAGATTTACCGCTAATCACGGAACCGGCTTTACTGACGAGATGCGCATGATCATCGCGTTCGATATATCGCACAGCCCTACTTGGAAAGTTTTGCAAAATGTCTGCAATGTTTCTGAAATTTACCGGAAATTTTCTGCCTTGTTCCAACCCTAATTTTATGTCTGAATTATTGTGTTTGAAATATCGTACTACATTATTTTTTTTATTAGATTTTTTTTTAAGTAACCAATTATTGTGATTAAGGAGAGTAAACATTTCTGTTATTGACACCAAAGCGTGTGATATTGGCTCCTGTAGGTCACATGACATAAAGCCAATCATTGGACCCAAGATTGGAAACTTTACATATGAACAGTGTTCAGTTATGAAAAATATTTGCTGCGTATTAAATGACAGTTTGTCTGTGGGTAGAAACTATATAACAATTATGTAATCATTATACGGGACAGTGGTACTGATATTAATCTCCTATATGAAAATGTGTTTTTATATAGTATTTTTAATATTAATATTTCTATATTATAAATAGTTCTATATAAAATTAAATATTTTTATCTTAAATTATTGTAAAATGTATTATATTAAAATAAATAGGAATTAATATAAACATTCATAAAATAAACATTTCAGATTATTTATTAAAGCAGTAAATAAAATGTATGTTGTGTAATACTTTAAACAGCCAGTTTTAACACATACAGTGTCATTATTTAAGTAATGAGTAATATTAACAAGTAATAATATATAATGTGCATTAGTTTGTAATTATTTCTTAGCACTGCTTACACATTCTTATTCATACTGTAATTATATTTAAGACATTCAGTGTCTGTAATATAGAGGCTTAGGGTTTTCAGGTGTCATTTTCTTTTCTTTATTTTTCTTTGAGAGAAAAAAAAAAGAGTAAATTGGCTTGCCTTTTAAACAGGACTAATATAAACAACAACATATTCCACATTCAGAAAAAAGTAAATGTACATGCTATATGAAAGTAATTTTGCCATTTTCCAACACCTTTCCCTTTTTTCCCCCTCATAGCACTCTAATCCTGGGCATGCTGGGCCCTTCCCTGTGGCGTCGCTACACAACATTAGTGCTGCCAACCCCACAAGTCCCACCAGTGCCAGTATGGCCAATGCCCACATTCACCGTGGCCCCACTAGTCCCGTTGTCGCCCCCATAGAGCTCATACCATCAGTCACCAACCCCGAAAACCTGCCCTGCCTGCCCGACATCCCTCCCATTCAGGTAACTTTACTATTGCATTTTCTTAGACTGATTGTCAGATGATTAGATGTTGTGGAATGATTTAGATTTGGCCTGGTAACCTAAAGGTTGTAAGTTCAAACCCCAGAAAGCGCGATCATGAGGATACAAATCTAATAATCGGGTGGAAATGTAATAAAGGACCTAAATGTAATAACATTTGGGCTTAAATGTAATAAAGCATTTAAATGTAATAACTTTTGGGCCTAAATGCAATAAAGGTTTTAAACATAATTACATTTAAGGCACCTAAGGCAACGAGACAAAGACAATCCCTATGCTTGGATCTGCTATTACTGTTCTTCATATAACAGGCGCTTCCTTAACTGAAGCAAAATTAAACAAAGCTGAATTGATTTAGTGCTCGTGTTGCAAAAACAAATTTTGTTTTTGCAATTTTCAGCTTGAAGATGCCGGTTCGAGCACACTGGATAACATCCTCAGTCGATATATTTCTGCTAGTTCATATCCTGCTGTCGGCCCCACCAATCCCTCACCGGGACCTTCTACACATTCTCCAGGATCGTCAGGTACTTTCTTAGTGAATTTTTGTCATGGATTGTTTGGCTTCCAAATGTTTGTGTACATTAGCATGCATTTAAATAATGTCATGAAATATTCATGCAGATCAGTATTTGGTATGTATAATGTTTATATATGCCATACTCGTCATGCTTTCAGTACTGTATGGCATAAACTCCTGTCCAACCACCCAGGGGGCCAAGGCTGCGCTAGTTGCCTGCTCAGTGCCTCTGGTTCCGTATGCCAAAGTCTCTCATCCAACCATATGCACCAACTCTGTGGTTCAGGCTGCATTAGCCCCACTAGCATTATTAATGCACACTCAGTGCCATATGCTGCTTCACCACACAGCCCTATGTGCCAATCTCACCAACAATTCCAGCTAGCATATATATGCATTGCTGTGCACCAGTGTTACCGATTTAAAAACAAAAAAACAAATAAATAAAAAAACAAATAAAATAATACATTAGAGTGTGAACAAAAATTTGAAATGTTGCATTGGCAGTTATCTAAAATAATTTTATTTACTAAAACTGCTAAAATAGCTGGTAAAAATATAACAAAAATAAATAAAAATAACAGAATTACTAAAATTAAAATGAAAACTGAAAACATAAAAACAAAAGCAAATTTAAAATATGCTTAAATACTATTATATTATATAAATGTTTTAAACATTTTTAATATTTAAAGTATTATTCAAATCATTCTTCCCAGTGCATTTTATTTTATTACAAAGCCTTAAATTAAAACATGCATTTGTAAATTATTTTTTTAAATGATTTATTTGATTCAAAATGAATACTTTAGTTTGTTAAATGCAATTTTTTATGACACTTAATTGGCATCCAGAATTTCATGGACATGTCATCGATAACCATCAGCATATATTACATTGATAATTTACCAGTTTTACAAAATTCTGATTCATTTTGCATTTTGTGGCTCTTGGAAATCGACAAAAAATATGCATTATTAAAACCTACAATCTATTATATAATTTAGGTTGGTTTTTGCCCTCAGCTATAACAATGTCTGCTAACTTGTTAATTTTCTAAAGATTTAATTCTTTTAACACTCTCTCTGTGTCTCTGCTTCTTTAGGTTTATCTAATTCTCACACTCCAGGTCGTCCATCCAGCACATCAAGCACGGGCAGCCGGGGCAGGTCAGCATTTGCATTTTTTCTTTACCTCACAGTCATTTATGGTTTAAGGTGAGACGCTGCAGGCAAAAACAGTTTTTTCATGCACCTGTTAATTTCGAGATTTTTGGCTTTTTGGCATTTTATGAAGTATTTTTTCAGACTAATGGAAAGAAAACATCCAAAATACACCTTTAAGTGTTTTTATTATAGCACTTTATCTATTTCTGTCTGTACATTTCTATTACAATACATAGCTGTTTTCTCAAAATTAGAGCCAAAAATCTTCAGTAACACTTACATACACCAAACTTTACAGTTTTATTACTATCTATATTCTGAAGGTTTTTACAAATGGGTTTGTTCATATATAATTTGCCTGCTTTTATACAACATTTTATTTCTAAAAAAAAAAAGACTCTTTTCTGGTGTGATATATTTTTTTTTACAGCGTTTTATGTCTTTTTTATGGAGTGATAAAAAGAGATATGCAAAATCCCCTCTGTAAAAACCTTTGAGTCTAATGTCAATAAAAAATTAAACAAGAATTTTGAACCTGGCTTCATCCAATATTGAGATTTTTGTTCTATAATTTTATGCAAATGTGTGCATGTTTAATTAGATAACACCTCATTTGCATATTTAAACATAGCATTTCAGAAAACATTTAATACAAAAAAATGAGTAATTCTTAATCAATCAACTGTGTAAGTATGGTCATATCTATTACTACTTCTTTTTTTTTTTACCCTATTCACCTGGGATGTCTCCCCTTAAAAAGAAAAAGTCTTGTTTCTGTTCTTTGAATAATATTACTTACAGTAATATCAGCAGTTGTTAATTATAGCTTAGGAACTGTGTATCTGAAAAAAGAGACATTGAATGAAAAATTGTTGTTTCTGTGTCTTCTGTGTTTGCTTATGTGTGTGGATTCAGTTGTGGGTCAGCTGGTAGACCTGGGACGGGGAGCACGACAGTGGACCAGGTGAAGGTCAAACAGGAACCGGGTGTTGAGGAAGAATGTAGCTATTCTGGAGCAAACGTCAAAACAGAGCGCTGTAAAGATGGCAGACGGAGTGCTTGCATGGTATTTACCTTCAGCTTACAGTTTCTTTCAGATATGAATAACAAGTTTCTTTTTTCCTTCTGGGTTCCAAGAGATACAGTTTGTTTCATGTCATACAATGTCTTTCTTTTGTTGTTCTTCTTCCTTTAACCAGATGAGCAGCCCAGAAGGAAGCGTAACTCCTCCTCTTCCCGTCCTCGGCTCTGTGTCCACCGGTTCAGTCCAGGACATTTTAAGAACACTTGGTGAAAATGTTAAATCTGAACCACAGAGCAATCAGCTCTCATCCTGTACGAACCCAAACTCCAGCGCACCTCTAACCAATGGGACCACCGCGTCAAACGGTAGTCAGCAGGGGAGCACCGCTAATGCCAACAGCCAGACCACTGTAGGAAAGGAAGACGACCCGAACGAGGACTGGTGTGCTGTGTGTCAGAATGGAGGAGAACTGCTGTGCTGTGATCGCTGTCCTAAAGTCTTCCACATGAACTGCCATATCCCAACACTCAAATCTTCTCCCAGGTAAACAGTGTGGCTTTATGTATACAGATAATGAAACACATTTAATTCAGCCTTACTGGTGTTATTGTGTTGTACATCTGGGCTGGTAACTGAAAGGTTATAGGTTTGAACCCTTGGAAATCCTTGAACTATTAACAATGTGTGCTTGAGCACGACACTTAACCCTAGGGGTCTGTCACTTTGGTTAACAGCAGATCATTTGCTATTCATTATCTAAATGTAGGAAATTCCCATAAAAGCTGATTGTATTTATTTACATCTTTACATTTTCTAATCATAACTGACTAGTGTTTTATTTTATTTGAATATTTTTTTAAGATGTAGCATTTCTAATTATAAATTACTTATTTATTTTTATTTCTTATTTTATTTTATGATTTTATTACTTATTATAAATTTATTATGTATTCAATTTATATTTATTTATTTGTTTAAATAAATTTTATTATTATTATTTGATTTTTAAGATGCCACCAACAGCATATTATTTTATTTAAGTATTATTTTATTTAAAATTTTACCACCAATAGCATTTCTATTTATCAATGGCTAGCACACCAGTGACAAGTTGTCATAATTTTCTAAGATTCTACCAATAGCATTTAAAAACACATAATCTGTTTTAGCCATCAATTTGACGCATATGGTTGAATGAAACCATTCCATTTATTTTTTCTTTCATAAAAAGTCAAAAGAATAGAGAATGCTAGTGTTAGAGGGTCATTTATTTATAATAAATAAAAAGAAAACAAGTAGATAGAATAGAAAAAGAATAGAGAACGCCTTAGTCCCTAGGTTGGCTCTAAAAGGGCGAGGTAGTATAATATTAATTTTAAATTGTTATTATTATTATTTATTTTTTTTTGCACAACTTGTTAGACCTCGCACTAATACTTAACTAGGGTAAATACAATGAGTAGAGAGATAAATAACTGGGCAATTTGTTTAGCCAGTCATAACATAGATGTCATTTACATATTGTGGTCATAAAAGTTCAGTAGCATAAAGGCTGATTTATACTTCTGCGTTGGACCTACGCTGTAGCCTTTACGCTGTCAGTTTTCATTTATACTTCTGCGTCGTTGTCCATGGACACCACTAGTCTGCAGTGTCCATGGGCATGTTGCTCGTGTAACTCGCAGTACCACGGCAAAAGCCGAAGAAGAAGCGGCTCGTCGGAGAAGCATTATATATTATATTATAGCCGTGACTGCGGCAAATAATTATCAAATCATTAAATCATTATTTAAAACTACAAAAAGGAGACAACAACGGAACAGGAGAAGATGGCATTCTTTCAGTCTCCACAAGGACTTGTACCACGGCAGATCAACATACAGAGGGAGGGGTTCTAGCAGACCAATCACAGTGCTTGCGGTCCACGTAGAATTGACGCGCTGTTAGATTTTTGGAGAGGTGCACGTCAGGCTACGGCGTAGGTTCGACGCAGAAGTATAAATTGGGCTTAACAGCTTGTAGGTCATAGAGAGGGTGGAAAATATTCTTGAAAACCTAAATTATGACTGTTTGTGGTGCCAGAAACTTTGACTAATGTTTAGAAATGGACCTCATCTGTTCCCTTTAGGTTTTTTCCTAAGGCTAATTCCTGAATTTTGTTTGTTAAATTATGTTATACCTTCTTTCTGCTGCAGTGGAGATTGGATGTGCACTTTCTGCAGAAGTCTCACAAATCCAGAGATGGAATACAACTGTGATGACGATCCACCCAGTAAGATGGACAAGAGTGAGACGGCAATGAGTCCGGAGGACCAACGAGTGAGTCACACTGAGAAACAAACACAATCATAGTCAGAAAAAGAGTGAACTATGGGGAGCACATAGTACTTTCCCCCTAATTCGTAGATTGGCCAAGTAAGATTGCTTTTATGAGGACTTTTGTGAGATTTAATTTATCCCAATACTTCATACCAGGGACTATATAATGTAATATAACAAATTGCATAAAGTATATTGTGAGAGTAACATTTGGCTCTAAAATATTTGCTCAAGAAATGTGAACCTGAGTGACCCAGCAGTCCGATATAATCTTTAAATCTTTTCCACCAGAGTTCCTCATGAGTATATTTGAAGTTCTTTCACAATTGCAGATTATTGTTAATATTTAATCTTCTCTCCTCTTCCTGTATTTTTAGCGTTGTGAGCGCTTGCTGCTACACGTGTTTTGTCATGAGCTCAGTACAGAGTTTCAAGAGCCTGTTCCTATATCGGTGAGTTTCCATCAAGCCCACAATATCCTCATTTCCCATGAATGCAGACGTTTCTGATGAAGTGTTCTTAAAGGGCAAAGCTCAGATGTGTAATTGGACAATTGCTCAGTATGAGCGGTAATATTTAATCGCTGCCTTGCTGCAAGGTCATTAACACTATTGCAATAAAGCTTCTAAAACAGCAACATCGCTCACATGTGCATCTGTAGTGACTCCAGTCATCTGTTTTCAAACATGTATTGAGCCTCTGGGCCATTTCCTGCTGTTACTTGTCATAGCAGGATTATGATTCTTGTGTAATTACGTTATTGAGTGAATGCAATAATGCATCAGGCTGACGGGTAATAACAATGGTTTTGTAATTTCATTGGATTTGGTCTTATATACCCCTTCACTTTGCTCTTTCATGACTACTTCAGTCCATGGCTCTGTTCTAAAATCTAGTGAGCTGTCCTGCAGTCTACATGGGGACCTGCCTTCTAAGGCAGAACAAATGATGTCATCATTGTTGTCAGATTTTATTCCTGATAAAAAATGTTATTTAAATGTCACATTGACAAACAGATTTCAGTCATTCCTTATTCATAATATTTAGAAGCTGTACTACAAGTTTGCATGACTGGAGGGCACTAATAAGATGGCCGCCAATTAAATTGTCTTTCCTTACAAATCTAGATATTAGGCAATACTAAGTATACACTACTAGAGAGTGGAATTTTAATATTCTGTCTATACTCTATAATGTTTGCTTTTTTAAAATCATCATTTCCCTGCTGAGCTACATTATTTTATTATTGTTTTTATACTATTAATGTATCAATATTTTGAATTGGCTTTTATTTTTATGTTTTCAGTTTTCATTTTAATTAAGTAATTTTGTAATGTGCTTTTGTCATTATTATTTTATAGGTTTTGTTTTTCATCTAATATTTTTTTCAACTTCAGTTCAATTATTGAAAATGATTTGCAATAATTTTAGTTTAGTAATTTTATCTTGTGCTATTGTCATTATTATTTTCATGTTTAATGTTATTTTCTATTTCACTTGATTTTTATTTTAGTTTAGTAATTTTAGAACTTCAACTTATTATATTTATTTATAACATTTCTAATTATTATTTTTTATTTAAGTTTTTCATTTCTATTTTATTTCAGCTTCATTTCAATTAATGAAAATTATTTTTAATAGTTTTAGTTTTAGCTAACAACACTGGAGCAGAGAAATGTGAACTTACTGCAATGCATTATGGGCCTAAGCCACAATGCAGCCATTGCTTGTGGCTAAATCTATTAAACAAAAGCATAATAGTACGTTTTCATTTGGGATGGACATATAATACCTAAAAATGTTGAGCTGATGTGCAGCTTATTTGGTTTTGGAAGAGATCCCCATGTTCAACATTATAGTTTTAATGCTGAAGCCTTGATTTCTCTCCAGGTACCCAATTACTATAAAATAATAAAGAACCCGATGGATTTGACCATGGTAAAGCGGAAACTGCAGCGGAAGAATCCTCTGCATTACAAGAGCCCTAAAGAGTTTGTGTCCGACGTGCGCCTGGTCTTTAGCAATTGTGCCAAATATAATGAGGTGAGTTCGGGGCATGTCCTTAACCAGTGTGGGGTGCGATGGGAAGTTGCATGTAAGAAATGAGTATTTGGAGAGTATGAAATACACTAAAGCTACACAGCATGAGAACATGTGATGGATTGCATGAGTTCACTGCCTCATGGTCACCAGTACTAACTATTAAAAGAATGGTTTCAGTCAAGCTGAGCATTAATTAGCGGCTGGATGTTGAGCTTGTGTGTGTCATAGGGCTAACACACTTTGTGATGTTTCAGATTGTTGAAGGGATGTTTATTTTAATGTTGCACAGTGTTTTAATTAGATACATTTGATTATTGTTCAGTTTTATTTGAACAATAAAAATGACAATCAAATGCATGATATGAATGTCATTCACTGTTTCTGACATTCATTCGAGACCCCATGAAGCAAACTCCATGAGTTTATGCATTTCCTATTGATAACGGAAGTTTGGGTGGGTCTTGATTTTTTTTTTTTTAATATATATATATATATATATATATATATATATATATATATATATATATATATATATATATATATATATATATATAATATTGGTAACTTTAAAGCAAACAAACGGAGTAAAACTCTCATTTTGATTTCATGGGGTCTTTTTGGAGTCTGTAATATGTAAAGTGTACATGTTTAGTGACTGTGAAACTAAAATAAAACTAAATGGCTCTGGTGCGTTCAAACTCGAATCCCATGTACACAACTTAATTGATTTAGTTTATTTTAGAATCACTGAGATACTATTATAGTTTTTATAAATATTTTGAATCTATTTTTTATATTTTCCATTTTCAGTTTAATTTTAGTAATTTTGACATTTCTAATTTTTGTAATGAAAATGGTTTTAGTTAAAGTCAACCCTGCCAAGTTGTTTAAGACATCATTTTTACCATTTAGTTGATTATGAAAGTTTTCAGTGTTGTTGCGTGTTGAAGTTTGTGTTATTGACATCAAATCTCAGTCATGCCATTAATTTTACATCTGCAACAGCTGCCATTTTAAATGCAGTGGCAATACACGAATCAAATTAAATACACGATAATTACACACTGGATGTTATAGGGATTTTTCGGCTTCGATTTTACGAAAGGATTTGCATATCCACTTGGTCATTTTAGTGGATGGATTTGACCTGTTTGGGGTGTCTGAATTCGTCACAGTGGCCACAGTATACTTGAAATTCACAAATAGGTTGTTTGTTGTGGAGAAAAATAACTTTAACAGTAAAAATATCAATGTTATGAACTGTAGCACTTAGAGTTGGGTACCGTTCACATTTTAACCGGTACGGTACCGGTACCTTTTTTTGGTACTTTATTCTCTGTGTAATAACAAAAACATTTATTTTAGTGAAAAAATAAGCCCAAAACAGGTTAGATAGCTTGTAAAAGCGGCGTGCACATTTTACTTTCACTTTCAAATTAGCAGCAATTCGCCGTCGATTCAATTCAAGCAACAACAAAATACGTCAAACTCATTGAACTTTTATTAACAAAATGAAAAAAATATATACTATGCTATATACGTAATATAAAATAACAAATTACTTAAATTACAAAACTGAAAATCAGCAAACACTGTGGAACCAAATAAATATAGAACGTTTATTAGCAAAACGAATAAGAAAGCTTTGAGGCACGACATACACGTTGATGTAAAATAAAATAAATAAAATACACAAAGTTTAAATAAAGTAAAAAGCACCAAACACTGTGGAACCAAATAAATAAGAAACAAATGTTTTAAAAAAAAAAAAAAAAAATTCCAAAATCACCTCAGACAAACAGCAAGTCAACAGGCTTTTCAAAATCCAAATTATTGCCAAACAGGTGCTTTTGCACTCCTGCTTATGTGATGTTAACCATTCATATGTATTGAGGCAAGCGGAACATGCAGGATTCATATTTAAACCGTCTTTTAGTGTTTTAATATTCACAGACACTAGTCTATATTGCGATTCTAATTAAGTGACAGACCTACTTTCATTTACGCATCTAAAAATAGATGAATTCCGTGCCATTCTATAGAGTAAATTCCATTTTTATGAATGAACTCCGCGATCTCGTCAGCGTTTTTTCGGAAAGCATATGGCCCTAGAAATGCAACCACACTTCAGAACATTTCGATTTGCCCTGTGTGTTTGAACGAGTTGCAGTGGTGACATCACGTCACAGGGTCTCTCTCTCTCTCTCGGTGTGTGTAACATTCGCGATCAGATGCGTTCTCAGGTACCGAAATTTGGTACCGATTGATTTAATGTGAATCGATACTCGGTAGTACCGACGCAATTCGGTCGGTACCCTTAAAAGTACTGAGTTCGGTACCCAACCCTAGTAGCACTTCAATTGTGAAATGTTATTTCTGTCTGAAGATAACTGTAAAATGTGGTAGACATTTTACTGTCTTCACAAAACTTGATGAGTGTGGCATTCCTGTCAAAGAAGCACGTTATTAGGAACTATTTCTGAATTTTCTGTAATTTTTCCATCCAGTTTATCTCGGTTGCATTTAGTTTGTTTGTTTGTTTGTTTTTATTAACATTTTTAAGGCAAATCCCCTTCTAGTTTTTCTTCTTCATGAATATATAGAGGCCGTTTGCTTATGCCTTCTAACTGAAAGGCATTTATTATGAGCAAACCGAAAATTGTGCTCCTTGGACATTTTTAAATCCAGATGAGGCTGCGACCTCACTGTGTGGATGGTGTAAAATCTTTCTTCCCCCTTTTTTTCTTTTTCTTTTTTTTTTTTTTTGGTGGTGTCGTTGCCCTTTTTAGATGTCTCGAATAATCCAGGTTTATGATGAGGAGAAACAGAGTAATGTTCAGGTAAGATGTTTCGTACACCACACCGATGGGTTCAGCAGTGCTGGCACCTAAAGCAGCCGAAATGGGAGTTTTAACCCTTTCTGTGCTTCTCTCCTCCTCCACCTCCTCACCCGTTCATCCCTGGGCTTGCATTCCACCTGCTCTCTCTTCGCCTTTCCTCACATTTCCACACTCTTTCCCCTCTCCTCCATCTCCTAGGCCGACTCTGAAGTGGCAGAGGCGGGCAAAGCCGTGAGTCTGCATTTCGAGGAGAAACTGCTGGAGATTTTTCCCGAACAGACGTTCCCGGTAGTCGTGGAGGAGGTGGTGCGAGCTGAGGCCGATAAGGATTCGGAGGACTCTGATGATGACTTCATACAACCGAAACGCAAACGCTTAAAGGTGGACACCGAAAAACTGTTGCACATCAAGTGAAGAAAATGAGGAAACATCTGCGAAAAATAACTGTCTTCCTCTCAAGCCCAGTCTTACTCTGCTTTCTGAAGGGTGGGATAATGCTGGAACTGATGCGATTCAGATGCTTCGTTTATTTGACGTTCTCCCAAACCCCGACGCTCCATTGTACATACTGAGTGAGAACTTTTAAACGTGCATTGTGGACATTGGCATCGTCATCGGAGGATCGACGAATGAATTGTTGGGTGTCGATGAAGACACTTGTACAGTGTCCATAGTCTTGTTTTGGTCTGATTTAGTAAATAACATGTTTTTCTTTTTTCTTTCTTAAACTATGAGTTGTTATTATTATATTTGTAAATCTATTGTGAATTATGCTTTATAAATGATACACTCATCTCTCCCTACTGTTGTATGATAAAGTTTATCGTATATGGCCCACCTGCTTCCTTTGCATGTGTATTTTCTTATTCTTACAGTTGAAATCCCTTCAACAGGAGAAAGTTTGATCTTTATTTTCAATAAAATGGTGACTTCTGGATTGTTGGAAAGTTTAATCGCAGACCCTTTAGCTCAAAGGATGCATATTAAATGGGTGTCTGTGCCACCTGACAAAAGCCAAAAGTATTTTCAACAAGCATTGTTTAATAATATATAAACTACAGTGTTGCCTGTGTTACACTCAGAATGGTTATAGCCTTAAATGTTGAGTAAATGTTAAAGTGAAATATTTAAAATTTTCTTTTAATTTGAAATCAAATAAGAGCAAAATTTAAACATTTAAAAAGCCAGTGTCATATAATTATAAAACCCTCTTAAATTAAAATACATCTTACAATTAAAAAGGCAGTATTATACAATTATAAAACCCTTTTTTTCCCCTATAACTGGGGTTTAGAAGCGGTATAATTCAGACAAGTCAACTGTATCATTGAATGTAGATTTTAACTGCAATGTTGAACTGTGTTTTGATGTCAGGGGTATTTGTATAAGTGTCAGATTGAGGCAAGTTGTCACACGTGGGTTTTATATAGATTTATTATTTGCTTTATTATCGGTGTAATCAGTGCATAATTTCTTAATGGCAGGTTTCATGATGGCAGCTTACTTCAGTGACACACGTTTCCAGAAATGCTCAGCCTGTGTTTAGTGAATTGTATATAGTTTTCAGTTTTCAAAAGCTTTTTGTGGTCAAGAATTTAGCTTATTTCTATACATGTAATGACTTTGAAAATGAACCTGCCAATGAGAAACATTTACTGGAGTTCAAATGGTGACTCCTGGCCCCGTCCTCCGCTGTATTTTTACAAAGTTGTTGCCCTATACAGTCGTGCATACATGCTCTTTCCGGCAGCCGAGAAACTCTTAGGAAATCACTTTTTGCGTCACACCTGCGCGTCGTGTTTTTGCTGAATGGACTTTAGTGAAGTCATGCGTGATGATCAGCTGATCTGAGCGGAACCGCTGTTTGTGTCTGGAGGAGACGAAGCGTTACATTGCCTAAGGTAAAGACAATTCTTATGATTTCCCCCACTTTTCATTACACACAGGTCATGCATTTAGTTCATTTTTAAAGTTAGCGGCTCGAAGCTCTTTAGTCAACAGTTTACTGTCGCAAGTTGATCACAATGTAGTGCTTAAACTGTGCTATGCTGACCAAAACAAATTCGTACTTAAATTAAGCGTTAGTTTATTTAATCATATGAAAACAAAAAAATATTTCATATCAAATATTATATTCATATTCGGGCAGTTTCTTTCTTTTATCTGTTATCGCTACGACTTGACTCAAATGATTGCTAAATCGGTCGAACCGGTTCAGAAAATGGAATCATTCGAGCGCTTCTCGAGTTTCTACGATGCTACAAATAAACACTTGATTACATGTCAGTTTTATAGAACCGTCTTATTTTGAAAAGAAACTGTATTGTTTCATGTAAATTCATTTTATATTTCGGTTCTAAATTACCTTTATGTTTTATAAGCTGAATCATGGTTGCTGATCTGTTCTGGACACATACAATTCATCTTGTATTAATACAAAGTTTGTGTCTATATGTGGTTTTAATGGAAGATTATAAAGCATGTAATATTTCTAGAACCACATGACGCATTTACGTCATAACGCCAAAAAAAGCTGAATCGTTCTTTTTTCGGATCGGATCTCTTAAACGAACTGTTCAAAAGAATCGATTCGCAAAATGAGTCGTACAGCCCATCACAGGCGAGGCTTTCGGTTCCTTCACCGATGTTTGTTTTCTTCTGTAGGTAACTGCGGACTAAGATCGAAACACCGATACTTTTCTACCTCAGCAGCTGAAGATGTACATCACAGGTAATGTGCTAGACGTATACGCATTTGTAATGTCTTTTGGTTCCGTAAGTGTTTAAACATCACTGCACATCTGTTTTCATAAGAATCCCACCTGGGCCGTTTGCATGAGAAAGCGATATGCTGTTTTTCCAGTGATGTCGGATGGGGCTGTTCTCGGCGGTGATGGGAACTTCAGCTCTCTCTGCCCGCACGGGATCGAGTGGATCTGGTCTGGACTGGGTGAATGCGCCCAGGATGGCAGAGACATTGCCAGTGTTGTTCTCGGACTGCTGTCGATAGTTTGCTTCATGGTGTCTTCTCTACCGTAAGTAGACCAACTCTTATGCTGTTGCACTGTGTATGGCTTAGTTTTGTCATAATATAAAATTCATTCAGGCACAGCAATAACTTTTAACAATTTTATATAAACATTCAAGAGTTTGGGAACAGTAATATTTTTTTATTTTTCATTTTCTTTTTAAAGATAAGTAATACTTTTGATGCATTAAAAACATTAATAATGTTTAAAAATATATATATTTCAAACAAATGCTGTTCTTTTGAACTTTCTATTCATCAAAGAATCCTTGCCACTGAAGACAGGAGTAATGATGCTGAAAATTCAGCTTTGCATCACAGAAATAAATTACATTTTATATATATATATATATATATATATATATATATATATATATATATATATATTAACATACAAAACACTTATTTTAAATTGTAATATTTTGCAGTATTACTATTTTTACTGCATTTTTGATCAAATAAATGCAGCCGTGGTGAGCATTAGAGATAACATTTTTAAAAATCTTACCAGCCTCCAAACTTTTGAACGGTAGTTTATATATGTAGAGTGACATATTTTGCACATGATGAGAAATGATGAGTTAATACTGACTGTTACTGTAGGCAATACTACAGTTCCTGCAAGACAGGAAATATGGACAGCGCTCTGTCTATTTGGTTCCTGTTATTTTGGCTGGCCGGTGACTTGTGCAATCTTATTGGATCCTTCTTGGCTGATCAACTTCCACTACAGGTAAGAAACAATTTAGATAAAATATCTGCTCAATGAATGAAAACGAACCCTAATTGGTTAATTTTTTAATTGAATGATCTTAATTTCTGCTGTAGTTTGAACTGAGGCCTGATTTTATTATTTGTTATTACTTTATATTCATCACCCTCTTGTTTCTCCTTTAGAAATACACTGCAATTTACTACGTCCTGGCAGACCTGTTAATGCTGTCAATGTACTTCTACTATAAACTAAAGAATAAGACATCTAGGGGTGAGTTGGAAATCATACTTCACTAGTGACTTAAATGTGTCATAAGTATAGGCTCTATGTAACTGGTTGCTTTCAAGACATATCTTGCATTCATCTGTTTTGGCAACGTCTTCAGGAACTAATTTTCCTGACACACCTGCTTGGCATACTTTTTTTTTTCTGTATTCAAAATAAAAGTTTTTGTTTACGTAATATATGTGTGTGTACTGTGTATATTTATTATGTATTTATAAATACACACACATGCATGTATATTTTTAAGAAATATATGTTATGTTTATATATTAAATATATTCATATATAAATGATATGAATATAAATATATACATGTAAATATTTTAAAAATATATACTGTGTGTGTGTGTTTATATATACATAATAAATATACACACATGTAAACAAAAACTTTTATTTTGGATGCGATTACTCACGATTAATTGTTTGACAGCACTAATACACACACAAACACACACACACACAAACACACACACACACACACACACACTTCAAATGTTGACTGGTGTATATATACACACACTTTTTTAATTTCCCGAAAAAAAAAATAAAAGTTAATAGTAACAGTGACAACACTGCTCAAGTATGGCTCTCGCAGTGTCCCATCACTGCCCTACATTACTGTATATTCCTCTCTGACCTTCAGCTTTCACAGTGTTATAAGAATGTGCTAATGCCTGAAACGCTAAATCATGGAACTGTCTGTCTCTTCTGTAGCCAGTAACAGTGCATTGCTGAATGCAGTCAGCGTGCTATGTCTTCTGGGATTTACATCTTCCCTCCTTAGCCTCCCTCGCTCAGCCCTAGAGGATCAGATGCATTTGGGGTTCAAGGGTCGGGCGCTGCTGGCCGTGGAGGAGGACAGCGGTTCGGTGCAGGCGAGTAGAGTTAATTTTATCATTGAGTTGAGTTGCACTTCATTAATTTATGTGATCATTGATTTGAGACTTGATGTTTTCATGTTTTTCAGCCCTTTGATACAAAGGAGATTATTGGCTTTGTCATTGGTTCTATATCTGCAGTACTGTATTTATGCTCCAGACTGCCACAGATGTACACTAATGTAAGTCTTACTGCATGTATGTGCTGATGAATTTCACAAACTCTATTCATAACATGTTTAGGTAATATGTCATCCCAAAATCAAACAAAGTTCAGTTTAATTGTTTTTAATTAGTATTATTTAATAATTAATGAGTGCAATTTATTATATGTATTTTTCATATAGATAAGCTATATAACATATATTGCTGAAAACAACTTGTTTTAGGACTAATAAGATTTTTTTGCATAATAATTTCTTGATAATTACTGTAATGCAAAAAAAAAAAAAAAAGTAGTTTTATACATGAAAGTAAAATTTATTGTTATCAAAGGTGGATTACAGACTGGGCTGATGGGCCTGCAAACGAGCCACTGCAGATATAAAATTGATATAGCTAGATAAACAATGCTTAAATATGTGCAGTAACTACTGCTACAGTCTAAAATAAGTAGAGAAATGAAAAATGTAATCTGTTCCTGCCCTTCATCAGTGCCTTCTAAACTTCTGATTTTAGACACTAACTGTGGTATATTGTTTTCTCTTTTGCAATGTATTATGCACATAATGTGTTCATTGTTGTGTTTGCAACTGTATTTCTAACATTTGCAACAGTATTTTCATTATAAAAAAAGGATTTAGATAAGATTTGTGGTTAAATGTCATTAAAATAATTTCACTATGCAAAAATAAATTTTTCTCCCAATAGTGAACATTTGCTGAAAATGTGCTCGCCCTCAGGCCATCCAAGATGTAGATGTAGTTTCTTTCTTCATCAGAACAGATTTGAAGAAATTTAGCATTATGTCACTTGCTCACCAGTGGATCCTCTGCAGTGAATGGGTGCCGTCAGAATGAGAGTCCAAACAGCTGATAAAAGCATCACAAGTAATCCACACCATTCCAGGCCATCAATTAACATCTTGTGAAGTGAAATGTTTGTAAGAAACAAATCCATCATTAAAGTATTTCAACTTTAAATTGTCTCTTCTGGCCAGAATATGAGTCCAAAATCCATAATAACACTTATTCCAGTGAAAAAGTCCATCTCCTGTTGTTCTCTCCACCAACATATTTGTTTAGATCTGTTTTGGACTGTTTTTCTTGTAAACGACCTGAGCTTGTACCTGATCTGAGCATATTTCTCTCCTGATTCAGACGAGACTACTTTTTCATTGGAAAACCAATATAGATAGAGGACTTACATTTTTAGCTAGAAACCACTGTTTAAGTCAAAAATGTCTTTGGTTCACAAGATGTTAATTGATGGACTGGAGTTGATATATTTATTAGCTGTTCAAACTCTCATTCTGACGGCACGCATTCACTGCAGAGGATCCACTGGTGAGCAAGTGATGTAATGCTAAATTTCTCCAAATCTGTTCTCATGAAGAAACAAGCTCATCTACATCTTGGATGGCCTAAGCGTGAGTACATTTTCAGCAATTTTCACTATTCCTTTAAAGCCCCTAAAAGTCTTTTTGATAATGCAAAATATAACTTCTTATTTATTTGAATTACTTTCTACATGTTTAAATGTTGCTTTGGAGACTATAGTCATTGCAGACATCTGTTGTGTCAATGCAGTGACTGACTAGTTATTATTCATACATTTGCATGCTACATATGCATGTGGCACTTAAGTTGTACAGATATTGCTTCTTAGTGTAGTTGAAATATTTCTTGCTGTCTTGCAGTTTCGGAGGAAGTCAACAGAGGGCGTGTCTTTTTTCCTATTTGCTCTGGTGATTCTGGGAAACGCAACATATGGCATCAGTGTGCTACTGAAGAACCCAGATCCAGGGCAGGGAGAGGCCAGCTATATCGTCCACCACCTCCCCTGGCTCATCGGCAGCCTGGGAACGCTCTCACTTGACCTTATTGTATCCTTTCAAGCCACATGTTAGCCACTGAGCTGTTAGTGAGGTCACTGATTCACAGTCCTCATAGAACCATAGATGTGAAATGTCTAGACGCATTATCAAAACAAGAATTTGGAGGACAAAACATGCTCATGAAATTGACATGAAAGTAACACCATGGCAAAAACTGTAATGGACCTAAAACATGCTTTATTGTAAAATTATTTTAATAAAGTAGCCACAGAAAGATGTTATTTAATAATGGATAAAAGTTTTTGTCAATGAAACCATAACACACTACGCTTATTATAGTTAACTAAAACTTAAAAAAATGAAATAAAAACATTTTTGGTACTTAAAATAAATCAAAATGTAAACATTTCATTTTAGGCAGTTTTTTTTTTTCATTTCTATCTAGTTTAACTTGATTAAAACTGAAAAAAACTGGTTTAAGTGCTAGATTACATTGATTAATTGGCATGGTTTGTTTTGAAAACATGCACTCAAAGGTCACATGACTAATGTTATGGACAATATTGCATAAATGTTTGAGTCACTGTATGTTTGACTTTCTGGATCACTTGAGGTCGCATATTAGTGTTGGGCGATATGGTCATTTTTCATATCATCATATCGCCAGCCTGTGAGATCGCTGATACACGATATTATCGTCCATGGGTGGGTGGGGGCAAGAGAGAGACTCTCTGTACTTATAGGCTATTTCTTAACTATTTGGTGATTTTAAACCGCGCGTGCTGAGAGAGAGAAAGCCTAGAAGCACCAATAACCGAAATAATATACTTTCAAACATACTGAAAAAATAACATGTTAAATATAAAAATATTTAAAACAGCTAGTTCATATATTCGGATACAGCAGTCATACATTGCTATTAGGACCGTGCGTCCTACTATGACAAGTTTGCTGCATCGATGCGGAAGTTATCAGTCTAAAAATCAGTCAAGGAGAAAATCAAAAGTAGATTTATTTTAAAGACCAACAGTTTAACACTAAATATTGGACATAAACGAACACGTTTAAGATAAAAGTATTTTCAGGTAAGTTCATATTTTTGGAGTAAAGTTAAATTAAACGGATACTTCAGTCATACAGCGCTCCGGACCGCGCGCCCCATGACGAGCCCTGTTTTAGACTGATAACTTATTAACTGCATATTTTTTATAACAACAATGATGAAGAATAAGCATCATTGTTTTTTGTTAATGTGCTGTAAAGAAAAAGAAATGCTGCCGTTGCAGTTTCGTCATGTTCATAGCTGTTCAAGAAGATGTCTAAAAGATGTCTCTTTTTGCACTCTTGACATAGCCTAATTTGTTTATCACCCTGCAGTTCAATTTTGATGTGGGCTTAGTTTTAGAGTTCATTTTTAAAACATTTCCAATGAGGAGGAGAATCCTCATTTGCGCGTGTGTGTGAAGTGCAGCACTGAGTGAAATAGCGGGGCAATTTGATGATAATAATAGCCCAAAAATAATAGGCTGCCTAATATTAATAATAATAATATTAATAATAGTTTTATACAGAGAATGAGCCTAATATCGTCTTGACTATCGACAAAGACATCTGCTATCATTGATATCTCTGACTATCGTCGATACACGATACTATCATCTATCGGCACAACCCTTTCGCATATATTGACAAAACTCTGATTGTTGCCATAGCATCCAGCTGTGTTTTACATCACTGAGGTCATGTGACTTACTTTCATGTGAAGCTCATTTGTCAGAATCCCACGAGCACTGAGCCTTGTTTGAATTCATTCGGAATAGTTTGTAAATATTTCAGCTTTTTGCCTTAACGCTTTTCTTTAGATATCCGTGCAGTTCATGATGTACAGCAAATCTCCTCGGGATTCTGCAGATGGAGATGAAGAGACCGCTGCACTTCTCCATAGCTGAACAATTCACATTCCTGCTGTGACTGGATGAAATGCTGGAGATGTTTTTTTGAGCTTAACATTTCCACAGCCACAGCTGACAGACAAGAATCACTATTTTTTCTAATAGTTTTATCTAGATTTTATATCAATAGGTTTTATACCTCGCAGTGTCAGTGGTTAAAGATATTTTTGTCTGATGGTAAATAGTTCATTTTCTTAATTGGTTTAGTATTTGGCACCAAAGGGACTTATTGAAGCACTTTTGTAATGTTTGTACTGTACTTCAGAATTCAGTTTTGTTTTTTGTTTTTTTACAATGCATGTAATCGTGTAATTTTTCTGTTATGTACAGTGGAATGAACGCTGCATTCGGCAGATCTAGCAGTCTTTACTCGAACTGTGAAAATGTTCTGCCTTTAATCTGTGTACTGTAATGATGTTAATAGGCTGTTTTTGTGCAATCTATTGTCAAAAAGTGTTTTTTGTAAAGATGATTTTAATATTTTATATTGCAGCCTTTGATTTGATGTAGCACAGCACCTGTCAGTCAGTTTGTACCTTCATAGAAGTTCTTATTTTTAAGTCTTATTTGTCTTTGCCTGTTTTCTTCTTTTCTGTTCTGTATCACAGCACAACATTCACTAAAGATTTTTGTTTTTCTGAGGCCAAACATGCTTAAACTGTTTCTTTTTTATTTTGGTGTGGACAATCAATTTGTTTACATCACCTTCATATTTATCTTTCCAAACAAATCAACAACATGAAATTGCTTTTGCTCATTTTCCTTCTGTAATGTTGTGAATGAAAAAAAAATCCATTAGTTTCATCTATCAGGAATTGATTGGATCTTGAAAAGCGGCCGCTAAATAATGGAACAGTGAGAGATGAATTTAAGTTTGCAGTGGATTGCCACATTACCAGTACCCACGTTTGAGCAAGTTTTTCAACTTTGAGGCCAAAGGTCAAGTTCATCAGCTGGAGTCTCTTCACTTATCTCAATGGTAATACTTATATCTAATCCTTTTATTTGCTATTGTATGGTAAAATTTGATTTTATATTATTGCACAATTCCCATTCTAAAATGTAAAGTTGTCATTTTTACTTTTGTTCTCAGCACGGAGCTTTTAATGGTGTTTGTTATAAAAGTTGGCTCTGTTTTAAAACTTAGTGGGTTGCCTTTGCTGCCTACATATGTAAATAAAATGGATCTCCAGTATTATTTGTATACTGTTTTAGTATTTATTAATATTTTGAATGATCTTTATTTATTTATTTTTTTTTATTTACTCTTTTGGGAAAAAAGTCTGTTTTGGTAATTTTATGTGCTTTTGTCATTAATCTTTTAAATATAAAATTTATGAATGCAGTTAATCTTTGACATCTGTTATATTTCTGTATTCATAAATTTCAATTTAAATAACTGAAATTATAGGCAAAAAAATTAAACTGAAACCGCCAGCAGGTGGCGGCAAGTCACTGATTTTAATCACTGAATCATTCATTCAATTGATTCGTTCGAACGGCTGATTCATTCAGGAATGAAGCAAGTGCCTGTCTTTATGAATGGGGAATCATGAATCACTGACTCACTAGATTCGTTCAAAAATGCACCTTCATTCGTGAATGAAACACTGTGTTTGCTTTTAGAGATGCACAGCGGCTCAGCTGTTACTTTATTTGGTACTATTTTCGTTGATGAAATAGAGCAAAATCATGCAGTACTTGTTTATTGATCTGTTGTATTAAATCAATATCACATTTGCAAACTCCCTTAATAATTATTAAAAGCTGTCACTCTACTTATCGCGATCTGTGGGCGCACAGAAAATGAGAGCGCGCGAGTGAGTTCTCAAGACTCAAAAGCACGTGCAAATGTGATGCATTCCGTCGGAACCTGCGGGAATGAGTCCAATTATTATTAATAGCCGCAATCCCGCGTCGAAATTCAAGTTCTGATCTGTGCTCTCTGCTAATATGTTGTCAGTGAGAAGCTGCAGCCGTGGCGGGGATGATTTTTGGTGTGCCGGCAGAACAACAACAACAATGCGCTACATGTTTCTTTCCCCCTCATTTTTTCCAAATAACGAAAATCCGTCGTAGCGACGGAGAACTCCTGTATTTAGCTGTAATTTCCTTGTATTATTTTATAAGTTTATTAGTTTTAGTACTTCAGTTTATTTCAGTTAGTTGCCAGTTTACACTTCACATTTATACACTAAATACAGTAATATTTATATTTTAGCGTTCAGTTAAAGAAAACATTTTAATAGTTTTATTTAAAGGGATAGTTCACCCAAAAATCAAAGTTGTCATTAATTACTCACCCACGTCGTTCCAAACCCATAAACCCTTTGTTCATCTTCACAAATACAAATTAAGATATTTTTGATGAAATCTGAGAGCTTTCTGACCCTCCATACCACAACGGAGCTGACACGTTCAAGGCCCAGAGAGGGAGTGAAGACATTGTTAAAATAATCCATGTGACATCAGTGGTTCAACTGTAATTTCATGAAGCTATGAGAATTTTTTTTGTGCGCGAAGAGAACAAAAATAACTTTATTCAACAATTCTCTTCCGTGTCAGTCTCTCGTGCATTCATGAGAGTATTGTAATGCCGTTGTTGTCTGCGCAGGGTCAGAGAGCTCTCAGATTTCATCAAAAATATCTTAATTTGTGTTCCAAAGATGAACGAAAGTTACAGGTTTGGAACGACATGAGAGTGAGTAATTAATGACAATTTTCATTTCTGGGTGAACTATCCCTTTAACAATAAAAGAACACTGATCTCCATAGGGAGCAATTTTGTGTCATAGTGTTCCTTTACATAGAAAAATACAATACAATTTGTCCGCCAACTTAGATGCTCGCAGGGCATTTCCTTCTTAGAGATGTGTGCAATGCGGCCTTTGAATTTGGCCAAAAGAAGCTTTTTCTTATAAGGCTGTGTAATTGTGCCGCCTACCTTTTGGAATAACCTTTGCGCCGCTTTTGTGCTACTGTTACCTAATAATACTGCCTATGTAGCTCACTAGCTTCCAAAACAGCACGTTTTTGAATCTCTTGGACACATTTTTCGTTTCAGGAAGAACATTGTCTACCTCATGGTTCATATCAGCAGCCCTGTTGTTCCTGGAAAAACAGATCGATGTTGTTTTTCCTCATAACAGTCACTGTCATTAGCATCCTGTGAGTTAAGAGCATCAGGGTAGGATCTGCAACCTTCAGAATGTCCCCTCTGCCCCCAGCAAAGGACATGAAGGGCCCACCCATGAAGCAGAAGAGGGGTTGTGGTCTGTGTGTGCGAGTGTGAGAGAGAGAGACAGATAAGGGGGTCTTGAGTTGCGTGCCTGCAGCTGAATTGTGTAGTGGCACGTGGGAGTGCGTCGGGGTGGTTGTGAAACCTTGGCTGAGCAAGGACGTTCTCTGAGGAGCGGCAGGAAGAACGGAGAGATAGCGTGCACTCATCCATCAGTTAGATGAACTAGGGCTGTTTATAAACACAGGCTGCTGGGAATGTTCTAATGAGCCCACTCATTCACATAGTGAACGTCCAGAAATCAGTCATTATTTCACTTAAACAGCTCCTCATTCCCATCACGTCCCTATCTGATTGTGTTCAACAGGTTCAAAACGTTAAACATCGGTTCTTAACTTTTTACACCAACTTTGAAGTTGATCTTAAAAGCTGGACAGGACCATGTTAAATTGTGTTTTTTGGTGTAACATCGACTTTCCATGACTCCGTGTTTAAACTCACACACACGTACTGGTATGTGTTTGAATTAATGGTTTGTGTTGGAGGGAAGCGCTGTTTGTTTTGCGCATGTGTGTTCCAGTGTGTGTTTGGCAAGTCTTGGACGTCAGGGGCTGAACTGCTGTCAACATCACAAATGCAAAAGGCACATCAAACTGAGATCCAGCACACGCAACATCAGCGCTGGTGAGTACAGAAATCTGTTTTCTCTAGAAACTCTCAGTGATGCCAGTGGAGCGTTTCGGGAAATTCTTAAAACATCAAATAACAGTTCTTGAATCTCTTTACAAGAGTTTTTAAAATTTTACATTTTATAATGGATGGTTTGGAATGGATCATAAACAAAAAACAGCCAGTAAGTGTCCAGAATACATGAAGTCTGCTTTGTTTAAAAAGCATCCCAGGATGCACCTCATGAAGTTGGTTCCTTAGATATGAAAGAAATTTTCTTTATGTGAGTTATAATCACACACTTATTTTACGGTTTGTGTTATTTCATAGTGTTGATGACTTTATACTTTTATGAAATGTGGAAAATGAGTAGATTTGGATTAATTAACCTATATATGGGGTTGGGGTGGGTAAGATTTTTTAAAATGATTTAGTTTCTTATGCTCACAAATGCTGCATTTATTTGATCAAAAATATAGTAAAAACAGTAATAATATTAGTACAATTTAAAATAACTGTTTCTGTTTTAATATATTTTAAAATATAATTTATTCCTGTGATGCAAAGTTGAATTTTCAGCATCATTATTCCAGTCTTCACTGTCACATGATCCTTCAGAAATCATTCTAATATGCTGATTTGCTGCTCAAGAAACATTTATTATTATTTGTCCTGCTTATTATTTTTATGGAAACTGTGATACACTTTTTAATGCATTTTCTCATCTTTACCCTAACCTTTAATTAATATAAATTACGCATTTATTCAAAATAGAAATCTGTTGTAACATTAATAAATGTCTTTATGTTCACCTTTGAGCAATTTAATGCAAAAAATTCTTGCTGAATAAAGTAGTAATTTCATTGTATTTGAAAAATTACGGACTTATAACACTGCACTAGAAAAATAAGAAATTTTATTGAGTAGAACAAAGTTCTTGTCATTTTGCAAATCAGTTTATACCTTTCCAACTTCCTTTGCTAAGTAACTGCTATTTTTTGGTATATTCTAAAGTTTCCTTCACACTCACACAACAAACATCATCTTCAGTTTCGGCTTTGGTGAGTCAGTGTGAACATGACAGTTCTGTTTCCTAACATTCCAAATCTAACAGACAACTTAAGAATGTTTGAAATGTTGGCGTTTGTTGAGCAGCCATTTAGACATTCTGTTGCATGTTTATTCTGTCTGTGAGCTGCTACACGGAAGTCAACATCAGAGACAGAAATCAATGATAAGTTGCCATTTAATTAATATGCACTTTGTTTTTAATAGACTAGACTGTTTCAACTGCGTTATCTATGTGGATACCTTACATGTTCATTATCACTTAATGATCAGTTAACCAGCATTACATCTGTCTGTCATCATGAACCACTGTTGATAATCGTCTACATTCAAAACATTACAAGCACCTCTGGACTTTACTCCAAAGAGCCCTCCAAACATCTAGAATCCTGTTTCCTGCTTAAAACTATAAACACAGCCTGGCTACAAGCAGCTAGCTAACATCAAATAAGATAATAGATGGACAAATAGCGGATACAGTGCTATCTGGATGTTTCTAGATGAAGGTTCTTCCAGAGCAAACTGTATTCCCTTAAGGGCTTCTCACGCAAAACCTTCATCCAAAAAAAAAATTTCTTAATTAGCATCTATGGTTCCATGAAAAACCTTTGACATCCATGAAACAACAAGGGGTTCTTTAAAGTGGAAAAAAGTTATGCACATTAAGAAAAAATGGTTCTTTTCGAAAATGTTCACTAAAAGTGAACCAAAAATGGTTCTTCTGTGGCATTGGTGAGAAAATGACTTTTTTTATTTTTAAGAATGAACAATTGTTATGATATCCTGAAGGCATGTTTATTGTTGCTATTTATGTTCTTGTGAAAACTGTGTGAAAAATGAATGAGTGTTCAAACCCATTGGAACTTTGCTCCCTTGAACCCCATCTGGAATGAACCATCCATGAAGTTCAAAGAAGGTCGTTTTGTTAATCGTGCAGATTTCTTTTGAAAGAAAGAACCCACAGTCATTGTGATGGATGGCATGGGAGTCATAGCAAAAATTTCCCTCCCTTGGGCCTCAGAGGCACTAATGATATCTATATTTCGACACTGCGAAACCGAGGTCAGCTTCTTTGAGATGCTACCACAATAACGCCATTGTGGATGTTCTATGTCAGCTCAACGGGCAGGATATGAGAGAGCACGTGTGAGCGTCCGTGTCATAATTTGAGGAGTTTTCAGGAAAGCCTGCCCCTTCATGGGGTCTAAAGTATATCGGGTGGGAAGGTTAGATTCTTGCAGTCTTCAGTCTTTTCAATGTCAAAGATTAACTGCATGACAAACAGAGCCGTGGCAAACACAGCGTGTATAAACTCCCTAAAGCTCCAGAGATGAGCTGGATGTCACTCTGTCATTGCTCTTGGGAAACAGAGAAAGACCCACATTGCCACACAGAACATGGAGCTAAACTGAATGAGAACAGGAGGAATTATAGTTCAGAGGATCTAATGTGTAGATTTGAAAGACATTGAATTACCCCCCATCAATTATGTGTATTTTTTATTTATTTTTTTGCATACATGTTATAAAGAATTTAGTATGAGATGCTGGTAACTGTAGTATTGAGCACTACAGGATTTCTGAGAACTTGTGAGTCATGCAGGTGATGCGGAGTTGAACTTTGAATGATTGCTCAAAGCATTTACTAGTGAAAAAGTGCTTCTGGGAAAAAACAACAACTTTATTTTAAGGTCCAATTCTCACCATTAACAAACCATTAACTATGACTGTTGCCTCAATAAACTCCTAATTTGTATTGGGTAGGATTATGGATGTAGAATACGGTCATGCAGAATATGTGCTTTGTAAGTACTAATAACAGCCTGTATGTTCATAATAGGCATACTAATAAGCAACTAGTTAATAGTGAGAATTGGTCCCTATACTAAAGTGTTTTTTAGAAAGAAACTAATACTTCTTCAGCAAGGGCACATTCAATTGATCAAAAGTGACAGCAAAGGCTTTAACATTGTTGTTACAATTTGTTTCTATTGAACCTGTTGAACTTTTTATTCATCAAATAATCCTGAAAAAATGTATTATGGTTTCAACATTGATAATAATAAGAAATGTTTCTTGAGGATCAAATCAGCATATTATAATGATTTATAAAGATTTAGCTTTGCCATCAGAGGAATAAATTAAATTTTACAATATTTTACAATATAAATTGGTTGTTTAAATTGTAATAATATTTCAGTATTACTCTTTTCACTGTATATTTGATCAAATAAATTCAGCCTCGGTGAGCATAATGGATTTTTCCAAAAACATTTTTAAAAACCTTACTGACCCCAAACTTTAAATAGTATATACAAAATATAATATTTGCAGTGTATCAAAGTATGTAAATAAAAATTGTGCTGAATATGACTTTATAGATACCCAATTTGCATTTAAACAAATGCTTAGTATTGCATTACAACATGCTCATGTTGCAAGTGTCAGCATAGTTGTGATGAGTTATTGTATGTGAATTATAGCGCACCAATATGTTGTGTAAAGCAAAGCTTTCTCTTTCACTTCTCTACTATTCACCTAAATCTTCTAATGTAAATGAAACTGAAAATGTTTTGCCTTGATTTTGTTCAGCTAGTCAGTTCACAAAGCAACCCACATTGCATACCTCTTTAGATCATTATATTCATTATATTCTAAGTGATTTTGCCAAGTAGGATGTGTTCCTGAATCAACATCCTTGATGTTGATTTTAGTATTCTTCCAGGACTAATGAGATTTTTAGGGGTTACACTTTTAAAGAAAAGACTGTAAAAATATGGCCCAGTTTAACCCCTAAAAATTTAATTAGTCCAATTCCAATCAAACATCCTACTTGGCAAGAAGGGTATGTAATATGGCTTGCTGCATGTGTGAACTGACTAGTTGAAGAAAATCAACATTTCATTTCACAGTTTCATTTATCTTAGAGGGCTTATTGCTTATATTCACATGGTACTGTAGAAGTGAAAGAGAAAGTTTTGTTTTACACCATTGCTAGAACATAAAGGTGCTCTGTAATTTGTGTGCAATAACTCATTGTTCCCAACAATACTGACATTTGTTTGCAACATGAGCATGTTCAGATACAATACACTGCATTGTGAATTGTTTTAGGGTTAAAGAAAACAGGTAATGTCCTGACAGAAAACTGGTAGTATATTTTTCAGTTTTCTACAGATTTTTTTTTCTTACAGTGTAGGGATCGACAAAGGGATAGGTTTGTCATTTTTCTCTAAGTGATAGTAAATTGTAAGAGCTGAAGTTAGGAATAGGGCAATTTTTAAGTTGCTTTGGATAAGTCAACTCAGTGTCAACTTGATGATGCTTTGCACTAGTTTCTGAGCCACAAAATTGCTCCCTGTGGATGTCATTCAGTAAACATCCACAAACAGTTGTTTATATATATACATTTTGGATCCAACATCCAAAGTGTATTCCAGGTTATCTTTAGAGTTACTTGACAAGAGTGCGAATTTAGGTACGTTCACACAGCTGCTCTTGAACGCTGGGAGTCAGCTACAGGCCAAACCTGTTGAGGGCGTTTGGGACAGAATGCTCTTTGTGAGGCCTTTTCTGTGAAACTCGTGCCAGAGCAGCTGTTTGGACACACAGGCCTCATCTCTCATCTTATTCTCACAGTCTATGCTCTTCAGATCCTCTCAGAGCCCCAGAGGAGCACAGACGGAGATCTCCACAGCCTTCGTTGGGTTCTGTCATAACCTTTTCGTGACAGTGATGCCTAAAATAGCTCGTCTTTCTCTGGGGTTGGAGGGCTTGCTGAAGAAAGGCTTGAAGGCATTGAATTATGATCCTCAAACAGGGTGAATGACAGTTTTTGTGCTCTCTTTTATAGATCCAGACATTCTCTGTGAAGAGCGAGAATCCAACTGATCAGATGAGAGAGGGGACAGATCCTGAGATGAGCATGTCAGTCAGCGGCTACCTCTCTGCATCAGACATGTTTGACATTACAGAGCCGCCACAGTACTATGGTAAGATTACACTTTACTATATATAAATCAGTTTATTATAAAATTACAATATTGTTAAAGTGATAGTTCACTCAAAATTCTGTCATCATTTACTTGTGCTTATTTTGTTCAGACCCTGAAGAAAATTTTATTTTTAGATTCCCCCCCCCAACACAAAAGGAGATATTTTGAAAAATGTGTGTTTTGGTCATACCCCACTGACTTTCATTGAATCAGTGATGTTATTGTTAACAATAACACAAACTATTAAAAACCATTTTCGCTAATTGATGTAATTACTAAATAATTGCTAAAACTTAAATAAAAATAACTTTAAAGTAACTAAAAATGTAAAAAGAATAAAAACTAATAAAATTGACAAAACTGAAAATGTAAAAATAAAAACTAATTCAAATGATTAATAAATACTATAATATTTAATCATTTAAATTAGATATTATATTAAATATTATATATAATAATATGTTATAGTATATATTATAGCATATTATAGTTTAATAATACTATAATATTTTGTGGCACTATAACCACAATTAAAAAAAAAATAAAATGCATGTAAAATAACTTAAAAGTAAATAGAAATTTAAAGAAAATAAAAACTATTAAAATTACTAAAATTACTAAAATAACAAAATTACTAAAATGAAAACAAAAATAAAAAAAAAATCAAAATATTAATAAATTCTATAATAGAATTTTATAATAGTATTTAGTGGCACTATAACGGCAATTAAAAAATAAGTAAATAAAATACATGTAAAATATGCACATCAATCTTTCCAGGAGACCTGGACACTGGATAATTTTAATAAAATGGAATAAAATGACATTTAACTGGATGCCATTACTGACGCCATGTTGAAATAGGGTCATGTGATCGATCATGTATTATTCGCAGTGGTTTGTCTCCTTTATCCCCAAATTCATTACATGAATGTCCAAATATTTCCCAGATGTCGCCTTGAGAAACAATTACTGTCTGATTAGTGCTTTGTCAAAGTCTCAGTTTCATTTTGTCGTTTAACTCAGTGTGGCGTCTGGAAGGACAGTCAATGATAGTATATTAGCAGCTTCTCGTCAACATGAATGTTTATGAAAAATTCCAGTGGTTTACAAACAGATACTAGCACCGGAAAGTTATGCTCTAGCTGTAACGGGACATAAAACATCTGTGAGAAAGACAGGATTGAAGGCCAGTAAAGAGACCACCACACTGCAGAAGGATATTTATGGATGACATGGAAAAACAGAGATGGATTTGCTGGAATTGGTTTGATGTGAAGAGTTTTATTCATGTGAAATATTATATTCTTTTGCTCATTGTCACGACTAGTTCTTAAGTGTCTGTCAAGACTTCCTACTTGTGCAGATGTGCTTCAGAAAAGCTGCCAGTTGTGACATATGTTCCCTCTATGGGGGAACTCAAATCTAAAATCAATCTTCACAACCTTCCCGCCGACAGAGAAAACATCAGGAAGGCTCCGTTCTGTACGGTTATAAAAACCCCATAAGCTACAAAGCAAATAACAAGCATAAACAAAACTGTAACCTCTTCAGCTGCATCCTGTTTCCAGAGACAGAAAAGATTCAAAAGGTCTTGCTCTGAGATTTTTTTTTATTACGTCCCAAAGGCCTCATAAAAGTCGTTAGGTAATTTGAGAATCATGTGAAAAAGGAACATATTTCTTGTGAATCGTTTCATTCATCAAGAGGTTCTTCAATCCTTGCTGCAGATGTTCTTGTGGATCCACTGAGCTGCTCTTATCAAGAACCAGATCTACAAAGTCCTCTCTATGGCCAGCAGCCGTTCAGCCACGTCAATGTCCAGTTTTCAATGTATGGAGCGCCAAACGCTCAAGCGTGCAACCCGCCGTACCCCTACAGCCATCAATGCTCTGAGTTCACCTGTGAGCCAGACATGGAGGTCCAAAGCCCAACAAGAGGCAGCATTGTCGGTCTTCCAGTGCTGAAAAGGCCCAGGATGGGCCATGGAGCTCGAGTGAAGGGCCAGGATGAGCTGTGTGTGGTGTGTGGAGATAAAGCCTCGGGATATCACTACAATGCCCTCACCTGTGAGGGATGCAAAGGTTGGACAATCACAATAGCACTCAATTTTAAGACAACATTAATCCACGACACACTTCTTGAATTTACAGTATTTACGAATGTCCAAAATCAGTACTTATAAGACTCCATGTAATGGCCTGATGAGCAGTTTTCTTTCCTGTGTTGCCATATTTCCTTTGGAAACAGAAAGTCGGGTGGGACATATCTAAGAGCTTGTCTCTTTTTTTAAATAGCCAATAGCAATGAACTATGATTTGGCACTTGCTATTGTTACTATTGTTAATTGCTTGGATATATCCCCAACTCATCAAAATTTTTGGTCTGTTTGCCTGAATGAGAAAGACTGAATTTTAAGAATATACACTATTCTTAAAATAGGATAATACTTTCAAATTGATCAAAAGTGACAGTAAATAGACTTATAATGTTTCAAGAGACTTCAATTTCAAATACATTTTTCAACTTTCTATTAATCAAAAAATCCTGAAATTTTTTTTTTTCATAGAAATATTAAGCAGCACAACTATTTTCAACATTGACAATATTTCTTGAGCACCAAATCAGTATATTAGAATGATTTTTGAAGCATCATGGGCCAGATTTACTAAACAGGGCAAATTAGCGTAAAAGCGCCGATGGGAGGTCATTTCTATAATGACCAGTGCAATCTAACAACAGCAGCGCAAATTACCGCCTGCTTTAAGACATGCCTTTTTTGGCCGTACAAATGTTATTAAATCGCGTTACATGATTCATTTTAATACTCTCCTCCCATAAATTTTGTGTCTAAAGGGAAATCATTACAAATATACATTCAATATGGTCAGGCGCAAAATAATTGTTCACGCCTTTTCAGTGCTAATTCTTCACTCCGCGTCTTTAGTAAATCTTGACAGTACTATTTTAACGCCAAAAGTCGGTTTGCGCTCGTGCAAGCTGGTAGTAAATTTGGCCAAATAAATTGATCAAATAAATGCAGCCTTGTTTAGCAGAAAAGACTTCTTTCAAAACCATCAAAAAATTCTTACCAACCCCAAACTTCTTAAACAGTTGTGTATCTCTCCTGGTTTAGGTTTCTTCCGACGCAGCGTGACTAAAAAGGCCGTGTACCGCTGCAAGAGTGGCGGAAGCTGTGAGATGGACATGTACATGCGGAGAAAGTGTCAGGACTGCAGACTGCGCAAATGCAGAGCCGTCGGGATGCTGGCAGAGTGTGAGATTGACGTAAAAACTCTTCACAAGTCTTTGTTTTCTATCATTTCTGGGGAAACTGATACCATCAGATGCTACTTCACATAAAAACACTTAGAATCTAATTGGATGTTGAGTAAAACACTGTCAGCATTAGCTGATTGCTGATGTCTTTTTGTCAGGTCTGCTTACAGAGGTGCAATGCCAGTCGAAGAGACTGAGGAAGGGCTCCAAGCACAGAGGACACGACGGGTCAACAGGAAGAGCTGAAGACGACTACTCTGAAAGCAGAAGCGTCTCGTCCACCAGCAAATTCACCACTCGAGTAAAACCCCTCATATTATTTAGCTTTTCCAAGCATGAAATTTGAGTTTTAGTGAGAGCCTGTCATATTTTAAAAATTCAGAACAAGTTTCTTGTCTTTAAAATACTGTTTGCAGGTATCTGGTTTCTCCAGAGAGCAGAGATGCATTCTGAATAGAATTGTTGAGGCTTATCGTAGGTACATAATTCAAGACAACACACACTGCCGGGTATGTTTTTTTCCATTAAAAATGAAGACAGACATACTGCCCATAATATATCATTACAAGATATCATGTTCTTTCCCCAGGTGCCTCCGTGGTCAGGTTTGACAAACAGTGTAGATCTGACTCCTCCTCAGATGGAGAAGCTTTTGCAATTTATGAGGAGTGTACCTAGTCAGTTTCATCCAACTTCTCTCAGATCATACCACACACCTCTAAATAAAACTAATTTGTGGTCATTTGTTGTTTAGGGTTTGAGCTTTTGGATAGTTCTGACCAGAACACTCTTCTGTCCAGCTCTTCAGTTGAAGTCATGTTCCTACTCTTGGCTCAGCAGTTCTCAGAGAACCCCACTAGTGTGAGCAATGGTAATGACATACATTATCACATAATCTGCTTGTTAAGTCTGACATCAAGTGTCTTTTTTCAAAAGCAAATGGTGCTAACATAGACTCACAATGTGCTGTACTACTACCAAAAAATCCTCATCTTTATATCCATATTGAAATTTCAGTTGGTCAGACAGTGATTCATGTTTTACGAATAGTTAAAATATTAGTGTCCGGGACAATGTGAGTTTTTTTTTAAAAGCTTAGCTTAATCGTGTGTGTGCTACAAATAAATTGTGCTCATAAAGCATTGTTAAGATTGTCAATTGAAATGGAAACCTCAACACATTATAGATCAATTATTACTCACTGCTATGTTTTCTATCACCAGCTTTATACCCAGCAAATTCGAACAACTCACACCCTGATTGGCTGAAAACTTTGGAGTCCAAAACTGGGAACAGCCACAGGGCATTGACACACTCAGGTGATCTATAATGCACAGTGATAATCATAGCAGGAAAATTTTAAGTTTTTGTCTCTGCTAATATTGTGATTTTTATTTTTTATCTTTGTTAAGGGTTGAATGATGAGTTCTTGAGGTCTGTGGTAAATTTCCTCCACAGCATGGTGGCTATTGCAGTAACCGAGGCTGAATATGCACTTCTAACAGCGACTGCAGTGTTATGTTCAGGTCTGTTGATTATGATAATGCAACTGTGACTCTTTTCCATGTGAACTTCCATATGATGTCGCCATATTCAGAACATTAATTTATAGGTCAGTAGGGTTGTAACGGTATGAGATTTTCATAGTATGATAATCGTCTCTGATAAAAAAAAATATCACGGTTTCATGGTTTACAGTATTTAACAATCAAAGCAGGTTTTTTTTTTTGGTTGAACAAATGTTTGAAAGCATGTGTTTATTCAAATTTCATTAATCAAAAAATTCTATTAGTTTAATAACATTAATAATTTATAAAAAATCATAAATTCTAGTTTGACTTAATTTTGCTGGATTCTGTACTTTTATGATTTAATACAAATATACAATCAAAAATGGTGGTAATGAAATGAATGCATAAAGCTTTAACAATTTAATGTTTTAAAGTGTAATCAAATGAAAATAACTTTCATCCTTTTATGTATTTGCAAAGGGCTGCACAACAGAGATTTACTAAATAAAAATGAGGAAAAAAATTATATTTCTTAAAAATGTTTCTATAAATTAGTATTATTATTTTAGAAGTAGGCTATATTATAGCAGGGACGGATTAATGCACAGGCACATGCCCAGGGCACTGGACCAGAGGGGGCCCAGCGAAATACCGCTACTCCTGGAACGTAATTTCAGCCGTGCCTCCTCAGATTTTTGAGGCAAGTGGATTTTGAATGCAGCTTCCAAAAGACAAAAAAAAAAAAAAAAATATAGCCAAATAATATTTTTTTTATATTTCATAAACGATCACACCGGTGTGATTAGATCGTTCAGTGCAGCACATCATCAGCTGCTAAATTCAAATCTGCATTCGCTCAACTTCACTGGCTGGCGCTGAGCCAGAGACAGCCGCGTTTATAGCTACAGCACTGAGCATTATAACCAATCACACATGATTCTGTTGAGGTTATGAGTACAATGGCCAATAAGAGGCATTCAGATGAGTCATCGCTGAAACAGCTGTTTTGTTCAGTGCGCGCGCTCGCTGAGTGAATTCTGCTCTCTGTTGATTTCTCTCATCAGAAACAACAAAGTGCAGATGTGCGTACGATGTAAGCAAGATATTAATTTCACAATGTAAGCAACTTCAAGTCAATGATAATGTTCTTTGATAATGTAAATGCTATTTTGCTCTCTTTCTGTACAATAAAAGTAGTCTAATTAGTAACTTGCAATGTTTTTATTAAATTCACATTAAATACAAAGTCAGTTGTATTAAAAATATTTTATGACATGACACCCATATCTGGTACAAAAAGATGGGTTTTAGCCTATGCATTGTTAAGAGATTACACTGACATTAGGCTGCCTACTAACTAACATGATCTAAGGTCCAAAATCCATTTAATTATATTTGAGAATCGAGACATCTCATGATATGGATAACACGTTTGGAGGGGGAAAAAGAAAAAATGAATGCAATTTCAACTGAGGGGGCCTTTAATCAGTCCGCTGCGCCATAATCTGTCCCTGCATTACAGTACAATCGTAATTTCTGTCAATTTCTTTGAGATAAAAAGCGGACTTTTATTTTGACGGGTTGTAGTGAAGTGCTTTGAGTTTCAGAGTGTATTTGACAGTGGTTTTCTCAAATAAAATGATGAAACGATTATTAATCGTTCTCTCAGTGAGGCTCCCAGTGTTTGTGTTCACGTCCTCAGATAGTGAGACAGCAGGTGCTGTTAAACACTATGAGCGGCGCACATACTTAAGTATGTAGTACACGACACAGCGCCACTCATTCACAGAGACACGCAAAACAGATTATATTTATATAGCAATGTTTTTGCGATTTAGTATTCACAGACAGAGCATGTCATGATTTGACAGCTCTGTTTTTGATTTATTCATCAATCCATCAAATAGCGCGTTTTATGTGACATCTGTGTTATCCCAGCAGGCACCAGATGTCTATGTAACGTCATAGGTTGACGTTGGACATGACGTCGGACAGACGTTGCATTTTGGTTGAAAATGAAAATCGGATTGACGTCAATTTGACGTTGGATTTTGGTTGCACAACCTAAAAACAACAAAATCTCAACGTCAGCTGAAGTCGGTATTGGACATCAATTTAACATTGACATTAGACGTTGAATTTACGTTGAATTTTGGTCACCCGACGTCGCAACCGAAATTTAACCAAATACCAACGTCTTATGACGTTGTGTGCCTGTTTTGTGCCTGCTGGGATAGGCTACTGTAAATTCATTGTCATGACTGGATTCTGGGATTCACTCCGCATCACAGAAATCATAAGGCTTTAACATTAAGTTATAAATGGGACATAACTGTATCTGCACGGAGGGATGGTGTTCTGAAATATAGGTAAACATGTTTGATGTGTTTCCTCTTTTTGCAGCCACTTTGCGACCACAGTTTTTGTGAATTGTGTCTATCCTCGAGGACAAATAAGCGTTCGTCTTTTCTATATCCAAAGTATTCCCATACTGCCAATTTTAATTTATATTTCGAAGTGGGATAGAGATTAGAGATAACGGCCTCTGTCTCTGATGTTGTCTCCGCTGTACATGTGGGTGGAGCAAGAGAACAGTTAAGTGGAAAGTTGTTGCCTAGGCGTAGGTGAGATTCTGAGTCTTTTATTTTCTCCCAATACCGTAAATAAGCAAATGTACACGGTATGATAATCGTACGTGTTTATATCGTGGTATAACGTCATACTGGTATATCGTTACAACCCTATAGGTCAGACAGCAAATTCTTCAAAATACAAGTTCTAATTTTTTTTTTTTGCAGTGATGCCATAAAAGAACCATTTTTGTTTTCCCAAATAACCTTTTAGTAATAGTTCCATTTTTTCTTAGTGTGAAGAACATTTTAATATTCTAAATAACCTTTTTTGCAATTGGGAGATTCCATGGATGTTTAAGGTTTTTCATGCAACCATTGTTGCCAATAAAGAACCTTTATTATTAAGAGTGTATAGAACTGTTTCAAATAACCTCCATTTTTGCCCTGTTGTGAAGCAGACAGGCCGTCTCTGCATGCAGTGGGCTGTGTTGAGAACTTACAGGAGTTTGTTTTGGAGCTCCTGTCCCGAGCTTGCTGCTGCTGTGGTCAGGGGACGGCACAGGACCCACGACGCTTCGCCAGGCTCCTGGGACGGCTGACAGAGCTGAGAACACTACGACACAACCACCTCACCCTTCTCCCACAGCAACCCTGGGACATGCATTCTTGAGACAGCCTTTAGGGAGAGAGATTTATAACATCTGATCTCTGTTGCAATACACTTTTCATTTTTGCCCAGAACAATATCCCAGGTCAGTGTACTTTTGGTTACCCATGTGCAAACAGAGTTTAGTTTAATAAAAAATAAAACAAATATAAGCCTCATGATAGGATGGTTTCTTATGTGCATTAAATTAAAATGTTAATGTTTATTTTGTTTTAGGACTTCTTGCTTTTCATTTATGTTGTAATATATATGAATTTGCATTTATTGCTCTATTTATCAATGTTAATAATAAATGTAATCATTTTCTCCAGAAGCTTCAAGTCCATTCAGATTTTGTTTATTTTTTTAAATAGTGCTGCAAATTATAAACCTTTTGGCAAAATTTGAATACAAAACATCACTTAAGTGATTTATGCACAGCTAATGCAGATCGTGGTTGCGAGTGTCCAAACATTTACAAAAGATTAATTTATCAATGCAAGACCACCTAATAGTTTTAGCCTTTAATGATATGTTTAATATATACTTTAATGATATATAATTATATAGTTAGTGCACATTCAGGTAACCTGCTTTGGGTTATAATTCAAAGTAGTATTTGATTAAACCTATTGCTTCACAATCAAATAACGAATTGGCAGGCTTGTCACTGGTGCCCCCTTAAAAAATAGGTGCATGACTTAATTTTCCTACAAATAGGAACTGTTCGTTTATAACAGCAATGTTTGTCTGATGTTTTACCCCTAAATGATAACTGCTAATTAAACAAGTGTTGGTAATCATACGCAAGCCGGAGTAAGACCTGCAACTGTTTTAATTTCCCTATGACCACAAATGAAACTGCGATACAGTGGACGTATCAGCATATGAATGTTTAACTTTTCAAATTCAAAACTTTTAGTGAGCTTTGAATATTACAGATGTACAGAGTAACGGTTTCTCTTTTGCTTAGATTTAATCATCTTTCAGCCATTTAAAGGAACATCAAGGACCTCGGAACAATCTAGAAAATAAAATTCATTAAACTCACAAAGTTGAGGTCAATATTTAGTAAAAAGAGGGAAAACAGTGCTACTTTTTAAGGTATTGAACACTACACCAGTTATTGCTAAACTAGATTATACACTTTCTAGGCTTGCTTACTGTTATTTAACATTTAAAATATTGATTTTTGAGTTCATCGAATTAAATGCATGACTGTAACTGAATGAAAGAAGCTAAAGTTTACGGAGTTCATGGATGAGCTAATAAATCCCTTATCATTGAGTTTGATTGATGAACTCACTCACCAGTTATCTTCTCAAATTGCTAACAGAGACCTGAGTGATTAGCTCATAGGCTTATATGAGTGTGTGTGTGTTTCCGCTGTAAATATTGTTTTAATATGATCTGTGACAAGTGGTGTTACAATAAAACACATCTGGATAGAGTAGGCTGACATCACCTTATGGAGAAGAAATCATAATGGTTTTCCATCATCAATACTGACTCACTGCTGCCCCTCAAGTACTCAAGGGTACACTACAAAGAAAGGGGAAAAATATCATATTTCAGCAAAACATGACCAATACACCAAAGAGAATTTTACATGATTACTTAACCAATGGTCAACATTTCTAATCATGTTATTTAATAAAGCATCTACTGTACCTAATGTGACCTCTTACCAAATACACACGTTTGAGCAGCTTAAATATATTGCAAAAACTTAATTACAAGTTTACCATCTTAAAAAAAATAAAATGTGTCCCAATACTATTGTGAAATGTGAGCATAAAAAGTATAAACACGATTTCTCACCTTTTAGCAATTTTCGCCAGACGCCGTTGAAAACCGTTCAGCCTATGGATAAACCCCGCCCTCCACAAACACATCAGCCAACCCGATCTCAACAAATCCGCGCGTTCAAGATGGAGGATTCTGATTGGCTAGTTTTTGGCGCTCTTGAGACTCTTTTCCCGGTTTATCGGAATAATGTGATAATGACCTTTTATGAGGTATTCCAATACATAAATATATATCTCCTTGAGCACTTATAACAATATAGTATTTTCCCAAGTACAATGCATATGTATCGCACCATTTTATGAATCTGCTTAAACCAATTAATTTTTTTTAAACATGAAAAATGATATTTACATAAGTGCATCTACTTAATAACTTGCTTGTGTTTACAAATACTCAAAAGTGTAAAGTAAAACAATGCATTTTCAAACAATTTCAATTATATACAATTACCTAAATAATCAGAAAAAGGGGGCTACCTTTACTTTCAGGAGTTAGCCTACATTTTCAGTCATTTCTAGCACAAACGTTTTGGTTAGTCAGTACTGTAATACCAGAAAATACATATATTATTAGGAAATCTAACATTCCAACAGAGCTTTACAATGTTAATTCCAAAAAAATGCAATACAGGTCTATAGTCAAGAAAAACAGCTTATGGTCTTAAAACATCAATATCAACCACAGTCACAGTAGAGTTTCAATAGAACATTTATTTCCCCACATGAGAAAATACTGTTTGAGACAGGTTATTTGGTGGGTAGGTAAAATCTGCAGTTTGTACAAGCTTAAAATTTCTTAGAAGTTCCATCTTATAAACAGTGAACAAAAGCTCCACAACTTTCTACAATAAATACAAGGTTCTGTGCTTGATGGTGAAAAGGGACTAACAGCAAGTGTACAATGTCGTCATCGTCATCATCCCTCTAGCATTTCACCTTGAAATCTTAAAAAGAACTAAACCAGGATCTGAAAGCACATGTGAAGTTAGATCTTAAAAGCCTATGTAATAGTTTATCATCTTAAATAAGAGATCTGATTTCCATCTTGAACCAATATAATTTAATTCCTTTATCTCTTTACGGTCCATAAATAAATGACTTTTTTGTATCAAAAATGAGAATATATATTTAACCATAGACAACTGTGAGTCGGTACATATACACATACATACACGATCGTATGCCGTTAATGTACATATACTGTATATGAACACACTCACACCGTCTGATATCAAAGACAAGCAGGATACACTATGTAGGAAGTCAGTTCATCTGAAAATCTTTTTACACGTATATACACAACCTTCATTTCTTCATTCCTCCAGGCAATTTATTTCACAATAAACAAGAGAAGAAAAAATTAAATTAGATACTATATGATTAAAAAAAAAAAAAAACATAATTATATACACAAGTGTCTTTACAATATACAAGTGGTTTGTAAAACTTTAAAAAGTAAAAAGCTATCTTAAGAAAATGGCAGTGATTCATTCAAACGTTTATATTCTTTAAGTTCATTCATTTAAAATTTATTTTTCAGAAATGAATTGCTCTGAATGTACCCAAACGCTAAAACTCTCAGTCATCACCATAAAGTGACACCTCGTAAAACTAATCATTGATAGAAACCGCTGTACTTTCGTGACCCCTGTCCTGTCCTGGAGAAAGAAAGAACTGGACTGAATCTGAAATGACTGAGAGGGTTGTGTTCTGAACACATGGATAAACTAAACTGAATTGAATGATCAGGAGTCTAGTACCTGGTGCACTAACCAAATGGCTCTCAGCCTGCTTTAGAAAGACCATGTGAGTGGTACGTTAGGACAGATGCGGTTGGCGTTTCTCTTCTACATGTAGTTGGAGCCGACGAAACCATGGTCTCCTCGAACTCTGCTCAAGTGGATCATAGCTCGGTCGTAGGCCACCTGCACAGACTTCCGGATACTGGTCTTCTTGCCCTCCATCATACGCAGTTTATCGGCCGTGTCGTCAATGCCAAGAGGGATCACTTTATCTCGTGGCAGCCACTGCCTGCAGAGACAGACATAAGAAAAGAAAACTCACTGACAGTTGCTTCTGAAATCCTTGAAGCCTGTGGATACTTACAATGGATATCTGAAAATGCAAAGTCTGGAGGATAAAGCTGAAGGAAAACAAGGTAAATCTCCAGTGCTGTGCTCACCAGGTGCGTTTGTTGTCGAAGAAGAGAACCAGGAAGAGTTTCTCGCCGGCTTCTTCCTGTCTCTGCTCACCAAGGCGCAGCACGTCAAGCGGAGGCACAGGGATGGGAACTCCGTTATGCAGAAGACCCTCCTGAGGCATGTCTGGATCTATGATCTACAAAATAAGAGCAATTCAAACCATTTATTTAACCTTTGAATGTCAGTGGTTTGCTTTAACACTGTTCACAACCCAAAAAACAGGCTATTTGGTGAGAAAAAATATATGGGGCGCATGAAAAGTTGAGAAGAGGGATTAGTAATGTTATTCAAAAAGAAAATGTGTCACAGAAGTAAAGCAAATTTCGATAAAATTTTGAAATAAAATGGACTAATGCAGGGTTTTTCCAAACTGAGATTTGTAAGTCAACAAAGGTGGTAATAAATAATAAAAATGTAAATTAAAATAATTTATTTTAATAAAATAAAAATAATCAAAATATAATAATAAATGCAATCAAAATAAAACAATTTTTTTTAATATATTTTATTTGTTGAAAAAACTGCAGGGAGTTTGCGAGCTGATGAAATACTAATAATTAAGTAAATCCTAAAAATGTAAAATTAATTTATTTTACTAAAATAAAATGTTGATAATAACCAAATAAAATAACCAAAGTATAATAAATAATAAAAGCTATGAAAAAAAATAAATACTTTTTTTTATTTGTTTATCAGTGAAGCGAGTTGATGAAACTAATAATTAAATCATAAAAATATAAATGTACAATCATTTATTTCAATAAAACAAAAACTATTTTACCTCCATGTCATGTGACCACTAGAGAACCGTGAACATGAATGCATTGTTAAATGACTGCCATTATTACAATAATGAAATATTAACTTCTCAGAGGTGTTTTAGGTCAAAGGGGTTTGATTGACAAAAAAAGCTTGATAATCCCTGTACTCAGGAATAATTCATAATCAGACCAGGAATGTGCATTAATGATGTAAACAAGCTCAATTTGTATGTCAGGCCTGTCCCATTATTATGAAATGCTGGTAAAATTCTCAAGCCTAAAAAAGACTTTTACAAAAGACTTCACATTTTTTAAAGATGTTGACTGGTGTGCAGAACTGAATTGAAAATAATAATTGAACCCATGTGTTGTATTCACGTAATATGAATGTAGAGTGCCCTCTCTCACCAGAGCAGGGTAGGACGGATATCCTCTGCTTTTGGCCCACACCAAATCCAGAGGTTCAGGTTCAGGCGCTTCCCCTTTTGACAGAACATCTGCATAGAACAAGGATTGTAGTATCCACTTGTGCACTCAAAATAACAAATATATTGACATTTCATAGGGATTCATTTCTTACCAGTCCCAGTGTAGTCAGAGTCTCCATTAACAGTTTCTAAGAAAGGGACCTTGGACAAAGCAGGTTTCCCTCGGCTCTTTTTAGGGGGTGAAACACTGAAAGCAACAGAAATGATGAGTCACTCTGCGTGTGAGTTATATATGATGCAGAGAGGTTTCAGTCATTTTTCCTCTTACAGTTCTCTGAGAGTCGGAGATGAGCTGCATTCTGAGTCAGAGCCGCCATCTTTGTGCTTTCTGAATCCGTTGGTGAGAGCTAAAAAAACCAAAACAAAACAAAACAAAAAAAAAATTAAAAAAAAATATTTTACAGAGAAGGTGTTCGAGAAAGGTTTCATTAGTATAAAGTATTATCCATACCATAATTTCAGTTGTCATAAAAAACAAGACTGTCTATGCTTTGTAAAGTGTAAATAAATGAAATGCAAATCTCCCTCCAAGGCCTCCACCCATGTATGGAAACTGTGATACAAAAGCGAGTTTGTAATGGTTATGAATGCTGCAACCATAAGCATATTGGCACCCTTGGTAAATATGAGCAAAGGTGGCTATGAAAATAAGTCTGCATTGTTTATCCTTTTGATCTTTCATACAACAAATTCACAAAATTCTAAACTATTAATGAAGTAAAACAATTGAATGTGGGGGGGGGGGGGAATCTCATTGTGAAATAGATGCTTTCTCTAGTTCATATTGGCCACAATTATTGGCACTCAATTATTGCAACTTCCTTTTCCCAGGGTAACAGCTCAGAGTTTTCTCCTGTAATGCCTGAAGAGTTTGGAGAACACCTAGTAAGAGATCAGAGACCATTCCTTCATGCAGAATCTCTCCAGATCCTTCAGATTCACAGCTCCATGTTGGTGCTTCTCCTCTTTAGTTCACCTCACTCATTTTCTATAGGGTTCAGGTCAGAGGACTAGGACAGCCATGGCAAAAGCTTCATTTTGTGCTCAGTGACCCATTTTTGTGCTGATTTTGATGTTTGTTTTGGATTCTTGTCCTGATGGAAGATCCAAACACGGCCCATTATAAGATTTCTAACAGAGGCAGTCAGCTTTAGATTTTTTTATCTGTTGGTATTTGATTGAATCCATGATGCCATGGATCTGAACAAGATGTCCAGGACCTCCGGCAGAAAAACAGGCCAACAACATTAAAGATCCAGCAGTATATTTAAATGTGAGCATAGGGTACTTTTTATCCATGTTTGTACTAAACCCATCTGGTGGGTTTGCTGCCAAAAAGCTCTTTTTTTTTTTTAGTTTCATCTGACCATAGAAGCTAGTGCCATTTGAAGTTCCAGTCGTGTATGACAACTGAATATGCTGGATTTTGTTTTTGGATGAGCGAGGAGAATTTTTCTTGAAACCCTCCTGAACAACATGTGGTGATGTAGGGGCTGTTTGATTTTTTTTTATTTTTTTTTTTTAGGCTTTCTGACCCCAAGACTCAACTAATCTCTGCAGTTCTCTCTTGGAGAGTCTTTGGCCATTCAAACTCTCCTCCTCACCGTGCATTAGGACGATATGCACACGTCCTCTTCCAGGCAGATTTGTAACATCTTTAGTTGATTGGAACCTCTTAATTATTGCCCTGATGGTGGAAATATGGATTTTCAATGCTTTAGCTTTTGTCTTACAGCAGCTTTCTATTTTGTGAAGCCCAACAATCTTGTTCTGCACATCAGAACTTTATTGTTTGGTTTTACTCCTTGTGATGGATGATTAAGGGAATTTGGCTTTTCTTTTCTTTATATTTATAATCCTGTGGAACAGGAAGTCATAGCTGGACAATTTCATGCTCCTAGTCTCCCTGGTATGCTAAAAAAATGCAAATATGAATGGGAATATACTTCAGAGATATTTTACTCATAAGAATTTCCAGGGGTGCCAATAATTGTGGCCAACATGCATTGGAGAAAAATATTTATTTTAGGATGGGATTTTCTCCCCACTTTCAGTTGGTTTACTTCAATGATAGGTTCGAATTTTGTGAATTTTTTTGAATGAAAGATCAAAAGGATAAACAATGCAGATTAATTTTCACAGCCACCTTTGCTCAGATTTACCAAGGGTGCCATTATTAGTGGTGCCAATATCACACACACACACACACACACACACACACACACACATATATATATATAAATTGTAAATTATGTAAATAAAAGAAAAAAAAATTGATGATTAAAATGAAAAAAACTAGAACATAAATATTAGTATTGTAATTTTACAGCTGGACAGTCAAATTTGTATTATTTTTCCTAAATACTTGTAAAATATACTTGTACAATATCAATATTTCTTATTTTAATATTTTAAAGTAATAATTAAAAATTATTTTATTATTTATATTATATTTATGATAAGTAAAAATTATTATTTTACCTAATGATATATAATAATTTTTTTGCCAAATTGTGCAAACTTGGAGTGTTCACCAAAACAATTTTTAACAAATGCGTTTTTATTTTCAAATGCAATTTTTAATCAGGAAAATCTGCAATAACATTTTTCCCCAAAATCATGCAGCCCTTTAAGTAAACCTATAACAAAATCATTTAAAATGCATCATGTAAAGCAGGTGTTTACCAGGCTCTAGAGTGAGTCGAGGGGGTGTTCTCTCGCGCTCTGGACTACAGCTGCGGCTTCTTGCTCTCTGTTTGGCCGGGACTGATATGGGCGGAGGTGTTGAAGGTTTTGGCTGTGTTGAAGTTTCAGTCTTGACGGTGGCGGTGCAGTTGGGTGTGCACGCAGGGTCTGGGTCAGCGCTGACGGCCTCCTCCCTGCTTCCGTTCTGCATCTGATTGTCTCTCTCACGCTGGAGCTTTGCTCCATTTTTTGCTTTTTTGAAAAGGACGGACGTTCGCCGGCCAACCCCTCCAGTGGTAGGCCGGGTCGGTGACTCTGTGGAGGAAAGGCCGTTGATAAGTTTGTTCTCGGGCGGGTGGTCCTCAGGTTTGGTGCAGCTGTTCACAGGTGTGGTGTCGGAATCGGCCTCTTGGCTCTCGCTGTTGAGTTTGAGGCGCTTAGGTGGGCATGGGAACGTCCTGGGGTCGGATGTCATAGGTCGGAGGGTTGGCGGTTCCTGGTGGGTGTCTGCTGGTGGAGGGGACAATGCTAGGCCTGTGGGTTCCAGCATGGGTGGAGGGGTTGACTTACAGTCATCTAGATGAAGAGGAACAACCAGACGTTACAAAAATCTGGAATCAGACTGGCATTGTTGGATGAGAAATATAAAATTTAGCTGAAGGGATAGTTCTGGTTCTGATTCCACTTTGCAATTTTTAACGACATACTTGAGTACACATTAATTTCAAAGTTTATTTTGAGTTAGACATGACGAAAGTAACAACTCGTGATTCATGAGTAAATGCCTGTACACACCAAGGATGGTAACTATAAAAATAATGATAAAGATATAGTTTTAAAAATCATTCTAAATTTAAAAGAAATGCAAGGTCCACACCACAACTATAACAATATCGCAGAGTAACAATATCTTTGGAACCCCTTTCAAAATGATTAGTTTTCCAGCTGATAAACACAATGACAGCCAATCAGAATCGCATTTTGCTTTAAAGAGCTTGAGCAGTTAAAGTGGCAGATGGAAAAACTGTGGTGGGTACTCATTATAAAACAAAGTTATCATGCATAGATGTGGATACTAGTATAGTTACTGTTATGTAGGTTTTAGTGTGAATAGGCCTTTAGTCAAGAACAGTTCAGAGTGAGTAAACGATTCATTTGAACTACTGGTTTGAATCAGAGTTCAAGACTGGTTTTTGACTATTTTTGATCAATTTATAAAAGTCGAGATGTAACCAAAGCAGCATGTGATACTACTGCAAATGTGACCAGAGAGAATTCTGTTGTTTCTCTAAAATATCCAGTTATGATGTTTTAATTAAAAATTACAAGGTCAAATTTCTTTATTATTTTAAATGAAACGTATGCATTGATTAATCGTTTACAATAGGATCAATAACATGCATTTAGAAAATATGTTGAATGTTGAATTTACATTTCATGCCAACTTTAAAAAGAATGCAGAGGTTCAAATACCGTCAACAGAACTGCATGTCATGAAAAGCATTTGGTTCCAGTAATAAAAAAAAAAACTGATCTGGAATTTTGGAATTTTAACTGAAAAATTGAATTCTGAACACCCAGTTCTTGATTCCCAACCATAGTCAAGTCTCACCTTTATCTGACGACAGGTTATGTTCACCATCCATCTCCTTGTCTTCATCCTCCTCCTCGTCTTCCTCTTTGAGGTCTCCATTGAGCATATGAGAATTCCGTGACTGCTGCTTATAGCGGATGCTGTTGATTTCTCGCCGGAGCAGGCGTATACGGCGTGTGCGTGCACCACTCGAGCGCATGGATGTCACCACGTCTAATTTATCTAGCAGCTCCCTCAACTGGTTTTCCGTCGTCATGTGCAATCTATTATCAGGGTCTAGCAGCGTGTCAACTACACACAAAACAAAACCAACCATTAGTAACAAAGAATAAAAGATGCTATTTACCTTTTAGAAAAATAACTTTAAAGGCTAAAGGAGATATAAAGTCATGTTGCTACAATAAAATTTATTTTACATTTTTTTTTTTTGACAAACTAGAAGAAAATGTGCAGCTGGTATGCTATTCTGAGCATTCCTTAGTAGTCCAAGTCAAGAAATCCCACCTAATTGAATGAACTTTACCACTGCCAACAAGTTACTGTTTGCATTTACTTTAATGAGATTTTTAGTTAACTACTCACCATCTTCCAAAGTGCAGCGGTAGTAGTCATTTTTATGTGGCGATTCTGCCAGGTGCATGCCCGTGTCCAGGTCGAAGCCTGTATTTTGGGCTTGTCTCTGAGCGTACCTCAGGATAGCGCCTCCTAGGTCCCTCAGGCGTATTGCAGCTTGGTAAAACACAGTGTCTTTAGCATTATAAAGCAGGCAATTGTTGATCATGAGGTTGAAATCAGCCTCAAGGTCAGTGATGGAGCGATATTTGTGAGCCTCCAATTTGGATTTTATGGTGGAGAAGTCCATGGGGTGCGTGATAAACTCCAGGTAATCTGGGACCTGAGAACCCAAGAGCACAGTTTCTGTGAGACTGAAACTTCAATATGAAGATATTAGGATTTTAATATAAAAGTAATTATTTGTTTTTAAAAGCTAAATGGATCAAACTATTTTTAAAGCTTGGCCAATATGCAAAAACTGACCTGTGCCACATATTAATCGATCATGATACATTTACATTATTGTTCAAATGTTTGGGGTAAGTAAGCTTTTAAATAAATAAGTTAAAAAAAACTTTTATTCAACAAGGATTAAATTTATCAAAACTGAAAAGAGTGTTATGTTACAAAAAAAATATTTCAAATAAATGCTGTTCTTTTAAACTAAGAAATAAGAAACATTTAAGCAGCAAATCAGCATATTAGAATGATTTCTGAAGGATAATGTGACAATAATGCCTACTGAAATGATTATTTTTTAGTTAATATTTCACAATATTAGTTTATACTGTATTTTTGATCAAATAAAGGCAGTCTTTGTGAGCATAAGAGACTTCTTTCGCAAAGTTTTGAACAGTAGTGTATATGAATGTTCATAAAATAGACACACCTCTTTCAAGTTGACAGGCTGTGCAAATATTTTTGCAGTATCTTTCTCCTGAAGCTGTTCTAAAGTGGATCGCAGCAGTACCAGGACTGGAGTTAACTGATGCTCAGTCACAGCCTGGTGAATCTTCACCTACAGAAGCAACACACGGTTATGCCAACCCTGAACCGACATACAAAACTACCAAATTTTGCTACAAGTTTGATTGCAACATTGCTGTTAATAGTGTTCATCATCTGTTTGATTACATGTCATTTACTAACTGCATGATTTTTACTGTACATTTCTGCCATATGGACATCAACTTGACAGTCAACACTGATAAGCTACTAAATATAATGTAGAAACTTTCATTTTCTGTAAAGCTGCTTTGCAAAGATTTGTATCGTGAAAAGCAATATACAAATAAACTTGAATTGAATAGAATTGAATAGAGAGACACCTGACAAATTCTTATATGGTCAAGGTGACATAAGTCTGCAGAAAAAACAGTCATGGGTCCTATTTCTTCATTAAAATTTTGTGGCTTTTAGTCCATGTCTATGAGCTTTGAGGTCATCAATATGCAGTTCTATATTTTGACAAAACTCAATTTTAGCAGATTTCAATTCACTTAAAATCCTTTTAAAATTCTTAATCTTCCAGACAACTGGACCGAAAAAAAAGAAAAGACTTGTCTATCATGCACAGGCATATACATTTGTGTCCAATATAATGTTCTTTTGAATGTGAACATAAAATATATTAATATTAAAACAGGAAGCAGCAAATTACAGTTTGTCAGTATGTTCAGTTGCACTAATGCTCATAGATTATTTCCTTTTCCAACCAGTTGCAAAGGAAGTGGCTGAAACGTATTCACGTTAAAAATGTGCCTTCATCACTTGCATTCATAGTATAAGATGGCACATGTGGTTTTACCCGGCTGAAAAAGCAGCCAAGCTAAAGCTCAAGAAATGACTATGTCCAATTTTACATGCAATATTTGCCAAATCAAGTCATAGCCTGACCATTATGCTCATTTTACACTGCAGCATAAAAGCAACAGAGGCTTGTGCAGTACTTTCACAATGACAGCATTTCTGCTGCTCAACAGAGCTTTGACTCTATACAGAAGAAAAATAAATAGATAACTTCTGGGTTACCAAATTGAGTATTCTCTTTGACAACAGTTATAAATTATGAAATTATTATTGGGAGAGAGCAATTGAAAAGCAGTTTTCAAAACCAATTGAGAACTAGTACAAACTTGATCCTCAAAATTTCTAATTTTCATGAGGAGGAGCATTACATTTATACCCGAATGGTAATTTACATTAAACAAATTGTAGATATTAACTGCTTATTTGTCTGAATTTAGTAAGATTTATTGAAAAGAAAGTGTTTGTGCTGCTTGCACCAAGCCAGACAGGCATCTTTTTTCATTCAATTGTTTACTTCAGTGTTTTATGTTGCTTCATAAAAGTCCATATTGCATTGATCTTGTTCATTAATAGTTTAATGGTGCATTTTCAATTCAGCTTGCTACATGGGGCAAAAATAGGTTCATCGCATGCAGTTTGAATGCTGGAGGCTGAAAATATCAAGGCAGAAATAACTACATCCTGCTTACAGTGTCAAACAGACCTTAAAAACCATGGCTTCAACTTGAGTCCACATTTCTGGTTGTCATCATTTATTCAAGATAACTTCATTTACTTTATTATACAAGAATACACAGGAATCATATGTAACGTTTCAGTATGTTACCTGCTCCCTCTTTAGTTTCTCCCTTTTGCGGATGAGCTCGATCAGGAGTCGCGCTCGCTCCAGATCGTGACGAAGCTTCTGCCAGTATTTCAGCTCTTCTCTCACAGCATTCAGCTTTTCATCTGGCTCCGCCTACACACAGTAATATAACAGTCAATAACATGCCCACAACCCATGATACTGTAGTTGTGTGTAAGGGTTGTGGCTTATGTCTACAAAATGAATATATATGCATAAACACTGACCTGTTCTGCACTTCTCTGACCCTGCAGGTGTGAATGTAAACGACGAATGAGAGGCACTCCGTTGCGCGACTGACGTTTTAGTAACCAATAGTTGTGAAGTCTTTGCATGAACTGATTCTTCTTCTGTATGATCACATCTTTAGAAATTTTGTTCAATCTGTAAAAAAATACCAGCAAAATAACTACATAAACAATAAGCTTTACTTAAACTTTTATATACTACCATTCTGCATTTATTTGATCAAAAATACAATCTTTCACAACACTATACTGTTTGGGGTCAGTATGTTTTTCTTTTTATTTTTTTGACAGGTTCCAAAAAAAATGAAAATTAAGCACCACAACGGTTTCCAACACTGATAATAAATCAGCATATTAGAATGATTTCTGAAGGACCATGTGACACTGAAGACGGGAGTAATGGCTGATAAGCATTTTAAAAAATTAAAGTATTTTAAAATAGAAAACCATTAAATTGCAATAATATTTCACAATATTACTGTTTTTTCTGTATTTTTGAACAAATAAATGCAGCCTTAATGAGCGGACTTCTTCAAAAAAAAAAACAAAAAAAACAACAACACTAAAAATCTTACTGATCCCAAACTTTTGAAATGATTATTAAATGAGATTATATATATATATATATATATATAAAATGTACATGCAAATATATAATTTTTATATTAATTTATAATAATAATGTATGTATTTATAACATTTCATTTTAATATTTCATAAAATATTCAATATTTTATATCACGATGTATTTACCTGTGAGTAGGTATTTCTGGTACAGTGACCAAAGGTGTTGCAACTTTTTTCAACACCTCTTCTTTCTTTCCTTTCTTCTGTTGCTGCTTAGAATCCAGTTTATTGCTTCGTTTCTGCTTCTTAAGCTGTGGCGTCTGCGTGTAGGCACTGCGACCCCTGTTAGCCCGACATCCCAAAACCCTCCCCCCAGTCTCTTCATCATCCGACCCATCCTTTGCAGGCGGTGAGTGCACCTCACAAAACGCAGTCTTTTTCACTGAAAACGTAGTCCCATTCACAGTAGTCTCTCTGACCGGCTCTATTTTCATAAAGAGTCCCGCTCTCTGTGCACAGGTTACATGGAAAGCCGTGTAACAATTGGCCTTGTGGCACTGAATGGATGCCCCACAACCTTTCTGCTTGCACAGGTAACACGTTAGCTTCCACCTAGCTGGTGGAATGTTGTCCACACCCTCGATGGGCTCAAGGAAGACCGTGTTGGCGAAACAAACCTCCGGGATCCAAATAGCGCAGACCACATGTGCCCATCGCCCGTCGCTGGTCTGTTTAAATGCTCCACCCCGATTCGGGCAAAGCACGCAGTCCACGGGGCGAGAGGGTGACTGGAGGCAACAGCGGCAGAGCCACTGGCCCTCAGGGATGTAGGGAACGCCGTAACACTCCTGGTGCACAGCCAGGTTGCAGATGTCACAAAACAGGATGACGTTACTGTTGAGACATTCGTCGTCAAGGCAGACGCAGCAGAAGGCGTCTTCGTCGATGATGCTCTGCGAGGGAGCTTGGCTTCGCAACTCTAAGAACGACTCTTTTTCTAGACGATCAATCAGGAGTTCGAAAGTGTCGGGCGGAACTTGCGGATGGCCCTCCGACGCTCGTCTTTCATTTACCAGCTCCAGCCAGGCCACGTCCTCCTCGTCCATGTCATACTCCGCATCCGTTTCCATCTCTTCACCGGACTTCTCAATGTAACGGTAGTACGCCGAAGGGCGAGGAGGCGCCTCAACCGGTTCATAAGACTCTTGTTCTCTGAAAGTGGGTTTGGGTAAGGTGCCATGGTGGCTGTTCACGCTCAAATGCATCTGAGATTGTCCGTGAGAGTTGGAGCAGTGGTTTTGTGATGAAGTCGACGACAACTGCTTCACGTCTTTCTTTTTCCCCCTGTGGGCCACCGATCGGCGCGGTGAGCTGACGGCGGTGGTCAGCGATGACTGCTCGCTGTTCTCTTTGTTGCTGTTGCACTCGGCAATGTCCTGAGCGGTCATCTCATCTTCAGTGATCACCATCAAGGGGTCAAAGATGCTGATCCGGTGCAGCCTTCCATCCAGGTCCACTTCCACAATCTTCTGAGCCTGGGCGTACGTTAGGATTTCTCTGGCGGGTGAAACCTTCAGCCGGTAGGGAGAGAGCGAGCGTGGTTGTGACGCTCCCCTACCTGCTGTAACCGTGTCCGCAGCATCACTTTGGGCCTCAGGCAGGCCTCCCCTCCGTCGTGGTTTTCTCATGGGGACTCACACCACGCTGCCCCTTTGTACCTTGACCTGTGTGGACAAGAGAGATAAAGAAAAAGCATTAGATTCCTAATTAATTTACAAAACACGAAGACACCAATGTGCAATTGTCATTCAATGTCTTGCCAAATAGTCAACACTAATAAGTTTTCACATCACCCATGGTCGACTGAGTCATGTATCTGTAAATACTGTGCACGCTCTCATTTCCTGGAAGTGGTCACAACCCCGCATCATGACATGTTGGTGATCTTTTTTTTTAAAAAAACGTTTAATTTTTAATTTTATATATACAACACTGAAGTGTTTTGTATAAATGTAAAAAAAACAAAACAAACAAACATATATAAAAAATAAAAAGGCTATTAGGCCTTATATTATTGATAAATGCAACATTGATTCATGTGCACCTTCATCCCTTTTTTGTTATTTTATTATACCACCTTTATATTTTTACTTATTCTATTGTTTGCACAACTTAAAAATAGTAAATTATGATGTATATTTTAATTATGTTAATATGCATTGTTGCATTATGTTAAATATAAAATTATACAAAAATTGAACACTTACATAATAGAATAATACATTTACAAATTAAAATTAGCATTACAAAATCAGTATGGCCAACAATTAAACTAAACAACATGACAATGTTTTGCATAAATGTAAAAAATAGGCTACTTGGTCATGTAATATTATTATTATAATACTCTGCCAACTTTTTCCATCTTTTATTGTTTGCATAACCAGTGACTTTAAAAAATGTTGCTTGTTTAATATTGTGAAATACCATTTGCATTTATATTATGCAAAGAAAATCAAAAATACGTTTTTAAAAATAATACAAAATGGTTACATAATAGAATAATACACAATAAAAAAATAAAAAAATAAACGAAATACTCAGACTTACCAAGTATTCAGCAGAGCACACAAATTCAATTCCCCAAAACAGTAACGTTAACATGTTTATATCACTTAACTTGTAACGTTACAAGTTAACAACTATCGGGTGAGATAAATATATGAAATTAGTCTGCTGGTATGTGAATGTATCCATTGCTAGTTTAGTTTATTAAGACATTCAGTTACACAAATTCACTGGAAGGATTAAGTTCAGGCCAGTCGCCAGTTTACAGTGTTTTTATTTTTGCTGTCTAATGGGCGGGACTTTTGATCTCAAGGCCTCTAGCAGTTCGCCCTCGTACTGTCAACAGTAAAACCACTTTTAAACTGTAATACAGAATCACGCCGAAGTTATACATTCGTATCAACTGCCTTAAACACTTTAGGGGACATATTGCAAAACTTAAAGTGGAGTTTTGAGGAATTTGTCAGTGAAGTCAGACGACCACCAGAGGTTGAGAAGTTTATCAACCTCTCATACTTAGACAACCAATCACAGCCGTCCACCCTCTCCGTCTAGCCAATCAGCGGCGAGAAAAAGTATCACACATGATAATAGTTAGGTTGCGCGTCCTCGATTCTAGAACGAAACGTCAGCCATATTTACAGTCCAACAGAACTTCAGATTCAGCCAAGTTTCCCGAGAACCCCTTTACACAAAAATAAACAATGACAACACCGTTACCACTTCAAATCATAAAACTGTTGCTCTCAGACAGCGTATATACGAATATGCTTACTGATAAACTCCGAGGCGATCGAAACGCCGAGGCTGCTAAAGCTGGCGGGCTAGTTAGCCGCTCTAGCCCGGGTAACCAGCACAGAAACGCCGCGTGCGGTATTCAAACAGCCAGCCGAGCAAAGCGACCGTTGACACTGACCTCACAACTTAAACGGGCGACAAACATAAAATACACATTAAAAACCTGAGAGTTTACCGTATTTTCCGACCACAACTTCCGTAGAGAAGCAGAAGATTTTTGCGAAGGCTGTTTAAGCTGGTGGCTTGGCCGAAAAGCCGGTACAAATTCGCCGATAAAATGTCTCCCGTCTCTCAGTCTTCCATAGTTTCCTCCAGCAAACGTCTTCTGCGCACTCCTGAATTTGGATTCATTTCCAGCATTTTAACTTCTCATCGACTCGGAGTTAGATTAGACGAGAGCAGCAAAGCTAGCAGGCTATTTTCAGCTTCGACTACTACAAGCGTCGCTGCCTGGGGAGATAGTTAGTAGCTCGCCAGATACAGAGACAGAGCAGAGCCGAGCTCTCGGTCGAGATAGTAAGAACACGCCCCTTCAGAAGAGCAGGCCATCTACTCTGTCAGCTGTACGACTAATTTAATAAACCATTACGTTAGTGTTTATTTAACTCATAACAGAGGCTGGAAGTTTATGACACTTTAATGTGTTTAGATACCAGCGCGCTTCCCACACAGTTCATGCTATGGTCAGAGTTCATCACGACCTGTCAGCTGTAATGCATACAGCTCGAATGGTTGGAGAGGTGCAGAGATTAGGCCAGTGAGCAAAGAGGAGCTGCATATTACTAGATAAACGAAACATGAACATTTCTGTCAACAAATATGATAAAAAACAAAAACTTAGACTTGGACAAACAGTTTGCATGAGAGAAAATAACATTTTCAGTATTCAAAACATGGTTATATTACAAGTACAGTTGAGTTAAGGCATGCATTATCAGATACAAGAAACAAAATACTATACTAAAGCCAATGAGAAATGTAAGTATTTATGTTAGATCCCACATTTCTCTCTCTCACACCGATGTGCTACTCAAAACCATTTGTCATGGACAATCAATCACTTCCACAAGCTAAACATCATGTCACACCTTTCAAAGCACTTGAAGGTAAGAAACACAAGCCTTAAAGTTAACATGAAATTAGAATTGTCCCTATGTACTCTCTTAATACACATTCTTGGTCTTATTGTGAAAAATGTGTAACCGCATATTACTCGGGGGCAGTTCTAACACTAAAATACATGAAATCGTATATGGCTGTTTTAATATGACAGCACTTAGGGATAGCTGACAAAAAAATAAAAAATAAAATAAAAACGTCTGTCATCATTTACTCACCCTCATATCATCTAAATTATTTTCTTTTTTTGTGAAAAAAAAAATTATAATAAATATATATATATATATATATATATATATATATATATATATATATATATATATATATATATGTATACACACACACACACACACACACACACACACACACATACATATACATACATATATTAGGTTTTGGTTTGTTCCCCTCAAAAAGCTATCATATGGCTTTGATGACTTTGAATTTAGCCCACAAGTTGTTTGAAATGGCACAGGGATGGAATAAATTCTGAATAAATGGTGTGAGGGTGAGCAAATTATCCCTTTAAGGTGCTATGCACACTGGCGATAAATGTAGGACAGTTACTACTACATCAAAATAAAATGTTCATTAAGAAGTCAATTATTGTACAAAATACTGCTATTCGTATACTTTTTAGGAGTAAATAAACATTCTAAATTGTTCCAAGACGGAAACTAAATCGGATACAATACAGTACGCCAATAATGTCAGACCCACTATCACTGAGACATTGTGAGTGTGTTTCTTCTCTTTGAGTCTCTTCTTGGGAAAGGAACAAAGCTCCTCACTTCTTTAAACGATAAACCTGTGAAAAAAATGATCACATTGCATTTACATACACAGTATGTGCAAATATAAAGTACAGCACCTATAACTGTCTGTATAATATGTTGCTCACGTTTCCACTCTTCTAAGGGCAACGTGGCGTTGTCGTAGCTGTCATCGTATGGCATGGGCTCTGGGCAGTCCTCTGGGTCCCTCAGGCCATCAAAATAACTGTGTGCCAGCGCACCATCAGCAGTGAGACGAGCATCAGCATCTAACACCAGCATCTTCTCAAGCAGATCTACCGCTGGGGTTAGTTACCAGTGCAGTGGCATTGAGGGACGACACAGTGGGTCAGAAACAGAGCAACATTATTAGAATAGCAAAAGCTGATATTATATTTATTATTATTATGTGAGCATTACTGTATTAGTACAGGGCAAGCTGAGCTATGGTTTGATGGTTAATATTATAAAGTTATTTGATCATTTATTAGGATTAGTTGGGTCTGATTTAGGTTGGTTAAGGTAGCAGAATATGCCAGTATAAATTAGTTGTCAGTCAAGTTGTTACAGTTAACTACAGCTAAAACCATAACATTTTTCGTGTAATTCAAATAAAATAAGTGTGAACTGAAATAAAATTAAACAAAAAAAATAAATTTATTTTATTTGAACCGGTTGCCAAAACAAAATTTCTCATTTTCATTTACTTCAACTTGAACTAAAACAACTAAAACTGAAAAAAAAGAAAAGAATATACAAATATAATAAATAAAACTAATAAAAATTACAATTACAAATTATTTTTCTAAAATTAAAATGGAAAATACTAAATAATTCAAATACTAAATTCAAAATATAAATTAAATCTATAATAGTATCTCAATGATAACTATTTGTAGAGCAACACTTTAAACAACACAATAAATTTCATTTAGTTAATGCATTAGCCATTTTTACAGCATTTTATTAGTCTAGGTTAATTTATAAATATACTATTGTTCATTGTTAATTCATGTTTGCTCACAATACATTAATGTTAATTTGTACAGCTTGAAAATGTTAATGTATTAAAATATATAAAAAAAAAATCAACATATATTATTAAATGCTTTAAACATGCATTAACTAATGTTAACTAACTGAACCTTTATTGTAACGTTTTAACAATTCGAGAAATAACTGCAGAGTTAACAAAGCTTGTTACAGAAAACTAACACTGAATAATAATGTCATTAAAATGTTTGGCTGACATTTCATATTTTTTGGGATGCCTATTAAATTCCAAGTTGCGATATATAACTAATCTAGAAGTTTCCACTGCTGTGAAATAGTACAGAATACGTGTGGCAATACCTGCTGGTGACATTCTACCTGACGTTTGGTGAAAAATGTAAAAACTTACTTAAATTGTTTTGTTGCATTTGCTCAGCATCTTGTCATTTTTGTCAGAAATAATGGCGTGTCACATTGACAGGCAGCAACTATGCAGTCAAACTAAATCATAAGTTTTACAATGAAAAAATCTCTTGCTAAGCAAGAAATGTGACAACATGACAAAGGAGTAATTTTTCAATGGGGTATTACTTACCTTTTTTACTGGCTCTGGGAAACAATGTCGAGAAATCTTTGCGTGGGTAGTGGGGCAGGGATCTGACATAGCTCTTTGCCTATTTAACAGCAATGAAGATATATTGACATTGATCGAGATCAGGAATGACAGCTGAGCACAGTAGCTACAGCAACCATCACGCAAAATGTTAATAATTCAAGTTGAATTTTTCCCCCTGAAATATTCAAGACCATTTTCTCAATCTTACTTCACATTGTATTAGCAATTCATTCCAAGTTGCAACAGCAATCAGTCTCAGGTTTAATCAAGATTCAGACATATCATGTATTAAAGATACCATATTTGGCTGCACTGAAAATGTCTTACCTCTGGGCTTTCTAGTTTCTCAATAAATTCTGGATGTGGTGTCCCTGTTACTTTCATTATCTGAATCAACTGGTCCATGTCTGAATATCAAAAGTTAAAGACAATGCATAGCATGTCATTTCCAAGTTATTTCTGTTCTTGACAATCAAGAAAAAATGGAATAAGTGGGCACAGCATTTCTAAATGCAATCGCAATTAACTAAATGACAGTGTACTGACTGTACGTCAGTCATTTGAAAGTTAAGATTAGACAGAACGTTAAAATGATAGTTTCACTTTCTTGAAATCTAGCCCTCAGAATATGTTCAGAATATGTTCATTCAGAAAAAAACAGAAAATAAAGTAGGCAAAGTGAATGCTGAAGGATACAGTCTTTTCCTTTAAAGAGTGTTTTTCCATTGAACATTTCACCCATGATGCACCCAACAGACCAGATATCCACTAGAAAGGAGAAAAAGGCAACAATCACACATACTGAACTATAATAATCCTTATAACCATCAGTTATTAAAACAATGTAAACCATTGGACATACAGTACATTCATGCAGCAAATCTGAATTAGTATAGCTCTTAGTAATAAAAAAAAAAATCAGGAACCGTTCGGTTTAACTGGCAATTAAAGATTGATTTCTACAAGAAGGATGGGTCTCTGAGCATTTGTGAAGACATTCAACATTTAAAAGTGCAAATTATAGATCCGTGTAGGCAGTTGGGAAATGTTTGCCTAAATAAGTATGATCTTTATTTAGCACAAACAACTATATAATTTAGCACAAAAAAATATTAATGTTATCTAATGAATATTCATATGGAATAGTGATACAGAGTTCTAAACAAACAGTTGGGAGGAGCTTGTTTACCTAATTTTGTCAATTACACAAATATAAGTCATTTACACATTTACAATTACATATACACAAGTATAGTACCACCGGTCACACTTTATTTTAAGGTCCAATTCTTGCTATTAACAAACCATTAACTAAGACTTTAGCCTCAATAAACTCCTAATTTGCTGCTTATTAATAGTTAGTAAGATAGTTGTTAAGTTTAGGTATTGGGTAGGATTAGGGATGTAGAATATGGTTATGCAGTATATGTACTTTATAAGTACTAATAATAAACAGCCAATATGTTAATAATAGGCATGCTAATAAGCAACTACTTAATAGTGAAAATTGGTACCTATACTAAAGTGTTACTGCACCGCCACAAGTGACTGAGTTCAATATTTAGGCACAACAATACCACAACCAATAAATGCAGAAACATAGTCCGATTTAACCTTCTTTATTTTTTTCATTTACATTTTCATTAACTTTATATTTGGACTATTTTATATTCATTTACTTACTATTAATTAAAACTCATTAACATGTTAAATACATTTATTGTATTAAAATGTTTTAATTCATCTAATTTATTGTAAAAAAAAAAAAAATAAAAAAAATAAATTAAATTTTCTATGAACCTTGAGAGAATTTGTAAAGATTTACATATGTAAACTTGTGTAGAAATAAGCTGTATGAATTCATTTGTAAGGTGTCCATACGTTGATATTGTAGGCATCAATTTTCTATTCAATATGCATGTTAGAACTATACCAATGAACACCAATGAGAGCATGTTAGAACTGCTCATATAAGCCAACAGAGGTGCTATTGGACAGATTTCAAGAAACTAACTGGAGCGTAACAGATGACTATATAAATATTTACTATGTTTAACCTCATATTTTAGATAACACTAGATTAGGGAACACATATTATTCACTAATAACTAAGAGTTTTCCCTCAGTAAACTCTTAATTTGCTGTTTATTGATAGGAAGTAAGGTGGTAGTTATGTTTAAATAAGGGGTAGGGTTAAGGGATCTTTTAGACTATGGTCCTGTAGAATAAAGCATTAATATGTGCTTTATAAGTACTAATAACCAGCCAATATGCTAGTAAATATGCATGCTAATAAGCAACTGGTTAACAGTGAATAGTGTTCCCTAATCTAAAGTGTTACCATATGTTTTGCCTAATCAGAGTAAACTTAGCTTTCTGTAATAATTTTAAGAGGTGTGTACGTCTTAATGAATGACAAGCATCTTGCCTGTCTGCGTGTAGTGCCTCCAGTTTAGAATGACCTCAGGGGCCCGGTACCACCTCGTCACCACGTAACCTGTCATCTCTGCTTCTGCATGACGCGCCAGGCCAAAATCCAGGATCTGCAGGCGGACCAAACGCAGAGTGTCACTGACAACTGTAAGAGGTTTACGCTTCTCACTTTTATGGTGAAAGAATGGTGGCACAAACCTTCAGCTCACAGTCTTGGTTCACAGCCAGGTTTCCTGGTTTGAGGTCCTGCAATGCATAAAGGTGTTAATCTTCTTACAAAGACATTGTTCTTGAACAATTACTCAAGATCTTAGTGGATTTCTTAAGAAATCTTTATTCTGAATGCAGTAAGCTGTATTTCACATTGAAAGTGAGCTGGGTGGTTTCAAACAGATCTGAGCATGTACAGGCACTGCCTCAGCAAACAAGAAATTAATGGCATTACCTCATATAGGACAATGTGTGATAGGAAAGTAGACAAAGCAAAAAGCCTTGAACTCACTCATATTAATAGAATTAGAAAAACAATACAGCACATTTCAGAACTCGCATGTAAAAAAAAAAAAAAAAAAAAAAAAGAAAACAAAAAAGTTTGGATAAATCACCAACGTAGCTTGGTGTACATTAATTTTTTGGACATTTCAATCTGTGCATCTACCATTTACAACATACTGCCAGAATGTCTCCAGAAAAACACTCCTACAAATCTAAAAGCATTTTAATATTGTATTATAGATACACACTACCGTTCAAAATTCTGGGGTCAGTAAGATTTTTTTTTAATATTATACAGTAAGGACGCATTAAATTGATCAAAATACATTTACATTGTTACAAAAATATCTGCAATTCAAATAGATGATGTTCATTTCAACTTTCTATTTATCAAAGAATTCTACAAAAAATGTAATATGGTTTTGACAAAAACATTAAGCAGCACAACTATTTTCAACATGGATCATGTGACACTGAAGACTGGAGTAATGATGCTGAAAATTCAGCCATGCAACACAAGAATAAATTACATTTTGAAATATATTAAAATAGAAAACAGTTATTTTAAATTGTAATATTATTTCACAATATTAAAGTTTTTGCTGTATTTTTGATTAAATACATACAGCCCTGGTAAGCAAAATAGATTTCTTTCAAAAATATATATTAAAAAAAAAAAAAAATCTTACTGACCCCAAACTTTTGGACAGTACTAAATTTGCCTGTTTTAATAATCCAATAATGTTTTAGAATTTTGTACATTCATTTACTTTTCATTATTTGGAATTTGGATATATATTCATAAATAATGAACAAAACAGCTTTACATGTTGTAATACTTGAGTAAAAACAAGACTCATAACAGCAATCCATTATATTAAATGTAATTGGATGAGCCACATCGGAGGCTGTTGTAAACTAGTTAATGTAAGAATAAACATGAATTAGAAAGATATTTATTCCTCTTAATCTGAAAGGGATGCTCTCTCGAGAAGTGTAGTTAATGATTGTTGATAGTCCTCTGATCAATACATATTAGCGAATTAGCATTAAGTAAATGTAATTCATGGAGATGAAAACTCCCCCATGGAGCACATTTGCATCTCTCGGGGAAGAGCTTCAGCGATCCCAAGAGAGGCCATGTGTCTTTAATTCAGATCTGTGTGGAAATGATAATTATGAGCAGATGCTGTTTATTCATTGCCAGTCTCACTTACTCTGTGAATGATGCCAGCACCATGAATGTACTGTGGAGTGGAGAGAAACAGAGGGACAGAGAGGAAGAAAGAAATACCACAAATCAGTATTATGACATTCTTGACAGTGATATGTTTTAGTATTTGTTTACACTAATAGAACTGATCTGAAAGTTTGTATTACCATTCTTATTGCAATCATCTTAAGCCCAAAGTATACTTCTGTTTTTACACGTACATATTTTTTCTTCTCAATTATTCAGTCGCTTTAGTTTTGTAAGTTGTTTACCAACTTAAAGTCAACAGGAAACCACATTCACAACCCAATTTACTTTGGTAATGTGATGTATTTATAGAAAAAAGAATAAAAGAAGCAAGACTTTATTTATCAGGAATTGAATGGATTATGGTTAATTCAGAGGTGGAGCATTTTTCTTGTAATAAAGTGCACTGATGAATCACGTACAGTAAGTCCACAAACATACACTACCGTTCAAACATTTGGGGTCGGTAAGATTTTTTAAAAACGTTTTTAAAAGAACCCTCTTATGCTCAACAAGGCTGTATTTATTTAATCAAAAATGCAATAAAACAAAAATATTGTGAAATATTATTAAATTAAAAACAACTGTTTCTATAAATATATTTCTATGTATTAAATACATATTTGATATATTAGTAATGTAATTTATTCCTGCTATGGCAAAGCTGAATTCTTTTGTAACATTATAAATGTTTTGCTGTCACTTCTGATCAATTTAATGCATCCTTGCTGAATAAAAGTATTAATTTCTCTCTCAAAAAATAACTTCTCACTGACCCGGAACTTTTGAACGGAAGTGAATTAACAGTCAATTTTGGTTCCATGTTCTGTTCTGACTGGTTGTGTTGCATCACACAGCATTTTAATTTCAGTGTGGACATGCAAACTGCTGTAAACTTGTTACATCATGCCTGATTGGGAAAATGTTGCCTCTTTTTGTGAGTTGCTTTGGTCTGACCTTTAGTCCACACAGCATCTGATAGACAAGGAACTGGATACGGTCTTCTGTAAGGATGCCCTTGACTTTAGAGAGGTCTGTGTACATGTACGGCATCACCAGGTAGCTAAAACAGAAAGGAACTGCTTATTTCTTTTTTTTTCTTCTTTTAAAGGGATAATTATTTATTAATTTATTGACAGTCATGTTGTTTAAAACCCATTTTCTTGTGTTCGTGTTGTGTTATTAAAAAAATTAAAATAAAGATTGAGTAAATAAAGACAGAATCCTAATTTTTTTTTCTCTTTAAATATGCCTCAGACATATGGCTAACAGATCGATTTCATATACAAAGTAGGGCTTCACGATATATCACATGCGATATATCGTGCAGCTCTAATACAAAGGCCTCATTAAAAACTTACAAGTCTTGGAAGTCATCCAGTCTGGAGGCAGGAGTGAAGACGTCTAGCAAGCCTATTACCTTGGGTTGGACAGCAAAATTGACACAGCAAAAAAAGCAAGTGAGTCACAGCCTTTTCAAGATATTATAATGGTGTTAGATGGACAGACTGACTGACTGAATAAGGTTGCCTTAGTTTCACTGTAATCTCTTAAATATTTATATAAGGCTCTTATAGTTTATGACACCTCAATCAATCATCAGCGTGTCTCCAGGCGCCACAAGTATCCTGTTCTGAACTCTCACACAGAGTCCGCCAAGCTAAACATTTGATACATCATTCTCAACAAAAACAATGCGAGTATGGTGTGATACAAGTCTTTTTGTGCCTTACAAAAGTCATTCAAGCCATTGAAACTGCTGGAAAATAGAACTGACAATGTAAGCAACAAGATCTGACCTCAAGGCACGTCATGCATAAAAGACACTTACATTTTCATGTTTCATATGCTTGAGCAGCCTCAGTTCACGATAGGCTCTCTTCGCGAAGATCTCCGACTGAAAGGGTCGGTGTAGCTTCTTGATGGCCACCTTCTCTTTGGATTTATTGTTGATGGCCGAGCTAAGAAAGGGAGAACAATCACAATCATAAACAAATATTCTGAACTGAGGTTAAAGGTTTAACGACACACTGTAACAGATTCAGGAACTGATATAGAAACTGCAATATTCAAATAAGAAACTGCACAAGCATGTTAGTTGATGATGCATTGCTTTGCTGCAAAGACTTGTTGTCAGAGCATGTGGGTTTCACAGTAACCCACTTTCACCAGTGTCTGATCTTAGAGCTGTTGTGAAGGTTTTGTGGCATTAAACCTTGAACAGGAAATGTCAATGCTGCTGGGATATATTATATCGTGACTAAATTTAGCATTGATATGACTGTAGTGAAAACACAAAATATACAGTAGCACAAGCATCTAGAGCAAATAGCCTGCAAAATTAGAAATGCATGATATATGACATCAGCAGTGGAGTCAATCTGATTTGGCCGTTACTGGATGCTGAAAATAGAGTTAACAAAAAAAGTTTTCATAACTACAAAACATCCATTGTTTTATCAATCTTTTCTGTACAGTACATTTGACATCTTGTTTCCACAGAAAGCATGCAATTTCACTTAGTGTGAAAAATAGGCCTAACAGTGTAGATTTTTATCATATCAGTTATCATTCATAACCACATTATCAATGGTTATCATATCAGCTCAAAATCTGAGATCAGACTGCCCCTATATTATATTTATATATTATTATACAACTCCAACCAAGTATGTTTATCAAGTAAGATGAACTTATTTGATAGGTATATTGAAAACTCTGGGCACTGTTCACAAAATGCAAGCCATGTCACACCATAGGCACAGCTTTATTTATCTTTAAATTTCCTAAGTGATTATTCACTAGATACTAGCAGTAATTCAGGTCGAGGTAACACTTGACTGTATTCAAGTAACACTTCAAGCTAACACGAGGTAACACTTGACAGTAAGTTACAATAAATCTTTCAGTTTCAATACATTTGAAACTATTTTAGTTAACATAAACAAACAATGGGGGAAAAAAAACACTTCTACCCTAATGCATTTAATCTTAGTTAATGTTAATTTCAACATTTAGCCTACTAAAACTTTTGTATCTGTTAATATTATTTACTGGACCTGAGCTAACAATAAACAGTTGCGTTTTTATTAACTAACTTTAACAAAGATTAACCAATACGACAACAAATGTATTAGTTAATGCATTAGCTAACCTTATTTAATGTTAAGTGTTACCCTATTCTCTTTAGACTAATATGATTTGCTGGTAACTATTCCATTTTTACGTAAATATTCATTAAGTAGTACTTATTTCCCAGTTATTTACCATTTAGTTATGAGCAACTAAAGAATAAGTATGGAATACCTACCTGTCAGTGTTGTAATGGTAACTAGTTGCAACCTTAAGTACTACTGACTAACAGAATTAAGTCTAGTCACTGGTACTACTAACTAAACACTAGTTGGAAGCAATGAATGCTAAAGCGGCTTGCCATATTGTTCTGCTTCATGTGGCAACCTGTTGAAAGGCAGTTCACGAGCGTCTACCTGTATGTCAGGAACTCACCACACGCTGCCATAAGCTCCCGTTCCGATCTGCTTCAAGCAAACGTACTTGTCCGGAACTTCCCACACCGTACTGTTGATCTCCTCTCGACCGAATTCCACCCGTGACTCCATTTAGCGATGAAGGAAAACAGACAGAGAGCAAACGTTCACCGCGCACACAGCGACTCCTACGCGATATTATGCATTCGAGCACCAAAAGGTCACTGCGTAGGAACAATTCTTTTTCACGCCAAAAGAAAACAGCCGCTTATATGGGTCCATGTAGCGCGGAGCGGCCGCGGAAGCGACGCTTTAAATCACTAGCCATTGAAACTTTGAAACGCTCGCCGCGACCGAACGCGCTGAGATCTGTCTGACGTTGACGTCATGATCCCCCGCACACGCCCACTTTCGAATTCAAAGAACTGCCGCTTTGATTGACACCTCCGTGTAAACACATACGGGTGATTCTGCAGTTCAGCTAGCACAACGTGTTTGCTAATTAACTTTAATAATAAATAATAATAAACTTTAATAAATAAATAACACTTCTGATCTTCAAACTGTCCCTGTTGCGCTGATTGATTCTGATGATCGATTTCCTCTGTCACATGTTCATGACAACTCAGTTGTTCTCCAATGTGATTGTTAATGATAGCAGTTTTTTTTTTTTAATAAAAATGTTAACATAAAACCAATTTAACTAAAAGTAGGCCTATTATTTTCAGTAAAAGTAGAATTTTCTTTTAACAATTTTATAAATGTATTTGAGGGGAAGCTAAACTGTCATAGAGAAATTCTGCAATTCTGCATTGTAAAATTACAATTTTAGAAAAACATGAGAGAAATGTGTACATAGCTAAAAGTGAAAATGATTAATAAATGTGACCCTGGACCACAAAACCAGTCTTAAGTCGCTGGGGTATATTTGTAGCAATAGCCAAAATACATTGTATGGGTCAAAATTATCGATTTTTCTTTTATGCCAAAAATCATTAGGATATTAAGTAAAGATCATGTTCCATGAAGATATTTGGTAAATTTCCCGTGAATATATCAAAACTTAATTTTTGATCAGTAATATGCATTGCTAAGAACTTCATTTGGACAACTTTAAATTCGATTTTCTCAGTATTTAGATTTTTTTGCACCCTCAGATTCCAGATTTTCAAATAGTTGTATCTCGGCCAAATATTGTCCTATCCTAACAAACCATACATCAATGGAATGCTTATTTATTCAGCTTTCAGATGATTTCATAAAATTGACCCTTATGACTGGTTTTGTGATCCAGGGTCACAAATGTGCTGTGATATTTTAATAGAGAAATTCTACAAACACTTAATTTAGGTAAATTAAACAAAACAATAAAAAAGTTACGAACTAAACAAAACATCAATTTAAGTTATATTTCTTATAGACAGACAGACAGACAGACAGACAGACAGGGAGACAGATAGATAGACAGATAGACAGGCAGACAGACAGACAGATAGATAGACAGACAGATAGATAGATAGATAGATAGATAGATAGATAGACAGATAGATAGATAGACAGATAGATAGATAGATAGATAGATAGATAGATAGATAGATAGACAGGCAGACAGACAGACAGATAGATAGATAGATAGATAGATAGATAGATAGATAGATAGATAGATAGATAGACAGATAGATAGATAGACAGATAGATAGATAGATAGATAGATAGATAGATAGATAGATAGACAGACAGACAGACAGACAGACAGATAGATAAATGAAAACAGTTAATACATGTGCTGTGACATTTTAATAGAGAAATGCTGGAAATTCCACAAACACTTAATTTAGATTTTTTTTTTTAAAGTTAAGAAGTAAACAAAATATCAAGTATCATTTCTCAGAGAGAGGAAGGGAGTGAAGAGAGATTCAAAATGTAGAGAAAATGATAAAATTAGACAAATGTACTTAAAAATAAAAATTGTTAATAAATGTGCTGTGATATTTTAATATAGAAGTTCTGCAAGCACTTAATTTAGGTTAAATTAAAAAAAGAAGCTAAGAACTAAGCAAAATATCAAATCAAGTATTTCTTATACACACAGAGAGAGAGAGAGAGAGAGAGAGAGAGAGAGAGAGAGAGAGAGAGAGAGAGAGAGAGAGAGAGAGAGATTTTGCTCTAACAACAAATGTATATTATTCATACATTATAAAAACACACCTGCAAGGCCCAAATTCACTCATGGGACATCAGACTAGCACAGATAAGGGACTCATATTCAGCCTGCTGTAATGGAAACTGGCACATCCTATTGGTATAACAGGACAGTTATACCAATGTGATGGATAGTACAGTAAAGGTTATAGTGAGCCATCACAAAATTAAATGCAGTGGAGAATCTGGGAGTAGTTGCTCTTAGATATTCCCTCTGGGGCTTATTCATCTCTCTACTAGTTTTATGGGTACTGAACCACTCAATTATTGGAAGGCTATAACAGTGAAAGACAAAAATAAATTCTTACAGGCTGTGCAATGAAAGCTTATTTATTTAAATAGATGTTAGCCACTAGATGGCACTGTCAGACAGTCATAATGTGAGGAGCATCATTGGTTGCAGGCATGACAGCTGTGTATTACCCACAAAACCATCATCACAAACTGATTAGATGTGCCATTGACACATATACATATTATGTGAGATTCTGTAGCATGATCCAACTACACTTTGCAACTTGTGAACCCATGAACACCTATAGGGTCTCTAAGTTTAATATATAAATATTAATGTGTTGGTTAAAAAGGAATATGAAAACATTAACAGCTCTGCTTGTCTAATAAGCCTGTCTAAATCCATCTAACATTTTCAGTGTCAGAGAGCTGGCTGACATGCTCTTGTAAAAATGATGAATAAAAAAAAGTCACTGTTTTACGGCCACGACTTCTTGTGTTGCAGTGCAGAGATAATTGGCTCATTAGCAGCAGACTGCGTTGTGGTGGGCTCTTCCTTCCTGAACTAACGGTTGTGGGGGGCTTTGGCTCTTCATCCGCTCTGAATAATCAAACTGGATCTAAATGTCAGTAGAGTCGCTCTAATATGTATTCATAAGATCTGGGTGGTGGTTTAAACCAGAGCTAAAATACACATTTAAACCTGGATTGACACATCGGCAAACCATTTCAAATGAGTGCATGTTGGCTTTTCTATCTTGTTTCTTGGAAAGCCTTAATAATGCACTCTAATAATGCATTCATAAGTCTTAATAAAACATTGAGTGTAGGTTTTACAGTGTTTAGATTTTTGCAGACTGTTCAGAACAGAGAATATGACAGGTATGAGCTTCTCATCTCAACTGTTTTTTTTTTTTTTTTTTTCAAGTCCCATATTTTTACACAGACATCAACTGGCTGATGTTATCATCTGCCTAATTTTTGCTAGCTTCTAATTAGTGATGAATTACGCCCACCATAAAGTTTGACTGGTTTTTGACATTAGCAACAAAAGATACAGGAAGTGTTTTCTCTTCCCTTTTAACCGTTGTGGTGTGCTGAAAATCTTTTACTTAATTTAATGTTCCTTTAAAAACTTGCTTGTAAATCTCTCATTATGCTGTATTATCACCAAATGTTGGATTCAATCTTATTGTCAGCTTGTTTTCTTTCAATTAGTACAGGTTTTACATTTCTTTTTGGAACTGATAGGTCGTACTTCATTGATCTGAGCTTATTTGTGGATTCATTGAAAAAGCATTATTTGTGGATAATTTTGGCAATGTTCACTCAAGTAGCGAGGCACATAAGCTTATTTTCTGTGAAAAAAGTATTATGTTGTGGATAATGCAATGTTCACTCAAAATGAGGTGCATAAGCTCAGATCAGTGAGACCTATGATCAATCAGTCCCGAAAAGAAATACAAAACCTGTTTGAATTGAAAGAAAACAAGCTGATAAAAAGACTGAATCCAATATTTGGTAATAATATAGATTAACAAGAAAATGTATAAACAATTATTTGTAGGTCAGCCATTTTTGCAAGTGTAACATAAAAGTAAGAAAATGATCAAAATTGTTATGTGTCAGCAAAGTCAGTAAGTTTTAGTCTAATGCAATAACTTTAGCATTTTTGAGGGGAAAAGAAAATCTACTTTGGGTCAAAATGACTATAAGACAACATAATGATGGCTAAAAGCATTGCATTTATTTTGCAATCCTAACTATGTATAATTATATAGCTGCATTTTACTTGCACACTATCAAAACAGATGCAACACATTTTTGGGTCACGACCCATCAGTTGAGAACCACAGGACAATTTAATGGACTAAACCCAGAATGCAGTGTCAATTTATCAAGTTTTTCTGTATAGAACTGTATCAAATCTTTGTCTTTTCTTCTAACAACCCAATTTACCCCACTTTCTCTCTAAAGAGAGTTCGGAGAATAGAGGAAGTGTTTCAGGTTAGTTTGTCTCTCAACTCATGAATAATTTAAAGAGCATGAGATTTCATATTAGTGCAAATTTAGACATTTTCATCTTGCGTCGAAAAAGAAGGACATTGAATATGACTGGCTGCTTGTCTACGGGGAAATGCAGTCATATAGAAGGGTTAGAACAAACAAACAAAACATTCATTATTTTCACTTGTTAAGATCCCTCTTGTAATCAGATCAACAGTTCGTTCTGCGTCTAGAAAATTACACTCTTTGACTGGCATTTCTGATCCTCTTTTCAGTTCTTGCATATTTAGATGTGATGTGAGACAGAGTTAATTCAAAGAAAAAGCAGAGGGGATGCAGGGAAAAACTGGAGGTTATATTGGGGTACCTTGCAATCACCTGAGAATGCCCTGCAAAGTGGACTTCAGATGGTATTTGGTCAAGTGAGATTATAAACCCAATAGTTTTTATGCTTCGTCTGAAAAACACAGCAAATGTACAACCCCAATTTCAGAAAAGTTGGGACATTTTGTAAAATGCAAAAGAAAATCAAGAATCTGTAGTTTGTTAACTGTCTATAACCTCAATGTATTTTATAAATATAAACAATTTTTAATTTTGATGGCTGCAACACACTCCACAAAAGTTGGGACAGAGGCATAATAAAAGTGAAAAGGTTATAGAATATCCAAGTTAAACTGTTTTGAAACCATCCACGATAAGCAGGTGAACTGGTAATAGGTCAGGGTATCATGATTGGGTTTATACAGAGCATCATGTCTTTGTCAGCAATGCTGGATATTGGCTCACCAATTTGTGCCAAATGCAATGTGAATCTCTGTTACACAAGGAGAAATCTATACATCAATTCTAGGCAGAGATGCCAGTGAGTTCTCTGGGCCAGAGCTCATCTTAGATTGTCCAAAAGACGATGAAAATGTGTGCTGTGGTCAGGTGAGTCCACATTTCAGCTTGCTTTTGGGGAAAACGGACATCAAATTGTTAGTCCCAAAGATGAAAGAGACCATCCAGACTTCAATCAATGACAGGTGCAAAAGCAAACATTTGTCATGTTATAGGGGTGCATCAGTGCAAACGGCATGGGTGACTTGCATATGTGTGAAGATACCATTGACGTGGAGGCATATATTGGGATTGTACAGAGACATATACTGCCATCAAGATGACATCTTTCATGGGAAGTCCATGGTTATTAGATCAAGACAATGCCAGGTCTCTTTCTGCATGTTCTTCAACAGCATGGTTTCGTAGACACGTGGATGTGACTGTCTGGCCAGCAGATCTGTCTCCTATTGAAAATGTATGGCCCATCATGAAAAGGAGAATCAGACAACAATGACTACGGGCTGTTAAGCAGCTGAAGTGTTGTATCAAGTGAGACTGGGCAAAAATGTTGCTTGCAAAACTTTAAAAATTAGCATCTTTAATTCCCAGATTATTAAAATGTGTAATTAAAAGGAAAGGTGATTTGACACAGTGGTAAACATGCCTCTGTCCCAACTTTTTTTGGAGTGTGTTGTAGCCATCAAAATCAAAATTTGTTTATATTTACAAAATAAAATTAAGTTGGCCAGTGAAAACATTGGAAATTTTTCTTTGTACTTTAGTCAATTAAATAAAGGTTAAAGAGAATGAACAAATAACATATTCTTGATTTTATGACATTTCACAAAACGTCCCAACTTTTCTGGAATTGGGGTTGTAATACTGAACAAGTGTTTTGAAAGTAACAGGACATGAAAAGGGAAATTTACCCATCAGCTATTACACTTTTTTTTCATATAACAACATCACAACAGTTATTTATCACTAACAATTCTGTAGATATGAAGTTAAATTCTGTAGAAATAGTTAAATAATATTTCTTATCCACCTTAGTTTAAACATAAGTGTAAGTGCAAAGCTTCTCATCTAGTTAGGCTATATTAGCTGTACAAAACAGCCTGTTACGCTGCCTGATGTTGCACACTGGCATTTGCTATCATATTATTTTTTATGTATTATAGCAATTATAATAACACAGGTTTGTAACGAAACAATTTCACCGTTTACTGCACTTTGTTATAGTTATTTACCTTTAGCGGCTAATGCCTGCATTAACAGAAATTGCTTACTTCCGCATTGAAAATTTAAAATACATATAAATACGCATGGATATTTTCTATTATTATTCACAACAAAAGTTGAGCATCTCAAACATAGATCAGTGGCGTCCCTGAAAAAAAAATCACTGTTGTTGAACTAATCAGTTGATTCAATGACTAACTAAAAGGCATCACTTGTTTTGTTCTTGAATGAGTCAGTTTTTGAACAAATCGGTTTAATGAATGATTCATTAATTTTCTCATAAAGGCAATTTTCTTGCTTTGTTCCTGAATTAATCAATGTTGAATGAATCAATAAAGACAGTCTTGATTTGTTTCATAAACGAATCAGTTTATTAAACGAATCGGTTGACTGAACGAGTCAATGCCTCTCTTGATTCGTTCCTGACTGAACCGGTTGGTGAATGATTCGGTTGAGTAAATGATTGAAATAATGGCTTACTCATAAAGACAGCCATTTGTCACCTCACCACCTATTGGCAAAATGACACAACCTACAGAAGTCACTAAAATTCCCCGCCACTAGTGCACAGACAAATGGCTATCGTGTCCAAATCAAGTGAAACTTCAATCTCATTTTTAGCATATTGGAAGCATTGAAGGACCCTATGAATCAGAACACAGCTTTTTACATATCACAGGGAAGACATTCATCCTTTTTCATGAGTCCTAGTTGCCATGTGACCATCCAGGCAGTGATTAGAAACAAATTAAAGATGTGATTTCGCAAGTTCCACCTGCTTTACCGGGGAATTAATCACTGGCCTCAATCAATGATGCTATCTGGGACTGGCGGTAAAGAGACTCTGGCATGATTAATGGCGATGACCTTCTCCACGACCCAAACTCCTCTTCTCAAATCTCTTCCATTTAGATGTGACCTCAGGACAGGAAGTTTTGTAGGGAGCCCTCAGCATGCTAATGCTACCAACAACCCACAGGAGACTGAACAACGGCGCGCTATGGCTCACTAACCGTGCTGTCGGAGCTCAGCATGTTCCTTTTAAGGCGACAAGGCACCTCGGGAATGATGTTTCAAACATGAGAACGAGTTACCGCATCTTCATGATTCAGAGATTACACTCTTAAAAATAAAGGTGCTTAAAAAGGTTCTTCACACGATGCCATAGAAGAACCATTTTTGGTTCCACAAAGAAGTCAAAGGTTCTTTAAAGAACCATCTCTTTCTTACCTTTTTATAATCTGAAGAACCTTCTTTTGCCACAAAGAACCTTTTGTGAAAAAGAAAGGTTCTTCAGATGTTAAAGGTTCTTTATGGAACCATTTAGACAAAAAGGTTCTTCTATGGCATCGTGAAGCACCTTTATTTTTAAGAGTGTACATGGAACATTCCGTGATCCAAATGGTTCCACTTAGCAACAGGTTTCTTGTTTAATTCGCCTCATTTATGAGCTGATTTGCTCGACTTTGGCGGTGTGACCTGCATGGTAAAGGCTATGTAAATGCCATTTGCTAAGTTCAAATTTCTCCTGCCTCTAGCTCTTCATTTCCTCCCGTTTCACCTCCACTTCCTCTTCTGCTGGTGTTTAGTCAGAGGCAGTAAAAGGCTCCTTTTAGGGCTGAGGATAGAGATAATGAAAAGTCCCTGGTCTTGTGAATGTTTCATTTGTTTTAAAGAGATTGAAATTGGATGGCAGATGGGTAATAAGCTTTCTTTCTATTCCCCCACAGACACATGCACACATCCACACAATCACTCTTTCTTTTCCTCTTTGCAAACACACACACACATTTTTAATTATCCTCGACAGTGCCGGCGGCCCTGCACTGTGTGACCGACCGGTCAACGTACATTCGGGCAACAGTAAGCGCTGTCATTACCATCCATTACATTAAGAGACGAGTCCTTTACCACACCTTTGCCAGGCTTCCTCTCTCTATTTTCCTCTTTTTCATCGTCTCATTGTTATAAACTCTTAATGAGACACTATTGTGCCACAGAGGCTGCTGCTCCGGTCATTTATGTATCTCAATTATTTATGCATGGGTTTATTTGCTCATTAATTTGGATTCATTGGGAAATTAAACACATGAGACGTTTTGGGTCCTCCATTATTCGACTACAGCACTTACCCCTCATGTTTCTCTGACAGAGAATATGCAACGCTCCACAAAACAAAGGGAGCTATTATGAGCCAAAACTGATAAATACAGAAGTGCTGAACTTCATCCAAGATCATATATCGATGATCTGTTTTGCTCAGCCAAGCTCATGCAAAAGAATCTAATACAATAAACTGGTATCAGACTAAACAAAAGAGGTCAGAAGCTGAAGTGTGTCACTAGGGTCACCAAAGGGAGAAAAAATGTTTCCTCATTTGTGAGTTGCTTTGGAAAGCATCTGCTAATTGCATAAATGTAAATAAGTGTTTCAAACAGGTTTCCCCAAACAGACAAACAGACAGTCCCGCCTTAACTCACGCCATTAGTTTAGCCAATATCAGGCTCGTCCAGATGCTCTAACTAGTGATGGTAGAGCTGAAGCTTTTCAAATCACTGAATCAGTTGAACCAGTTGTTTTGCAAAATGATTCACTGCATCAAAGCACTCAAAACCAGGCACTCTGAGGATACCTGCTGGTCAAAATAGTGTAAATGCAACATTAACTCAACCAAATATATATAGTCTAGACACTTTTTACAAACCAATAATTTTTTTTTTTTTTCAATAAAAATGTAATTTATGTAATCTACAAATCATTAAATACAATTAAATATAAAGTTCTTTTATTAACTTGCAATACTTGTGTGTTTGACCCGATATTATTTAAAAACCATTAGACTTCATGAACGACACCAGATCCATCAGAATTCATATGTTTTGAAACCAAGGTTTGAAATGTTTGTTTGAGGTAATGTAGCCTTATTTGCTGAAATCTTGTGACTTGGCCAATTTGGTATGCACTCTGACCCACTTTTTCCAAACAAAAGATGAACAGGTTTCAAAGCTTCATGAAGAAACTGTCACTACCTTAGACAAGCAGAGTATTGATTTGTAGCACCGGAATCATGGTGTTTAAACTTTTCAGGGGAATTAACCAAGAAATTTATAGTTTGCATATTATAGGAATAGTTCACCTAAAAACAATGACCCTCTTGTCATTGCAATGATTTCCTTTCTTCTGTAGCTCTGATAACCTTCTAGTTCAGAGTTCATTACAGAAGTAGTGATATCTGATTCTTGAATGATTCATATTCGAATGATTCTCAAATTAGTCAAATCTTTTTAATGAATTGGCTGCTTCAGTTAATGAAACTGTCTGAATGATTCGTTCATGATCCATTCCTCAGATTCATACTCATTCATATGCTCAAGAATCTGGTTGTGGACTCGCAAAATTAAATTACTTTAATGAAATAAATTTTGATTTGTTCCTCCTCACATAAAACTTGTATGTGCAATATGGACTGATTTTATGGTGTTTTGCATCCATTTTGAAGTTTGAAATTTATATCAACTAGTATGCTAATTGTACTTGAATGGGAAAATTACATAAATTAAGCCATATGAGTCTGAAAAATATGAGGGTAAATAATGACAGAATTTCTTTAAGCTGAGATGATGAAATATTTAAATGTTTAAACTGCCATATTTCTCCTTTAGCCAGATAATTTAATAAATATAAAACACAAACATACACACTGACATTCTGCAGATAAGAGAAGACCATATGACATACATACGCATGTCCGTCAAACGTCTGCATATATTTGTCTGTACATAAATAGAATGCATATGTGCGTTTTTGTTTTCGGGTGGGCATTCAGATGTCTATGTTTCTGACTGAGTGAATGTGGTCACTGTGTGTCACTATATATTAAAGTCAGCAAAAAAAATGTGTTACTCACGCCTGTCATCCCCCAGTCGGCTATGGACCGTTAAGTGACAGTGATGCTGCATGCCTGACATCGAAGCCCAGGAGGCCAGCACCTGTGAGAGAGAGACAGGGACAGAGATGGAAAGAGACCCTTCCTGTCTTCCATCCCAATCATCAGGTCCTTGACTTCATGTCTCACATTTGACCTGGCAGAGGGTACATGTGACCTACAAGCAGGGTTGTAGATAACATCCAAGTTGATCACTATATGATTGATTTTGATTCAGACTTGATATTTCTGCAGGATCTATGAAGGCAAATTTAAGACATTTTTACGACCAAGCAAAAAAAAAAAAAAATTAAGGAATAAACTAAAGGGAACACATATGTCAATATGTTATTTAAATATGAATGTCTGGGGAGTACAAAATGAGTTGTATAGCAACACTCAAAATTTGGAAATACTACTTTCAGCAGAACTCCATTACTTTTTAATTCATTTTACAAAACAAAACAAAAGAAAGAAAGAAAGAAAGAGAGATAGATTATGCCTTGAATACTGCTTCCAACAACATATGGAAATAACTTTTACTGTACGTTCTGATCACACTGTAAAAAAGTGGTGGAAGTGGCATTTTAGGCATAAACTCACTTTTTTGTCCAATTTCCCAGAAAACCAAATTTTATCTCATCATTTTGCATCGTAAGAAAATGTATCTTGATTTAAGTATATATAAGGTCAGAAACACTGAGTATAATTTTTTTTCTTTTTTGCTGTGCATGCAACATTTAATGCATGCCTTTATGAATTTAAGACTTTCTGTCCAGATTTAAGACCTTTTTAAGGCCTTAACTTATGGAAGGATGAGTTAAGACTTTTTAAAACCTTTTTCAGACCTTTCATGCAAGTAAACGATCGGTGATCAAATATAGCCTACCTGTACAAGGTTAATGTCGAGCCATGCTTTTGATTGTGCTCAAAATCAAATAGCTTTAACTGCAAGTGCAAAGACAAAACCTAATGGTTCTGTGATTCTTCTAAATAGCACTACTATTGATTACTGCTACTTTCTTCTCAGCACTTTGTGCTACTTCCTGTCTGACTCACTCAGCTCTTATATGTATTTATCACTCCATTGCTATAACTACTGGCACAGCGTGTTTCATTAAGCAGCCTATACAAAATATACATACAATGATGGTAAACTGTAAAAGTGACTGTTGTCCAGACCCCTTTTATATATTAATTAGTTAATTTGTGTTTATGGAAATCTTTGCTGTTAACAGCATATAATAAAAAATGTACTGAACTAGAAGACACAATGAAGTATGTTAAAAAAAAACAAAAAAAAAACATAAATAATAATTCAATTTGGACTTTTTTCTTTTTACAAGCATATACTGTTTTTTCAACATGCTTTTGTAAAAGGCATCTGGCAGAAACATAAATTCTAACTAGATGTATAAGAAAAAGATTACTGGTGAATGAAGTGAGATACAAGAACTTTAAAACTGTGATGTGGGAGGGAAGGTGGTGTTTTCCTTAATGAGAAAAACGCTGATTACTATGTGCTAAAAAAAAAAATGAAGAAAAAAGACTTTGCTTGCATTCTTCAGATCACAGTTTTTCTGTTTGTCACATGTTTGGGGTGCAAATTAGCGCACACACTCCTGTTTAATGTCACACCTATAACAAAGTGCCTGAACGCTCTGCACACACACACACACACACACACACACACGGAGGAAGAGAGAATTACAGTAATGTGGTTCTTGCACATTACTCTTGCGTTACTGGCTTCCGCTGCAGTATGTCTAATGTGACATATTACGTTGTCAAGGCAGAAAAGGTCTCTTAAAAGCATTTCCTAATACTCTTGAGTATTATGCAGAATCTGTTCTATGAACTCAGAACTCAGTCTAAAGAAAACATCAAATTGCTGGAAAAGGACTTGTTTGGTGAAAAAATGCATCACTTGCATGAATTAAATAATGTGTGAATGAAATAATTGTATGCAATAATGCTGTGGCTTTAACATTTAATATTTAAAGTGAATAATACCACTTAAAGTTGCAAACAGTCACAAAAATGAAAATGCACTTTGAAAATGCCAAAGTGATTAAACAGTGTTTTTCATTTGTTTACATGGTTATTTTAAATAAATATACATTTAACCATTACCTAAAAATATCTTGTTTTAGCAAAAACATTTGCATAGTGACACATTTTGCCATATCACTAGCAGCCCTGTATTATAGCCTGGGTGAATTTTATGCCTTTATTCACATGATTTTTAATCAAAACAAACACACATATACTGGTACCGGAAAAAAAAAAAAAAAAAAAAAAAAAATCCTTTAACATTATTTTTCACTTCTTTTGAGTCAGAAAAATTATCTGATAGCATCTTCTTAACATATTTATTTAACTCTTTCTTTAAAGTCACTTTTTTCATCCATCATGTTGAAAGAATAAAATCTTATGGTGGTTGTACTCTTACATTAACTAATGTTCATTATCCTGATTTGAAATATCCTTAGGGGACTAGTTTTCTTCAGTTCTCTCTCTGTTAGTTAGTTCTGAACAACTCAGGCCTGGACTTGAAACAGTAAATTAATTCTTGGAATCAGGGCACGCCTGCAGGATGATGACAAATTTTTTTTCCATTCTTTCTTGCACTTTGTCTACATGTCGACGGCATTTTCCCCGGGGTACAAAGTGTACAGAACAGACTGAATCATTAGACTAATGCCTCTATGTGTGCCAGCATGACTCAAAAGTTGTTACGAATGATCCAGTCCACCATTATTCCGTATTAATTATGCAAGTTCCAAAATTTCAGTTTCGCCTTAGTAATTCACATTATTTTAAGCTTATATAGGGCACGCCAGTGATACAAGTAATTTTTTTTTTTACCATATTAATTGTATATGGTAAAGTTCCTACATTTCAGTTTGGCCTCACTTACCCTGCTAACAAAAATATGTTCTATGAAAGTTTTGCTAACATTTCCATTTTAACATTTTTTTTTAATTTCTTGGCTATGAAAAATTAAGGGAAAATTCCATTATTAATTATAGACTTTATGCTTAAGAGAAACAAGCATGCAGCCATCTTTAATTTTGTCTTTGAACATCAGTTTTTGCGTAGCTCCAGCATCATTGTTGAAGAGTAATTAGTTGGTGAAGTGGATTTATTGTAGAGTTAACTAAAGTTATCATGTGCAGATGTCATAACAAATGTCACTAGTCTGGGAAGATCTTAAAACGAGTAATGCATTCGTACAAACTAACCTTTGCGCTGTGAAAATAAAACGGAAGACAGAAGACAACGAAGAGCAGCGTTGAAAAGGGGCGGGGCTACATAATGTTTATAAAAAACAGCTCACTCACAACATTTTCTTTCATAAAATTACAAGTTCATTTAGATTCAGATATGTTCACAAGTGTTGAAGTGTCTGAGCTGGTGAGTTAAAGATTTACACAGCATTATCGCACTGACAGAGTAACCAGCCAATCACAGTGAAATGGAGGCTCACATGACTCCACCACCTCCATCAGACTCAGCATTCCTCCCTCGCTTAGTATATCTTATGAGAAGTGCACCTTCTTTGCCCAGGCCTGTACTTTTGTCTCTATAAGCGCACTAACATGTGCAACGCATCCGGTCCAGATTTTCTGCTGATCTGCGTTGCACACACCCATGAATGACAAACAGTCTTTTTATTAAGTAAAATTGACGGCATTCTAGTCACAGCCTCTTTATTACTTTTTTTTTCTTTCTTTTTTCATGGCTATTAAAGAGCTGCATCATTAAGCTGGATAATGCCATTTTTAAAAAGGCTGACAGTCCCTGGGTTTTTATGAGCGGCAGCGGAGACTGTGCTGGAATAGTGATGAAACCATATGGGGAGAACCGGTGTAAATGACTTCTTAGTGGCGCAGCGGTTCGTGAAGGACACGCTGACGGGCGACTGGCAGGAAACTAATGATCTACACACTTCGCACCACCCTAAACACGGGGACGGGAGGAAAACAGAGTAATTAGAAAACACAACATCAGGAAAAAACTCAGTGATTGTCTCGCCTTCTATCGTGTCTGGCCTTATCCACCTTATTTTTAACATAAGCGCAGGCGTGACCATTTAGGCTATAACTTGAATGTGTGAAGCTTCTGTTGTTACCCACTTCCAGCTTTTTTTTTTTAGCTGTAAAAACACCTCGTTTTGCTACTTGCTACTGCAAACTGGTAATTTTGATCATATTATTTTAATGTATTGACGTATATATAAACACACTTATTTATAGCTTAAATAGTTTTACCGTTTACAGCACTTTGCTATTCTTCTCTGTGTTTCAGTTTGCTTACTAATACTATGCCCTGAAAGTATGTACTCTTTTTGTGAATAAAAAGTACATACTTCTGAGTGTGTAGCGGAATAGTAGGTAAGCTTTGGGCCTATACTTCTTTATAATTGGATCATACATGCATTCCATCACCATTTAAGTGCCCTGTCAACAATGTTGGCAGTAATGCATTACTAAGTCATTAATTACTGTAACTGAATTACTTTTCTCTTGAAACTAATGTAAAGGATTACTCTTCCTTTTTCTGTAGTTTAATTACAGTTACTTCTGATGTAATTGCAGTAAATATCTAGACTATAGAACAATTCCATATAAAACAACAGTGGATTTAACATCAAAATTGAACATCTTTTGTTAAAATATGTTTTTAATGCAAACTTCTCCTTTTGGTCAAGAATAATTTATGCAGTTTTATATTATTTATTTGAAAGAATGAAAAGAGCAGTTTCATGTCCATTCTTGTATTGTGCAACTGTTCAAGGTTGATTTTGGATTTAGAAAGTAATTAATAATAAGTAATGCAACATTTTTAGAGAGAAAAGATTAAAGATGCAAGTTGCTAGTAAATAATTACTTTTTTAGATTCAGTTACCCAACACTGCCTGTCAATCATCTTGTCACAGTTAACATCCTCCACATTTAGTAACAAGAAGTAGCATGTTGATACCAGTCATGTGTCTTTCATGCCGAGAACTCTTTGCATGTGTTTGCACAATGATGTATTTAAAAGTTAATGACCTTACATATCTTTATAAAAGTTCACAATGTTGCAGATGAAATATAATAGGGTTTAACATTAAATATTTTCATTAGGTTAGATATTGAATATTAATAATCCCTCAAACCTCTAACCATTAGTCTTGCATATTTACCATGTCTCTAGTTTTCTAACACTCTTTATTCATGTTTGTAGTAGTGATCTAATCCTTGCCCAATGCGCAGTGGGTTGTGGGCAATAATAGCTGTTAGAGTGTGCATGGATCTGCACTTCAAATTTTCACTGGAAATCATCTGGGTACCTTTGGAATATTCATTTCAACACTACGATTTGGGACACACTAATTCTAATTTCAAATATTATTTAGGACAGATAGTACACACATTGGGACATAGCACTAGTTATTTACCATTAGCAGGTAATACATTTTCAGTCTTGCACATTCACAGAAAATAAGACTGCGCGGTGAAATTGGAGAAAGTGCATCAGACTCTTGGGACCTGTCAGGGAATCACGTGTGTGGCATTTGTGTGCTTGTTGCCAGGGCCTGCGGTGCAGATGACCATGACAAAATGGAGAATGTTCATATGACTTTATGAATGTTCCTATTCCTCTGGGAAGTGCACTGGATTCATGTTTCTAGTATTTTCCCTGGTGTAGTCAGTCAGGCTATAAAAGCAATGGCACTGCCTGTCAAAAGTATCTTTGTGAATTTCTCTGGTTGTCTCTCTGTTTATATCAGATACAAAGAATGAATCCTAGTAGAAGCTTATGATGTACAGTTGAACTAAATTTTAGCTGTCACGGCCTAATTTAGAGACCCGTTTGGTTGATAGATAAACAGCCTTGTTGGCAGCAAAATATCATTACATAACCTACAAAGAAAAGCTGTGCTGTCTTTATATACCAGCGTCTTTGACCCCAACCAACAGACAAGTTTGATAACGACGGTCTGTAATTAGTGTTCTTTCCTTTTGTTTGTGTCTCATTCCTCCGAATAATTAGGCTGCCGTGTTTATTTTCCTCGCTAATTAGTGTATGCTAATGATGTAGAGGTCGCAATGTGTGATCTCGGCCAACCATGTGAATCACCTGGCACTGGCGCTACACAGAAAATGGAACTTCAGAGGAAACCTTCCCTTTAACTTCAGACCACAGATAATGAGTCCTTGTGCCAAAATTCACATTATTTATCGCTCCCTTGTCCTGTGGAATAGGTTCATAAAATATATTTCTGAGCAAACGCTTCAATTCAAACTGTCTGATTATGGCTGGGATATTAGCCTGCCAGCTACTACACTGATGTCCAATAACACACCAGTTTTAATTTATCATCTAACTCACAGTTTGACGTAAAATAGCATATCATTTAATACGGTCTGTTTTCTTTACAGTTTATAAGGTAACAAGAGAAAAAAGTTGAATACAGATCAATGGTGTGTGGTTTATGTATTTTGTACAAAAAAATATACATGGTTTTAAAAACAGCAAGTCATTATTACACACCATCGACTATGTTTTTGATTATACTGCATGCAATAAATTGCCCTATGAGATTATTATCAGTAAAAAAGCAAATAAAAAATAAGAAATTATTATTTTATACTTTGCATGAATATTTTTCTTTATAATTTTCTTTTTGACATTATTTTTCATGCAATTATTTTTTAATTTTATCTCCCCCCATTTACATTAATATAAAAAAATATGAATATAAACATGAATGCATATGTATTTATACATCATAGTATTCATTGTATTGCCTTTAATAAAAAAATATTATAAAAAAATTAAAATAATAACAAACAAACAAAATAAAATAAAAAATAAAAAAGACAGTATTATAATAACGAGAATCCTCATTAAAAATAATGACAAAGGCAATGCCAGACACATTACACTAATGAGAACTAGGGGGTAATGTGCTTAATAGTCTGAAAAATAATGCAACAAATAAATTTACAAGATTATATTTTCTTTATGAAAAATATGAGTTCTTACCTTTATTCCCATTTGGTTCTTGGGTGAAATATGACTTGACATAATGTTGTATGAGTAGGTGAATTGTTTACTTTTTAATTAAGTTTCCGCTCTCACAACTGATACCATGCAAGATCTCAATGAGACACAGCAAGCTCAAAGGATGCAAAAGAAAATTCATCACTGTTGGATACTGATAAAAATTAACGATTACATTATTTGATCTCACACTTAATGATTTTTTGTGTTATTTTTATACTGTGGATTATTTTCCCATCCAAATCTTTTTGAAGAGGCACTGCCTCTGTTGCCTCTCCAGAGAGAACCCCCTTGCAATACATTTAATAAACAACACAAAAGACCAAGGACATAGATCATATTGGCTAGAGTTATCATTGCTCAAATGTAAGAAATTTGGCTCAATATCAGTGATATGATCCAAACGGGGAACATGGTGAATATCTAAATCAATTACAGTCTTGTTTTATAATTTCTGTTCTGTCACACAGTTCAGTATGTTCCTAGTCCTTCAGGTAATTAGGCCATAAATGAGCAGATGTTTGCAAAACAACATAAAGCTACAGATTATTTCATAATCTATTTACTCATCCTTTTATCATAGCAAACCCATATGACTTTTGCATGCAGTGACCAGGAACCATCAAGCTCTAAAATGGACAAAAGAACACCATAAAAGGAGCACAATAATATTTCATATTCCAACAGTATTCTCTACCCGTGTGTTACATAAGTCTTGTGAAGTCATAAAATAGCTTTGTGTGAGGAACAGACCTTCAGGGCATTTGTGTTGACAGCCTAAGTGTGCAATAATTAACACTTGTTTAATGTGAGCCAGGCAATGCCAGTCCATCATTAAACTGTCAATTAGAGGCCCAGAGTGTTTACCAATAAATAAGAAGTGCTCAGCTACAGTCTAGTAGAATTGCACCCTTTACCACTACCACAGATCAGAACTTTTTATTCTAGTGATCAGAGTTTTCTCATAAGTAACTGGTTATATAATTCATTTTAGGTGCGTATTTTAGTAGGCCATAAATGAAGTCATTGTTTCCAGCAAAATTGGTCTGCTTTTATGCTGTATCTATGGATTATTTTTTGTTTTTCACACATATTAGATTTGAAAGGTTTTTTGACTAATCAACAGCCAATCTTCTGCAAGTCAAAACAGGCAAGATAGATGGTATACTGTATGGCCCAACCTATTTCTAACACTCTCTTCTAATTGACAGGTTTGGCTATTTCTGTTTTTTAGTGATGAAAAATATTAATGCTATCATGCAGTGACATTCTAAAGAACTGTGTACTTTTAGTATGTGTGTCTGACAGGGACTATGTTTTGTGCAGTCCAGTCAAGTTCTTCCACACTAGACTCAATAAATCATTTCTACATGGACCTTGCTTTGTACACAGTGCAATTGTCATGCGGGGACAGAAATTGACCCTCCTGGAAACTGTTGCAACAAAGTTGGAAGCACAGAAATCTCTAAAATGTTATTGCAGTGGAACATTACGATTTGTTTTTAATAAAATTACTGAATAACAAAATCTGTTAAAGAGACAAATAGACATATAGATAGGAATAGAAAAAAACCTTTGTTTGGACAATCGGTCCTGATCCAGACAGAAAACATGCTTAATTTTCAACAAAGACATCGAAAATAATGAAAGTAATGAATAGCTTGCAGTTTAGTAAGTGAGTCAGGCATTGATTCAGTAACTGCTGTAAACAATTCAGTTCAGTAAAAGATTCATAAGTCTGATTCAAACCAGCAATTCTTCTGTTTAAACAACTCATTAAAAAACTGTCTCATCAGTGTCATTTTAGAATCAGACTACATGCTTTATTTGATTCACTAAAAAGAAGCATCCCATAAGTCACTTATTCGTGAATCAGACTATACAGGCCATGTTGTATGTTACCGATTCACTAAAAAGATCCAGATTTAAGATTCATATGTTTATGAATCACGCTATACCAGTTGCGCTAAATGTTTTTAATTCACAAAACAGAACTGGCTTCTAAGATTAACTTTTTCATTTCTTCTGACCACATTCGTTGTGTTGCATGTTGTTTCTGCGTGCAGCTTGCAAGGACAATTCAATAGAAAGACATTTCTTGCCATTATTTCGCACTATACACGATATTTTTATTTTATCACATTCAATTGACTGCAAACTCACATTCACAGCTCAGGTAAAATATGTTTTTCTTCTTTGCTGTGGCTCTGAAACACACAAGCTGACTGCAATTGCAATATAGTGCATTTACAGGTGGAATAATGTGTCAGCAGAAATATGGTAACTATACGGGTAATATACATATGACGTAAAAGCAGCATGACACTGTATGCATTTATATTATCCAAAGTAACCCCCTAAAGCCTACCCTGCCTCAGTTAAAATGTACTGCATTATATTAGGCTGTAAATAATACATTGCGTCTTTCAATGATGGTTGTGAGCTTAATGCTCTTTTAAAATTGCAAATGTTTAATGCTGCTGCTTACATTATACATTATAACCCTACAAATGAAAGGATCTGAGAATCAGAAGGAGTATTATAGGAACTCTGTGGCATATTTCAGGTTTTGCCATTGGGCTGGTTTTGATTGTTTTTTATGCTGTGTTTCTGTCTGTCTGTCACACAGACCAGCAACCCTGGGTTTGGTATTGTTTGTTAAGTGTGTTGGGATGCAGTATATGTAATGATTCCACATTCGCCCCTCTCATCTGGGCTCTGTGAGCCAGCCTGTCTGTTTCAGAGCGTAAATTATTCCTCTGCTCTTCCGCCTGCTGGCTGCTGCCTCTGCGTTATTGAGCCGAACTAAATGCATTTCAATGAGAGAACGGCTCCAACTTTTCCACTCCTCAGGGGGGAATGGGAAAGCGAAGGGTGCAGGCATATAAAGTTTTAAAGGAATAGTTCAATGAAAATTCTGTCATTATTTACTCATTCTCATGTCACTTCAAACCCGTATGGCTTTCTTTTTTTCTGTGGGAAACAAAAGGTGAAATTTTAATAATGTACTTGGTCGCTCTTTTACATAAAATTACAATGAATGGAGCTTTCAAGCTTTAAAAAAATGACTCAAAAGCACCATAAAAATATCATAAAAGTGGTCTATGACTTGTATGCTATATAAAATAGATTTGTGTGAGAAACAGACCAAATACATCATGAAAATGTTGATCGGATACAGTTTCAAATCTGGCACTAGGGGCTCTCCTGAGCTGTGATGTCAAAGACTGCAGACAGGAAAAAATATTTCATTTTCAAAGGAAAAATAATTCCATTTCATATATATATATATATATATATATATATATATATATATATATGTATATATATATATATGTATATATATATATGTATATATATATATATATATATATATATGTATATATATATATATATGTATATGTATATATATATATATATATATATATATATATATATATATGTATATATATATATATATATATATATATATATGTATATATGTATATATATATGTATATATATATGTATATATATGTATATATATATATATGTATATATGTATATATATATGTATATATGTATATATATATATATATGTATATATATATATATATATATATATATATATATATATGTATATATATATATATATATATATATATATGTATATATATATATATATGTATATATATATATATATATATATAGATATATAGATATACTGCTTCCCGGGTGTGTGTTCACGGTGTGTGCACCTGGATGGTTTAAATGCAGAGCACAAATTCCGAGTATGGGTCACCATGCCACACGTCACTTCACTTATAATTGTAATTTTTTAATATTTTTACATTGTTAGTTTTTATGAAAAGTAACAATGTATTATAATTATCTACTTTTACTTTGATTATTGAAAAAGTAGTAAAAATTGGAAAAAGTAAATCATATTGAAAATGCCATTTTTACTGTAAAAATGTTAAATGCAGCAATCATTAAATACAAAAAATTGAAATATTTTCAATTTGTTAACTACCCTTAAATGCTCATTAGTAGAGATACTGTAGAAACAACATAAATAGTAACAATTTAAGTTAAATTTTTAAAAAAAGAAGTAATGTGTTAAAAGTATCAAATTTATGTTACAGTTTAGTTGTCACATTTTTACATTGTTAGTTTTTATGAAAAGTACAAATGTATTATAATTAGGTACTTTTATTTGGATTATCGAAAAAAGTCATAAAATGTGGAAAAGTAAATTAAACTAAAAATTTTTTGAAAAGTTTGCTGTTAAAATACAGGATATAAAACTACAGCTAAAGCACCTGTAAAAAAATCAATATGGAGAATTCCGCTATATTAACACAATAATAATTTATATTGATTGTGCCCTATTTTTTAGAGCGTAACAGTAACATAATTAGCTACTTTAAAATGCAATAATCCCCAACATAAAATTCTTAACTCTTTGAGGTGATTAAATTCTGCTCTGTAAGTTGTTTCACTTCCAGTGTAATGTACAGAGTGGTTTCTTTGTGCACAAATTATTTTTCAGGCTCACGGCATTAGTAAGACTGTTAATGCCTCTCTCTGCTCTGAGAGTTGGTGCCAAATCAGGATGGAGGTTTCAGGCATGTGAGTCTGAGCCATGAGTGCATGGCTAAATTTTCAATGAACGTATATGCCATCACGAAACCAACTCTCTCCCATGCACCGAGTCTTAACAAGAGCACTTGGAAACTCTCCTGTTTGAGCAGCCGTGCTTTTAAACCTCTAGAGCAATTAGCTTGAATGTTTGCTGAAAATAATAGGAAGAAGATCACCACATATTGTTTCTCTTTAATTGCGAACCAACATGTTTGGTTTCAAGGTTGATTTTTCAATGCACACAAGAGAAAAATTAGGAAAACAAGCCCCAAGCTGTAGAATATTAAACAGGAGGGGCGTATGTGAAACACAGAAAGCCTTTGTGCAATTTATGTAAAGAAAAAGAAGTGTCTGCCTTCTCTTTGTGCTCAAGTGCGTCTTCAGTGTGCTGCTCTGTTTTAGATTAAAACCTCCATTTGATTCTCTAAGGCTAATAAAAGTAGATCCTTAAAAAGCTCTCTATTTTCTCTCGCTTACAGCCTAAGTTAAGAGTTCATTAGTGTCACCTCAGTGGTTCATTCATTAATTTAGGACCTTGTCCTTTTCATGCCACACCGGTTGGCAAAGGAACAAATAGCTTGTTCCCCTTTCAGTCGGTCACTCCGAGTCACGTCGGATGACCGACGAAATTGGGATCTCGCCAGAGAGACCAATCCACTTCGAGTGTAACTAAACGAGCCAATGGACATTGGCATGCGATTATTGCATCCAGCTGCCGCTGATCACAGCGTGAGCATAAGAGGCAGCTGATGCACCGCATCAATTATCCTTTCGCTTCGGAGCCGAGCGGTAGTGGTTAAAGCTACTGCTATCCCTTCCAAGAGAGTGTTCTGCGAGCGAGTGCGGGCGTTACGGCGCGGCAGCGGTGGTCACGGTGTCCGGGAGAGAAAGATCGTCTTCCTGCTGACAGCCACACTAGGAGTGTGCGGTGGCCAGCTCCCCTGCGTGCTTCAGCACTAAAAGAGCATTTCTCTGAAAGAGCAATTTCTCTAAAAGAGCAACACGGGTGATCGCGTCTTTTTAAAGATGTCTTTTCACCCGTGCGTTTCTGGGTGTGGTCGTTTCCTGGCGCCTCAGGACGGTCACGATCGCTTCCTCACGTGTCTGGGCATTCAGCACGCTGAGGTGGCTTTCGTGGATGGTTCATGTTCTTCTTGCGGGGACATGACCATCTCGGAGTGCGACTCTGCTATGTCAAACATGGCAGAGTCCCTCTGCCTGCCGTGATCCGGCGTGCACACTGGATCCGGTGGAGTTAGAGGTGATTTGAGGATTACGGCGAGGGCTTCCCCAAGTGGAGCTCCTCACCCCTCAAGCACTCCGCAGCCGGTGGAGCTGCCGAAGGAGCGCGCTGGCCACGCGTTTCCTTCGGTGCCCCCTCTGACGACCAGATGTCGATCACCGCATCGGAGGGCGGGCCCTCTCTCTCCGGGGATGACGACCCGGCTGCGTTGCCCCCTTCGGGTGTGGTAGCGTTGTCCGTGCCAGACCCAGAGATGACGGCTATGCTTTCCCGGGCCGCCGAGAATGTCGGGCTCGTGTGGAATCCTAAAAAGCCACCGTGTCCCGATCCTTCGAGGCTGGGCGAGTGGTTCCTCGGTGGGGGTGGCGCTGGTTCTCAGCGCCCCCCTCCGGTGCCATTCTTTCCGGAAGTGCATGAGGAGCTGACAAGATTGTGGAGGGCACCTTTCACTGCCCGAAACACATCTTGTAGTTCTTCCGCTCTCACCACCCTCGTTGGTGGAGCCGCTTTGGGGTATGCGGGCATCCCCTCGGTGGAACGGTCTGTGGCCATGCAACTGTGTCCAACAGCCGCTTCCACCCTGCGGGGTGATCCGTGTCTCCCCTCACGGGCCTCTAAGTATTCGTCAGGTCTAACTGGCAGTGCTTGTAGAGCCTGTGGGGAGGCGGCTTCCGCCCTCCACGCTATGGCGTTGCTGCAGGTCCACCAGGCCAAAGCACTGAAAGACCTGCACGAGGGTGGTCACGACCTGGCGGTTCTACATGAGCTGCGTGCTGCGACGGACCTCGCGCTACGAGTGACGAAGGTGACCGCACAGTCTCTGGGTTGTGCGATGTCCAGGAGCGCCATCTCTGGCTGTGTCTCGCTGACATGACGGGGCAGGAGAAGGTACTCCCGTGTCACAGACCGGCCCTTTCGGCGACGCTGTCGAGAGCTTTGCCCAGCAGTTCTCGGCAGCCCAGAAGCAGACTGAGGCAAACACATCATGCGCCGGAGGAAACCTGCTGCTTCCACCCCGGCTGCAGCCACTCAGCCTGCTCGTCGCCGTGGGCGCCCCCTGCGGCCGTCCCCGCTCCCGCGCAGCCGCAGCAGCCTTCACCAGGCAGCGTCGTGGAGCCGGTCGCAGGCAGGACGCCCAGCCCGTCCAGGCCCCCGCCAAACCTGGCGGCAAGCGCAAGTGCAAGAGGCCCTGAGACGGGCGACCCAGAGATGGAGGAGACCGCTCATCGGAAGATGGTGACTGCACCACTCCCTCCCCCGGAGGAGGGCCGGGTGGAGTATCTTTTGTTCATTTTGTTCCGCCGCTGGCCCAGCAGCCAGCGGTACCCAAAACATCAGTAAAGAGCGGTCTCCTCAATCTCCGGGTCTCAAGAGGAGGAGAGTGGTGATCCGTGCATCACAGGATCACTTCCCTCCTCCTCTCTCGCCAGCAGGCAGCGGGTGGTTGCCCAAGAGCACCCCTCCTGCCCATTCGTGGAACCAGGTAAGGGCAGTAGCACTCCAGTCCCCGCTTCAAGTCGTCAAACGCAGGGCTGTCACAAGCCTCAAGCCGGGTTCCTGTGTCTCCTCCCATGCGAGGAGAAATCAGGTGAGTGCTACACTACACACCCAGACCCCGCCCCCTGCCGTCACAGGCCAGGCCGTCACAGGCCCTGGGGCCGGTCCCTGTGTTCCACCTCGCTGCCCCACCGCGGGCATGTCGGTGGGCCCGTTGGCCCCGCTGGTGCGGTCTCTCGGAGCCTGGTTAGCGCTCCCCAGCCCGTCCCGGTGGCTCCTGCGGACCATCAGACTCGGCTATGCGATTCAGTTCGCCCGGCGTCCCCCCCAAGTTCAGGGGCATCCGGTACACTTCAGTCAAAGCCGTCGATGCCCCTGTCTTGCTCGCGGAGATTGCAGTCCTACTGGCGAAGGATGCAATAGAGCCGGTCCCTCCAGCCGATATGAGGTCGGGGTTTTACAGCCCTTACTTCATTGTGCCCAAGAAAAGCGGTGGGTTACGACCGATCTTGGATCTGCGAGTTTTGAACCGTGCACTTCACAAGATGCCGTTCAAGATGTTGACGCAGAAACGCATTCTTGGATGCGTCCGTCCCCTAGATTGGTTTGCAGCAATCGACCTGAAGGACGCGTACTTTCATGTTTCGATTCTCCCGCGAGACAGGCCATTCCTGCGATTCGCGTTCGATGGTCGGGCATATCAGTACAAGGTCCTGCCCTTCCGGCTGTCCCTTTTCGCCTCGTGTCTTCACCAAAGTCGCAGAGGCGGCCCCTTGTTCCCCTGAGACAACGGGGTGTGCGCATTCTCAACTACCTCTACGACTGGCTCATACTTGCACAGTCTCGAGAGCTGTTGTGCGCACACAGGGACCTGGTGCTCAGGCACCTCAGCCAGTTGGGCCTTCGGGTCAATTGGGAAAAGAGCAAACTCGTGCCAACGCAGAGGATCTCTTTTCTCGGCATGGAGTTGGATTCGGTCAACCAGACAGCACGCCTCACCCAGGAACGTGCTCAGTCGGTGCTGAACTGCCTCAAGACTTTATCAGGCAGGACAGCGGTCCCACTGAAACTCTTTCAGAGGCTCCTGGGGCATATGGCTGCAGCTGCGGCCATAGTTCCGCTCGGTCTGCTCCATATGAGACCGCTTCAGCACTGGCTCCATGATCGAATCCCGAGGTGGGCGTGGAAACGCGGTACTCACCGGGTTCAGATTACACCGGCCTGCCGCAAGACCTTCAGCCCGTGGTCAGATCCTTCGTTCCTTCGGGCAGGAGTGCCCCTGGAGCAGGTATCCAGGCATGCTGTGGTTTTCACGGATGCCTCGGCCACCGGCTGGGGTGCCACGTACAACGGGCACGCAGTATCAGGGGTTGGACGGGCCCCCTTCTGCGTTGGCATATCAATTGCCTCGAGTTGCTGGCAGTACGCCTTGCCCTGTGCCGCCTCAGAGGGCGCCTTCGGGGCAGGGACGTTCTGGTCCGTACGGACAACACTGCGACCGTTGCCTATATCAACCGGCAAGGCGGTTTGCGCTCCCGTCGCATGTCGCAACTCGCCCGCCACCTCCTCCTCTGGAGTCAGAAGCATCTGAGGTCCCTTCGTGCCATCCACATCCCAGGAGTGTTCAATCAGGCGGCCGACGAGCTGTCTCGAGCGGCACTTCCTGGGGAGTGGAGACTCCATCCCCAGGCGGTCCAGCTGATTTGGAGTCGGTTCGGAGTTGCTCAGGTAGACCTGTTTGCATCTCCAGAAACCACCCACTGCCAGTGGTTCTACTCCCTGTCCGAGGCAACGCTCGGCACGGATGCACTGGCACACAGCTGGCCCCAGGGCTTGCGCAAGTATGCGTTTTCCCCAGTGAGCCTGCTAGCACAGACATTGTGCAAGATCAGGGAGGACGAGGAGCAGGTCCTGTTAGTGGCTCCATATTGGCCCAACAGGACCTGGTTCCCGGAACTCATGCTCCTCGCGACAGCCCCTCCCTGGCCGATTCCTCTGAGGAAGGATCTGCTTTCTCAGAGACGGGGCACCCTCTGGCACCCGCGTCCAGACTTGTGGAAACTTCATGTGTGGTCCCTGGACGGGACGCGGAGGTTCTAGGTGACCTGCCCCAGGAGGTAGCGCTCACTATCGCTTCAGCACGAGCACCGTCCACAAGACGGGCCTATGCGCTGAAGTGGAACCTGTTCGTCGAATGGTGTTCCTCTTACCAGGAGGACCCCCGGAGATGTTCGATCAGAGCCGTGCTTTCCTTTTTGCAACAAGGGTTGGAGCGTAGGCTGTCCCCCTCCACCCTTAAGGTATATGTTGCTGCTATTTCTGCCCACCACGACCCCATAGAGGGGAGGTCGGTGGGGAAGCACGATCTGGTCGTCAGGTTTCTTAGGGGGGCCAGGAGGTTAAATCCTCCGAGGCCTCCCTCCCTTCCCTCTTGGGATTTGGCTTTGGTGCTAAGAGCCCTACAAACTGCCCCCTTTGAGCCATTGCAGTCAGTCGAGTTGAAGTTTCTTTCTATGAAAACCCTACTCCTGACTGCATTGGCCTCAATCAAGAGGGTGGGGGACCTGCAGGCATTTTCGGTCGACGAATCGTGCCTTGAGTTTGGGCCGGCTGACTCCAGTGCAACACTGAGGCCCCGGCCCGGCTATGTGCCCAAGGTTCCTACCACGCCCTTCAGGGACCAGGTAGTGAGCCTGCAAGCGCTGCCCCTGGAGGAGGCAGACCCAGCCCTAGCTTTGCTCTGTCCTGTACGCGCACTGCGTCAGTACGTGGATAGAACTCAGAGCTTCAGGACCTCAGAACAGCTCTTTGTCTGTTACGGAGGACAGCAGAAGGGGAAGGCTGTCTCCAAGCAGAGGATGGCCCACTGGATAGTGGATGCCATCACCTTGGCCTACGAAGCACAAGGTGTGCCCTGCCCGCTCAGGTTGCGTGCTCACTCCACTAGGGGTGTCGCATCGTCCTGGGCGCTGGCTCGTGGTGCCTCGCTAGCAGACATCTGTAGAGCTGCGGGTTGGGCGACTCCCAACACGTTCGCTAGGTTTTATAGCCTACGTGTCGAACCGGTTTCCTCCTGTGTTCTCACCTCAAACGGGTAGTGGCACTGAGAGGGCCGGCTCAGAGTCGGCTTGCGGCGTCCTTACGCCTAATTCTCCAGAGAGTTCCTTAACCAGGCAAACCCTGTTGAGTCCTCCAGCACTCCGGCGTCCGGACACGGCGGAGCGTCCGGCGCCAGGCCTTCAGCCAATGAATTCTTGAAAACTGGTGCGAGGCTAGTGCCCATATGAGAGACCCTGTCGGGATCCCATATGTGTATTCCACGGTATTCTTATTAGAGCCGTGTTTCCCCTGGCGGACCACGTTCTGCCATCTCTAAAGATGCAGCCTGAGCCATCTCAGAGACTTCCATGTGCAAAAGGGCCCTCTGGGTTACTTCACATGTTTGAATGTCACTTAAACCCCCTTTGGGAGGAGGTGACTCCGCAGTGTGCCTCTTCCAAGTGGAAGGGCACGCTTCCCAGTGTTATCCTAGTCCTACTGTTTGGGTTGCTCAAGGAACACCAGTAGTTGACCTTCTCTGTGTAGAGCCCGGTCCTATCGTCTGCCTTATAGGAAGGGTCAGGAGCCCTACACAGGGCACTGGAAGGGGCAGCTCCTGTGGCGCTTTGGTAGGGATCCCAATTTCGTCGGTCATCCGACGTGACTCGGAGTGACCGACTGAAAGGGGAACGTCTCGGTTACGTATGTAACCCTCGTTCCCTGAAGGAGGGAACGGAGACGTCACGTCCCGTCGCCACAGTCGCTGTACCACCGCTGAGCTGCCGGGTCGCCGGCTCGGCTCCTCAGCGAAAACATAATTGATGCGGTGCATCAGCTGCCTCTTATGCTCACGCTGTGATCAGCGGCAGCTGGATGCAATAATCGCATGCCAATGTCCATTGGCTCGTTTAGTTACACTCGAAGTGGATTGGTCTCTCTGGCGAGATCCCAATTTCGTCGGTCATCCGACGTGACGTCTCCGTTCCCTCCTTCAGGGAACGAGGGTTACATACGTAACCGAGACGTTACACTATTACTTTATTAGGACCAAGTGTTCTGTTCGTTTTTTGCCCTTGTTTGATCTTTTTCTCTCTTATCAAAACCTCTTTCACTACATGTCCTGGGAATTCAGTGAACCATTCATATCTCACAATAAGATACATCTCGCAATCAGTATCAAACAGTCTGATACAACCTCTGAAAATCGATGGAACACAATCAGTGTAGCCCAAACCAAGAGCAGATGATTGCACTCCACCAGCTCTTCCATTGATTGTAACGACACCAAATAAAAGAGTATCAAAATGTGTGTTTTGTTGTTTACAAGACATTTTTTTCCATCAAGAACAAAAACTTTGATGGAGTGATATCACAACAGTCTCAATGAAATGAAAGTAAATAACTGTCAGTAACTCTCACTTCAAGACAACAATACACAATATAAATAAGTATATCATTACAGAATATGATCTCTTGATGCAGTGTGGCATTATCTTTCCATTAACACTGTATAAATTGCTCCAGTTTCAAAAAAATATTCTTGAAGTTAGTGGTCTACCAATACTTGTCATATAAGCTCATTAAACATGATGGCACATGTATAATTAACTACTGTGTACTTTCTGAGGATTTTTTTTTTTTAAAGTCTAAGAGCTATTTGATGCACTGTAAAAAATGACCGTGATTTTAACGGTAAAAAACTGTGAAAACGCTACAGTAAAAACCTGTTAAATGGTTAACGGTAAGTTCCTCTTGTTACGGAGCCGACGAGACGAGAGACGTGCAGATTCAATTGCAAGCTTTTATTTGAACAGGGACGTGGTCAAAACACAGGCAGGGTCAAATAACAGTAAACGGGTATGGTACAGGCAAAACACAATCCTACTCCTAGGAGTAATCCTAGGGCAAGCGTGGGTCGACGATCGGCGAACAATATCCAACAGGGTAAGGCAGAGAGATAATCCAGGTACAAGAGCAATAGTCCAAGAGAGGAGCAAACAGAGTCTGAACGGCAAGGCAAGGGTTAATCCAGGAAACACGGGCTAGAATCGAAACACGGGAAAACAGGCAAGACAAGATTATGACAACTAAGTGGGCTCTGTAGAGTAGCTAACGACAGGAGAGTGATAAACGCTATACAATACTCGGCAGTGAGGGAGAGGAAGTCCATGGCTTAAGTAAGGGGTGTAATGGGAATCAGCTGTGTGATCAGTCTCAGGTGTGAGCATGTGATTAGTGAAATGGCTGCTGGGAAATGTAGTCTGGAGGTGACGTGCAACAGTTAGTGTAGTGCAAGAGTCCATGTAGTGAGCGGGTGACCTCTGGTGGTGAGCGACCGGAAGTGCATGGACAGGATTCATGACATCTCTACTATGTATGGTGAAAAACTGTAATAGACATTTATACCGTTTTTGGAAGTGAAAAAGACTGTATAATTTACAGGGAAAAACCGTAAATTGACATTCCCAGAATTCCCTGCATTGCATTTCAAATTTTATGTTTTTTCTTTGAAATAACTATGTTTCTTAGTTTTTCTTATCAGTTATGTTTATTAGGGTTGTATGTTACATATAATGTTGATAAATTAATGTTCATTGCAGTTTTAAGAGTGTCACCATGATGGTGTTTAGTGTTTGTGTGAATGACACTGTGCACCTTCTATATATATATCTATATATATTAGTATTGGCCTTCTCAGCTTGTGAAAATGCTGCTTGTGGTGAGCTTTGGCTCATCATGTGACTTTCTCATCACCACCTGATTTTGATGGTTATCAGTGTAGGTACAAAACAGATTTCAGAACTTCAGTAGGTTGGTATATTAACATTACATCAGTTAAAGAGTTACGGTTTTTAACCATAAATTTAAGATAAAACCGTAAACCCTAAAATGTTGCTACCATATTTTTTTACAGTAAAATTCTGGCAACCACAGCTGCCGTTTTTTTACCGTAAATTTTACGGAATTTTTTTTTCAACATGTTGAAAAATTTTCACTCAGAAATCGCTAGTAAATTTCACAAACAGTTAGTGGCTATGGAAATGGAAGTTTGTTAATTGGTAATTGCAACATTTTATCTCATAATTCTGACTACCTTTTTTCCTGTGGTGGAAAAAACAGAATTGTGAAATATAAACTCAGAATTGCGAGGTGAAAACACAGAAAGAAAATCAGAATTCTAAGTTTCTATCTCACAGTTCTGACTTAATTCAGAGTTTATCTTTCTTAATTCTGAGAAAAAAAGGCTGAAATGTGAGATACAGACTCAGAATTGCGAGAAAAAAATCAGAGAAGTCATCCTGTGGCAGAATCAAGCTTCCATAAATGTCAGGTAACAGATTGAATAAAACATGAAATTTTGAAGTAGAAAAAATGGAATATTTTTTAGTAATAATCCTACAACTTCAAAAAAAAAAACAAAAAAAAAACAAAAAAAACATTCTTTACAGTGAATTGTTAATCCTCTTGTTTGTTTACGGTGGTAAAGAATAGAAACCACAATGTTTGCACAAGCTAAACTAAAATTGCTATCAAATATTGAAGTTTACATTTACAAACCCCAACCAAAGGGATTTGTGTTCTGGATCATGTTATTTTCCACTCAGACTTCTCCACTAAACCATGGTGTATGACACAATTTATAATGACCAAAAAATAAATGATAAATTATAATCCCCTCCAAACACACACACATATGAAACATTCTCCCACACGTAATCATAATCTAGTGCACTCAATGAGAGTGAGTGTGCATGACCAATTTGGTGTGGTTTAGATTATCAAATGACCCATCACAGGTACTGATGTGAGAATTGAATGGTTTCTGGCTTTGTCACTTCCCCCGGTACAGGAAGCAGCTCCCTGCGGCTTTAATTATAGAGAAAGCTCACAACTCTAGTCTTTCACTGCCACACTGGCCCCTCTCTGTCTCTCTCTTCCACCCTCTCATCAGTTCAAACACCATCTCACCTTCTGCTCCAATTACCCTGGCCACTTTCTCCAGTGACACTGAGCTCAGAAATGGTGCTGTGGTCACTGTGTGGCTCTGGAGCTGAATCTTGAATAAGGCTGTATGTTTGTCTGGTCCAATTCATCTCTTCTTAAAACAATATGATACTTGACACAAGGTTTATCCTAAAGCAGTTTAATATTTTTATATTAATTAATATTTTTTAATTAATTTTGTGATACTTTACAATAGGCTATAATCTAATTTGTTAATATCAGTTAATGGGACTACCAAAGAGTAATTTTTTTTTTTTTTTTTTTTTTACAGCATATATATTAATGTTTGTTATTGAAAATCAATAAAATGCTATTGTTTGTTGCTCACAGTACATTAAATAATGTTAACATATAACTTTTAATGGATTGGTAAATGGTGAAATTACAGTACATTGGATTGTGGATATGCTATTGTTCACTATTAGTTTATGTTAACTAATGTATTTAACTAATGTAAATGAATTAAACTATATTGTAAATTGCTGGCATTATATATATTTTTTCCAATAAAGTCTATTTACCTGGTGGAGAACGTAATTTCTGCAACAATAACTTCACCAAAACAGGGTTGCCAGGTCTGCGAAAAAAAGCACTGCAGGGGATGGATGACTTACCCATGCTGCACATACAGAAGAGTCATATAGCTCTCTACAGGATATCAACTATTCATTAACAACGCAGTTATCATACTGCATGAATAGTTCATTTACTGTATATACTTCTCTTCCATTTAATTTTAGTTAAAAATAAACTCTGTACTTGACTGTGGTATGTCTCTGAGGTCTTTTTCTTGTCATGTAATAAAGTCATTTCAACTCAAATCAATATTTCACATCCATTTTTTTCCTTAAGTAATCGTGCAAGTGGGCTAATGTACATTCAGATGGTCATTATCACAAAATAAACCCTTTAAAAGTGGTACAGGACCTGATCATCCTGTCTGGGTTTATTTTGTAATAATGACCGGCTGAAAATTATACATAATTTTTCTCTAGAGTCTGAATGTGGCACAGTTTCTTGATTCATATAATTCTGAGTAGGCCAGGCTACAGGTTGTTATTTTCCTGCAGACTGAATTTCAATGAAAGAGATTTTTAGAGACACAGCGGGAGATTGTTAAAGAAGTAACAAAGAAAAACAGATATTTTTTATTCAAAACACTGGGAAGGAAAGAGAAGATGAAAATGGAAACAATATCAATAAAATGCTGGATTAAAATTACCAATAGCGCTTTTATTAAAGACTGAAAGATTTGGTTGTTCTGCTAATGTTTTTGATCCTCACAGCACGGGAGATAAAACAAATGAATCACATTAGCAGATGTAGCAACCCAAGCAGAACCTTGATATTTCATAGCAAATTACTCAGACTGACTCTCCCTAATAGATGGAAAGAATTTTTAACATTTGTGACATCACGTGTTCTTTCAAAGACTCAGTGGCCTGCCGTAGGAAATGTTAAAGCATGAAAATAATGAAAATTATGTGCGAAAGCAGATCAGATAAATGTTGTTTCTTAAGCTTCATTATGAAAGTGTTGAATAGAAGAATCCCTACTAGATAGACAGACAGACAGACAGACAGACAGACAGACTAGATAGATAGATAGATAGATAGATAGATAGACAGACAGACAGATAGACAGACAGATACACAGACAGACAGACAGACAGACAGACAGACAGACAGATACACAGACAGACACACAGACAGACACACAGACAGACAGACAGATACACAGACAGACTAGATAGACAGACTAGATAGATAGATAGATAGACAGACAGACAGACAGACAGACAGACAGACAGATACACAGACAGATACACAGACAGACAGACAGACAGACAGACAGACTAGATAGATAGATAGATAGATAGATAGATAGATAGATAGATAGATAGATAGATAGATAGATAGATAGGAACAAAGTTTCTCCATTATTTACTGATGAATAAATGCATACTATATGAATACTGAAACATAGTTGCTCACACAGTTCTACTCAGTCATCATTGAGTCTGTCCTCTGTACTTCAATAACTGTCTGGTTTGGCTCATAACTGTCTGGTTTGGCTCAGCTACAAAATCAGAAATCAAAAGATTACAGAGGACAGTTCGGTCTGCTGAAAGGAATATTGGTACTCCCCTGCCCACCCCCAAGAACTGTATACATCCAGAGTAAGGAAAAGGGCTCAGAAAATCACTCTGGATCCCTCACATCCATGCCATCTCCTTTTTGAACTTTTGCCATCTGGTCGGCGCTACAGAGTACCGAATACCAGGACAGTCAGGCACAAGAACAGTTTCTTTCCCCAGGCAATCTACCTCATGAACAGTTAAATGTTCTCCCACTGTGCAATAAAAATATGTGGAATAACCCTACATTCTAGTATATCTGTAGCAGACCCGTACATACAATTTATTATTAGTAGTATTATTATAATTTTTTAAATATATATATATATATATATATATATATATATATATATATATATATTTGTGTGTATATTATTCATATCTTATTTTTAATATCTGTGTGGTGTTGTTATTTCTGAGTACTGGAAGCTGTGACACTAAAACAAATTCCTTGAATGTGCAAACATACTTGGCAATAAAGCTCTTTCTGATTCTGACATATGATTCATTTGTACATTTGTACAATTTGTAAATATATAAAGTTGTACACGTTGTACAAAGGTTTATGCTTTACATGCTGTCAATATGTTAAAAATGTAATTTTCAGTCAAACATTCTACAAATACAAATGAGCTAGCACTGGATGACAGGCTCATTAACTCACCACCATCTTCACAGCTCTGTATGTTGTAGTAGGAGACTATGGGGATCTACTTGCACTGCCTTGAGCTTGTTCTGCAGTTGGTGAGGTAGAAAGGTGTTGAAGGCTCTACAGAAATCAAAGATCAGGTCTGACAGTAGTGCCAGACATAGCCAGGCGGAAGCAGCACCTGCTGAGAAAGCAGATGAGGGCATTGTCCACACCTGTGTGCCTGCAGTGGGACCAGGTCAGAGCTGTTTAAGGACCAACCTCTCAAAGGTCCTCCTGATGCGTGAAGTGAGACGAACTGATCTGAAGTCTTTGCAGGTGCCGGGGAGCCCTGGAAACGTTCACGGTGCTCTCCAGAGTTGGAACACCTTCATCAAACTCAACAAGAACAGCTGCACAATAGAGTCACATCTGTTGAAGATATGATTTAGCTAATTTTCTCCTCCACACAAGTCTGGATTGATGTCATGGTAGCAGACGTGGGTACAATTCTCATCAGATGAGAGTGAATGACAGGTGCTAATTGCTTGGTCACATTTGATTAATTGTTAAGCAAGCGCTGAGAGGTATTCTGGGATCTTCTGAAAGCTTTTAAGTAATTTCACTTTGTGTCTGCTTTCAAATTAGAGCTGTGGAATTGCTGTTTTCTACTTTTTTCTTAGATTTTTTATTTATTTATTTCACTGTAAAGAGGAATTTTTTTTTTAAACAGTCTCAAATAAACAATTCTTTGGCTAATTCAGTTGTGGACAGCCATACAACATACAAAACATTCATCCTAGCAACACAGGAATAAAGAAACTACTGTAATATTAAAACTCAAGTCCTCTGAGATCATTTAAAGGAATAGTTCACCCAAAAATGAAACTTTGCTGAAAATGTGCTCACCCTCAGGCCATCCAAGATGTAGATGAGTTTGTTTCCTCATCTGAACAGATTTGGAGAAATTTAGCATTATATCACTTGCTCCCCAATGGATCCTTTGCAGTGAATGGGTGCCGTCAGAATGAGAGTCCAAACTCCTGATAAAAACATCCCAATAATCCACAAGTAATCCATACGACTCCAGTCCATCAATCAATGGCTTGTGAAGTGAAATGGATATTTGTAAGAAACAAATCCATCATTAAAGGGTTTTAACTTTAAACGGTCGATTCTGGCCAAAATACAAGTCCATAATCCATAATAACACTTGCTTCATCGAAAAAGTCCATCGCCTGTTGTCCTCTCACACCAAAATCTACCAACATTTTTGTTCAGAATCATTTTGGACTGTTTTTGCTTGCAAACACTTCTTTATCTGTGCATATTTCTCTCCAGATTCAGATGAGACAACTTTTACATTGGAGAAAGTAATATTATGAATAGAGGAATTTTTGAAGTTAAAAACACTTTAATGATGGATTTGTTTCCTACAAATATGAAGATTTTCACTTCACAAGACATTAACTGATGGACTGGAATCATATGGATTATCAGTAGTGTGGATTATTGTGATGTTTTTATCAACTCTTTGGACTCATTCTGACGGCACCCATTCACTACTGAGGATTCATTGGTGAGCAAGTGAAGTCATGCTAAATTTCTCTAAATCTGTTCTAAAGAAGAAACAAACTCATCTATATCTTAGATGACCTGGGGGTGAATAAATGTTCAACAAATGTCTAATTTTGGGTCACTCATTCCTTTAACTACAATTGAACAAACACAATGCAATTAGATATCAAAATAAAAGAACTAAATTTCCCGCAGTTACTATTGTAATAGTGCATGCATGCTTAAATTAAATATTTTACCATGTCATGGTGTTTATGTAAAACAAAAAAGAGAAAACCAATCACTCCACCGAAATCTGCAAAATTGCTGTTTTCTTTAGTAAAGCAACATAGACTGCTACACTTCTGTCTTCTAAGCATTTTTTGTCAATCTAAGTACAAGCTCCACTTTCCACTGTAATGATAACCACAAAAACTAATCAAAACTTTTCTAAAACAAGTCCCCCGCACAAAAACACATAAAATAACATTTAATTTCAATATTTAGGCCTACTCTCCCCATCCAGCCCTTTCCAAGGCACACTGGGAACAAGAAATCCCCCACTCACTTTCAGCATTAACGCCCACAGAAATTATTCATATAGTCCCAATGCAAATGGATTAAGTAAACTTCTGTTGGACAAATTTTAATGGCTGGCACAGAAATTGCAGTGAAATAAAATTGAAGAATCTTTATCATTAGCACATTTTAATTAAGTAAATTGAAAAAGGAGGGGGAAACTGTTTTGAGTGTTCTTGAAAATCCAAATTAAGCTCCAAAGGAAACTAAAATTCACTAATTAAATTCACCTCCTCCACACTTCAGTGTTTGATAAACCAAAATTGCCAGCCACTTTTTGCCACAACAAAAATCTGTGTCTTTGTGTGTGTGTGTGTGTGTGTGTGTGTAGTCATGGGTGTCACATATGTCTTGTTGGTGACATCAAATTCAAGTACATATTTAATTTTAAGTAACATATGATCAGTGGATAAATGTATAGATCATATTGGAGTGCCAGCTTGTTGGTAATGTATTTGCTTTGTGCATGAAAAGTTCAGGTTTCCAACCCACTGTAACATAAACCACAACTGAGCTGAACATGAGTGGATGTATATCAGGAGTTTGTTTGCATTTGGTTGTGTCATTTCACTAGAAGGGGTAGTGAGCTGTGGGGAAGCAAAAGGGAGGAGGAGAGCACGTTTAATAGCTGTGTGTGGGAGAGAATACTGCAACTGCAATGACAACTCAACAAAACATGAAACATAACAAACTGTAGCACTGGATCGCCGCTCGTTAACACACTTTAACAAAATGACAACTCCTGCTCAAGAGTTAGAAACATATCCTCTATTAGATATATACCTGTTGTGAGGTTTTTTTTTTTTTTTTATGAAATGGAGACATGTCTCCACAAAAGGATAAACGTTTGGTTATTTAGCATGGTCCAGTTTGCCCCTGCTGGTGGATGTCGTGACTACACCATCTGCCCAGCTACCAAATGTTTTGCTAAATAAATTATGATAACGTTATTTCTGAATGTTCTTTGAAAGTTCAAAATTTTTTTTAAATGTTTGAAAAACATTTTTTTTTCTTGGTTAGGTGAACATTAGGGAAAACATTAAGGGAAAGTTCTGTTTAATTTCCATTTAACATTTGCAAAATTAATGAAAAATCAATTTTGCAAATGTTATTTGAACATTACTTTTGAATGGTCACTGAATGTTCTGAAACAAGTGGTAATGTTTATAAACAGAAGAATTTCCTATGAGGGGCCTTATAGGCCATAATTATTGAAAAGCCTCATAAAACACAAGTGAAATGAACACACTGATCAACGTTAATGAAATTCATTCATATGCATAACTGAAAAACCTCTTACATACACTAGTGAAACAAAAAAGATCAACCTTAGTGAAATTTCCAACTAAAATGTTTCAGAAAAACATGTAACATTTTTGTGCTAATATTTTAAGAATGTTATTAAAGACCACATAACTCTGAATGAATATTCTATTAACATTACTGAAAGAACAATTACATTGCAAATATTTCATTATAATAAGACAGACTTTTTACCAGTGGATAATTTGTTTTTGCAGGGCTCTTTAAAATTGACTTATATTTATTTATTTATTTATTTTTTGTACCTGTTGGCTGCCTTTAATATCACATCTCAGGAAGGGTTTGCTAATGAAGGGATGTCATTATGTGACTAGTCACATGCCATTTACAGCTCAAGTGACTGGTTTCAAAAAGTGGTCAAATGTGCAAAGAGATGAAAGCCACTGAGATGAAAGCGAATGCCAACGGTTAGGTTTCTTCATATATTACACACCTCTTTGGTCTTCATCATAAATTATTATGATTAACATTAATTCTCATATATCTTAATTCCATAAAATGGCTACAGCACACTTACTTGTCTTGCATTTCTATTTGTCACGCTGCCCTCTTTAAGTCCAATAACAAGCTGCTTTCCAGTTCATGAAGTCCTTTGCGTCTACGGGTGACAAACACATACAGTGAATTGCTTGCAGATTACATTATATTTCTGTTTATTAACTTTCTGAAGAGGTGTAATGAGGGCAGTAGGGGTAGATTCGGTTAGTGCACACAGTCTGTACTGCTTGGCTCGTTTTAGGTAGCGAGATAGAGAGAGACGGGAGAAAAGGAGGGAAAGAGAGAGGGACGGAGTGTGAGAAAGAGAGAGTGAGCGAGCCATCTGGACATCGCTTGCCTCTGGGGACAGGGGGCACCATATTGGGTCTGGCTCTCTCTTCAAGGCACATTTCACAACATTTGCCAAGAGACCCGGATAACAGCAGCACTGCGACCGAGACCACTGCTTATAATTCATCCAAGCTGTTGGTTTGCATCTCACAACATCTCTCAATGTTAAAGCTGTCAGTTTCAGCACTCCTCCAGCCCTCAGGGTATTGATTAGGTTCTGGCACACATAATGGTTACAGGGATTAAGGAGAAGATGCCCAGAAATGATCCATTGCTCGCACCTCATGCATGCATGTATGCATGATCACATGATCTCAGAAATGCTGTCACTGCATGTTGTTTATCTAAGCATAGAGATTTTTCCCTTACAGGGATTATATCAGTGTAGATAATATACTCTAAAAGAGCTCAGCTGTTTAGCCACTCTCAGGGGACATTGTATACTATGAAAATGGCATTTCTGCTTATCTGAAGGATTTAGGATATAAAATATAGAGCATCGTAATGTTTAATTTGGATTTCATAATCTGAAAAGTATGCCCTTCATATAAGAAACCACTTTTTAAGCTGACCTGTGACTTTTTTGGATGTTAAAATACTTTCTTATATCCCAGTTCAATGTGCACAGAGTACTATATAAGTAAGCCATTCATAGATTGATTTCTTGAAGTAGGTTCCTTCAAAACGTCATCACAGCCATATCTCAGCACCAGAATGTAATAGACACCAGCAACCATGTTTAACACCATAGCAACTCACCTTAGATGCATTAGGAACAATGTATAAATAACATTCTGAGAATGTTAGTAAAGACACATAACTTCAAATAAACATTCTATTAACATAACTGAAAGAACATTTGTTAATAACTTTAAGAGAACATTGTCAGAACATTCTTGTTCAAACTGTCAGTCTAAATCCAATTATTTGTGTATCCGACTGGAATCTGATTTAAATGTTTAACTGTCCATACTGTGTATTGCAACTGTCCAGATCTGATTTATGTGTCCCGTGAGCTTTCCTGTAGCTCAAATAGTAGAGCATGGCGCTAGCAATGCCAAGATCATGGGTTCGATTCCCAGGGAAAGCAAGACCTGATAAAATGTAAAAAACTGTAACTTGAATGCAATGTAAGTCGCTTTGGATAAAAGTGTCTGGTAAATGTGGTGCTCTTCCGTTTTACTGAATATCCACATTGGTTTCTATGGAAACCAAGTTGCTTTGGTTCCTCTATGTTAAAAACAAAAACAACAGCAATACAGATGTTGTCTTACAACATGACATTGCCGTTGTACTGGACACCTTGTGTACGGTGGCCCAGTAGTGCACAACACAACGAAATTGCCACAACACAAAGGAAATAAGTTGTAACACAATGGAAACAAGTCACAACACAACGGAATTAGCACAACACAACAAAATTAGTCCTATGTGTTGTGTTGTGGTGATTTTGTGTTGTGCACTACTGGGCCACCATACTTTTGAGACAGCAGCAGAAATGCAGAAAGCAGGAATGTGTAGCTTTATTCCGTGCTGCCGTCTCCACCTGTCTAAAAACTCAAAAAGGTACGTAGACAACAGTGTTTTTTTTTTTTTCTTCTTCTTGACTTGCACTTTGCAACAACACAACCTTGTTTCTACAGACATTCAGTATGTTTTCTACAAATGTCTGTCGTGTTTACGCTTTACGTGGCATGAGAATGTGAAAAAGCTACGCAAACTCTGATCTGAGCGGTCAGACTGAAACAGATTTTCAGAAATGCGATTTGAATAGGATTTCAAACCACATATGAATGTAACTTGAAACGGATTTGTAAAAATTGGATTTCATCTGATTTTTTGTAGTTCACACTTTCTAAATTTGATTGGATTCCAACTGACCCTTCGCAAAGACCCGTCCCCCTTAGTTACTGTTGCTACATTTTTTAAAAGAAATTCAAACAATAAATACCGTTAACGTGTGGTGACAGATCGCTGTAGCGCCTCAGTCGAAGCAGCATGTGAACCGATCATCTCTTCCTCTTTACTAATTATAAGATGAAATAAACATGAATGAACATCAGAAGGTCTCTTGTTTCAACCGCGGGAAGACATCAATAAGCACAATTTTTCAAGTTCAGGTCCACCGACGTTAATCTACTCTCCTGTCTGGTTTGTTTGTTGGACAAAAATGGTGGATTCTGTGTTATGATTGGTGAGATCGAATGTCAGTCAAACTCCCTGCGAAGGGTCAATTGGATATGCACAAAAATTGGTTTTGGACTGACGGTCTGAACAGACTGATCTGATCAGATTGCATGTGGTTTGTGCTGTTCATTTGGGTGTTTAGGACACATTTTCTTGCATTGTGAACGTAGCAATTGAGTACCACTAACCGCTTACATTTTATTCAGATCTGAGTGCTTATTTTTGCTAGCTTTAATATAATTGAAAAGGAAATCATTGAAAATGTCAGAAACAGTTTTGATTAAGCATCAGCAACGATCAGCTGTTTGTTTGTCTTTGTCATACGAGGTCGGTTTTGCTGCATACACAATGACCTGTTTCCCAATGCTCTGTGACATTTCGTTGCTCTTGCAGTGTGCATGAGTCGTGAACAAAAGCACAGCACACAGCAGATGAAGGGTAAAGGAAAGCACAAACACAGGCGATTTCTTCAGGAAACACTCTGCCAGCAGCGAGCATCTCAAAAATTCTCTTTTCTCTCCAGTGATAAAGGCATGTCTATTTGAAGCTAATTAAATGCAGGCTAGTGGCTCAATCTCATGCTTCTGAGAGCTGCATGCAGAGGGTTTGTTTCGGAGCGCTGAGATGGAAATTGCGTCTTTATCTTGTCATTGCAGTGAGCTGTAAAGGGCTCTGTTCATCCAACCGCACATTACACTTTGTGGATACAGGACTCAAGGAATCCCGAGCCCTTGAGGGGAGGTACCTGTTAGCGTGTGAAAACGAGGAGGATGTATGTTTGCGTGTAAGTGAGAGCGAACGAGTGGGCGGCTTGCGGGGTTGAAAACAAGTAACATTTGTTTGCGAAAAGGCCTCGTGAACTCTCCTTTGATGAATCGAGATGTTCCTTGCGGTGACTGCGTACTTATAATAATAGCTCTTCTTTCAAATAAAAAAGCCCAGCATACGCAAGATACAGTACTTTGATCTGAGCTATTAAACAAATGAAAGAAATGAGCTGGAAAAAAAGATAATTCGTAGATAAACAACAGTGGTGTGTGATGATGAGGATGGAGCAGGCAGAGCACAGCTGCTCAGTGGTGGATCTCTGAAGTGCTGTTGCCATGGAGGAGCTGTTTCTAATGCAGAGCTAGATTCATGAGTCATACTCGGCTCTGGTATATGTTTAAGGAGTTGAAAGGGGTCAAATCATGAGAAACTGAAATGTCTTTATACAAGTTTGATGTACTGTGAAAACATATTGGTACTTTCAGAACTCAAAACCTGCTTCAGAAAGACTGTTTATTGAGCTGCAAGAACACCTTGTTCTGGGGTTCATGAAGCGTAGTTGTTAGATTTTTGGCATTACAGAAATATATACATCAACACATTTACAAGGCAACAACTGATTCAGTGATCAAGTGAAGCAAGAGAAAGTAAGATAGACATTATTATACCTAAACACAAGAAGAACTAATAAGTAACGTTTAATGTTGAAACACACTACCATTCACTTTTTTGAAACAATTCAAAATTGTTTTAAAGTGCCAGAAAAATATATTACAAAAGATTTCTCTTTCAAATAAATGTTTCTTTTGAACTTCCTATTCATCAACAAATCTTAAAATAAAATGTATCACACAATAAAAATGTAATGAAAATAAATGTTTTTTTTGAGCAGCAAATCAGCATATGAGAATTATTTCTGAAGGATCATGTGACACTGAAGACAGGAGTAATGATGCTGATGATTCAGCTTTGCATCACAGGAATAAACTGCATTATAAAGTATATTCAAACAGAAAACAGTTATTTTAATAATTGATATTTCACAATATTACAGTTTTTACTGTATTTTTGATCAAATAAATGTAGCCTTGGTGAACACAAGAGATTAATAGTTGTGACTACATACGTATATAAAATATATATTTTATATACGTATGTATATAAAATGTAATTAAAACAACTAAAAATAACATTTAAAAAATAAAAAAAGTAAATAATATATATTTAGGCCTTATATATATATATATATATATATATATATATATATATATAAGGCCTAAATCATTCTCTATGCAAGTACACAGAAACTTTTAACAAACTGTTTTTTTTTTGCATTGTTTAGTTCTAAATTAGTCAGATCACAATTTGTAAGTCAATGCAAGTAAACTGTATTAAACAGTTTTAGAAGTACCTTGCAAATAAGCAAGTTAGTTAATGTCAGTATGAATACCAACTTGTCTAAATAGCATTCATGTTATAATTGCACAGACATCTGAAGGGAACTTTATCGCCCCCTTGAGTACTGAAGTTTGCTGCGTCTGCCTTCACATACTTGCTTAACACAAGTCTCTGTTACGCCAGGTGTGGTATCAACTCCCAAATCACACAGAACCTTTCCATCTTCATGACTGTCCTCAAACATAAGGCCTTTTTGCTCCGCTCACATAATTAAGATGAGATTTATCTCTGTAGCAACACCACTTTCTAAATGAGTTTCTGACATTTTCCTGACATTTTGCTTCCTCAAGTGGCCCAAACTCAAAATCCCCACCCTGCAAAACACAGCTGTGCCAATTCCCTTCGCTGCGGCAGTGCAATGGAAAGATGTCAGCTTGATAGACATTCACAGACTCAATTATACCATATTGATCTCTAAGGCTAAGAGGTTTAAACAACGTAGACTAGCCTCAAACGGCTAATAGCTTATGTCACTGTCAGCAAACATGACAATCCATCCACACTCACACACTCACTCACACACACACACACACACACACACACACACACACACACACACAGCTTGCTGCAAAAAAGAACTTGGCTGCAGTTACAGACAATTGGCAGTGGAAAGTTATGGAAATCCATCTAGTTTTGGCCAGTTTTAGGTTCCTATGGCTATTATAACTGCTAATGCGTGCGCACCTGTGCCTATCTTGAGTAAATAAGTGCAGAGCTGGGAGTGGCATTATGGTTGATGGAGGAATTTGCCGTGCACCATTGAACCACAGCTGCTGCCCTCCTCCACATGTGTTTACACTGCCTCAGTTTGATTAACAACTAGTGATCCAGAACGCCTTATGTCTGACTCTGAGAAGTTACTTTCGTTCTTAGTTTACCCAAAGGTGAAGACTAAACAAACCAAGGAGGTTACATTTGGGTAAGAAAACAGCACTTGCTGTTGTAGTCGGCACCCTTTAGCTGTCCATTGTCACAGCTAGCAAAAATATGTTATAATGTTTAACTAATATTCCAATTAAAGCCTGGAATACACTACATGACTTGTAAAATCTGAACATATTTTAAAACACTGGGCATCATACACTTACTGACTTTGTAAATGTCACAGAGGAAAAACTGGCCGCCAAACACTAAACACCTGAGGATCACACATTACTAGACTTTACAGTTGTTCCGATCACATCAAACTCATGCAGAAACGTGTGCATTGTTGCTAAGAAATGCTTGACAAATAAAAACAATATGTGTTCTAAAATCAACTCATAATATCAAACGTGTTTGACATCCTCTGAATGGATGGATTCTTAGTCTGAAGCAAAAAAATCTGAGTCTGTGACCAACATACATTATGCAATTTTCTATGAAACCTGTCAGCTCAAATCTGCAGACTGGCAATAACTTTTGATAACTAGCATGAACTTCTCCAGACTGTAAATCAAGGCAAAAATCGTTTAGTGTATTCTAGCCTTAAAACATTTCTGATGGCTCTTTGAATGTTCAAAACGTCCAGGTTTTTCATGTTTAATAAGTATTTTTTCTTCCCTGTTGAAAAAAAACCCAGCATATGCTGGTTAGGTATGTTTTGAAGCATGGCAGCTGGTTTGAGCTGGTTTAAGCTGGTCCTTAGTTGGTTATGAGCTGGTCCTGAGCAGGAGCTAGTGGCTTAGGACCAGCTTAGGACCAGCTTAAACCAGCTCATAACCAGCTGCCATACTTCAAAACATACTTAACCTGCATATGCTGTTTTTTTTTTTTTTGTTTTGTTTTTTTTTGTAACAGGGTTGCACTGTACAAAATTACATTTGTACGAAAAACGTAAATTTAATTCATTATGAAACAAGTTCACTTGAGTGATCGGCAGCTCTACTGTCATTATTCAGCTTGAGTTAGTTCAGTGTTATGTAACACTGTAAGAATGTTTGTTCATATCCGGTGACGGGGAAAGTTACTTTTAAAAGTAATGCATTACAACATTGTGTTACTCCCTAAAAAAGTAACTAATTGGATTACTTTTTTATGGAAAGTAACGCATTATGTTACTTTTGCGTTTCTTTTCTCATCTGGGCTGGGCTTGCTTGTTTGTTTTTAATATAAAAAAGTTATATTGTTAGCAAATGTAAAAGCCCGTTCATGCCAAAAGTTAAATGAATATGGCTTAGGCTGAAATGTAAATTCTGTACTGTAGGGGGCATCGCTCAAACAAACCTTTCAGCTGTGCTGTTATTCTGGACTTTTGCTTATTAGCATGGTTGACCTGGATCATCAAAGGTCAGCAGCAAAGACATTTCAAAGTTTTTTATTCATTTTGAGGAATACTGAATCTGTTTTTGTGCAAGTGAGATGAGTATTTGCATGCTCACATTCAGTCTTGAACTACAGTAAGCATCATGTTTAGACAGGGCACACAACACCTCTCTGTATTTACTCCTGATTTCTCTCAACATGAGGACAAGGGAGCTGTCAGTCAATAAATGGGAGAACAAAGCACCTGGTATATATTTTCTTGTAAATTCAAAAGTAATGATTTACTTAACTAGTTACTTGAAAAAGTCATTTGATTATGCAGCTTCCGTTACTCGTAAAGCGCAACTGTTCATAAATTTGAAAGAACCTAACTAGAATGTTAGCCAATATTCAGCTGGGTTGTTGTGGCTGTATGTTGTATAACACAAATTTAAACATTTTGTTGGTGGAGGGTATTTTTATTACCTCTGTTTTGTTTCCATGGCAAAATCATGTCCACTCAGGCCCTGGGGCTGAAATGTATTTCAGAATACATATAGAATCTAATCAGGTGGCCGTGACCTTCTGAAATAAGAACACACAAGTACATAAACTATAACTTATTTGCTCCATAATTTAGCTGATGTCCGTCTCTTTGGCTCTCTCTGCTATAGTGGGAGGTGAAGTGTTAGATTCGCATTTGATGATGTACATAAACTGTATGTGTGTGTGTGTGCCCTGCAGCCAGCTGCCCGATCTGCTGTGTACAAACACACAGATATTTCACACAGCATGCCGTAATGAATCGATGCAACTCTGTGAATTTTTTTCTGCAAAGCCTGCTTTTTTTGCTGTCTTGTTTATGCCTGCCTGATTTTAATCACAGGTCTTGTTTCATATTCGCTCTCATTGAAGGCTGTTTTGCAAAGCGTTTTTACACTTTGATCCTTCCCGAGCCGATGTTCCCTCCGGGATAACAATGAAGACGTATGTATTTACAAATTAAAGATTTCTTGTCAAGGATATTTGTATATATATTTTTAAATACATATAAAAATCTCTTTACACACAGTGCCTGCTTACTGTCTTTTATTCAATTTACCAAGTCAAAACTCTCTTTTCTATTATTGTGACAAATTATTATCAAAACAGAAGTCTCGTTTTATCTCGGTCTCTGTGGCTGCAGCAGGATTGACATCAAAACGAAAAACAGGAGAAAAAGAGAAAAATAATCGAGCCGCAAAGTACAATCCAATTTGGCATACCAGCACAAAGATGGCCGAGTGCCCTGGAGAAGACAAATAATATTAAACACAGTGTCAGTATTTCCAGGAAAATGCATTTTGAGAGATGTCCTGAGGCAATGCAGCCCTGTTATTGCACTGAAGGGAAGTTAGGATGCCAAAAAGTATGCTGTCTGTTTTGCAAGGGTAAACTATAAGGCAGGAAAAGAACACTTACTTCTCACTGACTCATTCTGATATACTGAGGGCTTCACATGTTCCTGGTCTAATTGTGTATAATTAATCAGTGCACATTACACCAAAGATAAATATATTTGCTTACATAATCAAAATGTAATCATTTGCACATTTTTTGGCACATCATATAGGCCAAGCAAGTATATATATATATATATATATATATATATATATATATATATATATATATATATATATATATATATATATATATGTATGTATGTATATGTATATATATATATATATATATATATATATATATATATGTATATATACATATATACGTATATATATATATATATATATATATATATATGTATGTATGTATACAGGTGCATCTCAGAAAAAAATTAGAAAATCGTGAGAAAGTTCATTTTTTTCTGTAACTTGTTTCAAAAAGTGAAACTTTCATATCTTCTAGATTCATTACATGTAAAGTAAAAGATTTCAAAAGTTTTTTTGTTTTAATTTCGATGATTAGAGCTTACAGCTCACGAAAGTCAAAAATCAAGTATCTCAAAATATTAGAACATTTACATTTGAGTTTCATTAAATGACCATCCCTACAGTATAAATTGTGGGTATCTCTTGTTCTTTGAAACCACAGTAATGGGGAAAACTACTGACTTGGCAATGGTCCAGAAGACAATCATTGACACCCTCCACAAAGAGGGTAAGTCACAGGAGGTCATTACTGAAAGGGGTGGCTGTTCACAGAGTGCTGTATCAAAGCATATTAAATGCAAAGTTGACTGGAAGGAAGAAATTGGGTAGAAAAGGTGCACAAACAACAGGGATGACCGCAAGCTTGAGAATATTGTCAAGCAAAGCCGATTCAAACACTTGGGAGAGCTTCACAAGGAGTGGACTGAAGCTGGAGTCAGTGCATCAAGAGTCACCACGCTCAGACGTCTTTAGGAAAAGGGCTACCAAGCCACTTCTGAAACAGAAACAACGTCAGAAGGATCTTACCTGGGATACGGAGAAAAAGAACTGGACTGTTGCTCAGTGGTCCACAGTCCTCTTTTCAGATAAAAGTAAATGTTGCATTTCATTTGGAAATCAAGGTCTGGAGTCTGGAGGAAGACTGGAGAAGCACAGAATCCAAGCTGCTTGAAGTCTAGTGTGAAGTTTCCACAGTCTGTGATGATTTGGGGTGTCGTGACGTCTGCTGGTGTTAGTCCATTGTGTTTTGTCAAGTCCAAAGTCAATGCAGCCGTCTACCAGGAGATTTTGGACCACTTTTTGCTTCCATCTGCTGACAAGCTTTATGGAGATGCTGATTTCCTTTTCCAGCAGGACTTTAGCACCTGCCCACAGTGCCAAAACCAGTTCCAAGTGGTTTGCTGACCATGATATTACTGTGCTTGATTTGCCAGACAACATGCCTGACCTGAACCCCATATGGAATCTATGGGATATTTTCAAGAGAAAGATGAGAAACAGTCGATCCAACAATACAGACGAGCTGAAGGGTCAGTAGTGCCTCAGCAGAGCCACAGGCTGATCGCTTCCATGCCACACCTCACTGATGCTGGAATTTTTGTGCTAAAGGAGCCCCGACCAAGTATTGAGTGCATAAATGAACATAATTTAAAGAACTTGAACTTTCTGTTTTACAAATCCTTTTTTTGATTGATCTTAGGAAATATTCTAATATTTTGAGAAAATGGATTTTTGACTTTCATGAGCTCTAAGTTCTAATCATCAAAAATAAAACAATTTTTTTTAAATGTTTTACTTTACATTTAATGAATCTAGAATATATGAAAGTTTCAGTTTTTGAAATAAGTTACAGAAAAAAATGAACTTTTTCACGATATTCAAATTTTTTTTATCTTACCTATAGTACCTGATGAAGCAGCGTTTATGAGTGCGGACGGTGCTGCTTTGTGTACAGCCGCTAACAGGGAGTTTCTCTGAGAGAAACCGCTGTATTAAGCCGCTCCTAAAGCGCCACCTCGAGGCAGAGAATGAATTTGCATTTCCAATAAGCCTTTCTTGCTGTTTATGGTCAGATCAATGCAAATATGGACCCATGTTTTTACGCAGCAAACACATAGAGTTGTAAATAAGAAAGAAGTTAATGTGCCTTCTAAAAATCTAAACAATTAAGACGAATAAGTAATATTTATTCGTTTTAAATTAATATAATAATTTATATGCTTGATTTATCCCTTTTCATAAAAATGGTCTAAAGGCTGAATTGCTGTTGTATAAGATTTTTGTTTTTGTGAAAACCTGTATCTGAACTGTAAATCATGTCATTTTATGGCTTAATATTGTATGTTACCATAGACATTGTCCAACCCCGCTCATACTGTGTTCATTTTACTTGTGCAGCTCTTAAAATGGGTCATAAATTGCCTAAAATTTATTTTTAAAAATTCTGCAGATACCCTGTAAATAGTGAAATAAAATTCCTTCCTTCATACTTCTTGATATTTGTGTATTGAAAATATTTTTGATTGACATTTAGACTCCTATCTGATTTTCTATATTTTAAAAAAAGGTCTTTTTTTTTTTTAATTTGGGCTAGTTAAATTAATTTTCGGGCTACCAAAATCTGAAGAGTACCTGCCCGAAGGGCTACCAGGGATTTTGAAATTTTGCGAGCCTTGCACTGGGACAGTTGAGTTGGTGTGGAAGGTAAACTTGACCTTGATCTCCAAGTCCAGACAAAAGTCCTTCACAATCCACTGCAAACACACACCCAGGTCAATAAATAACCAACAAATATGATGAAGTCTCATCCTACATTTGCTTCTCATAGAATATCCTGTTTCACTTGGAAATGCATCATATTATGACCGTAAAATGAGTTTTGAATGCCATTTCATATACTTTATTGCAGGTTTGTGCTTGTTTACTGTTGTGGCTGGGTGCTTTCTGAAATATGACTTGATATGCATCATAGGCCTACCTCCTCATTCAGAAAAAGCATGTTTACACAAATGCAGAGAAAAAGCAAAATTGATTTTTCTCTGTATTCTAGCTACAAATTGCAGCTAAAAAATGTATATTTAAAATTTTATGAAGGCGTCAGAAAATGACTACACACATATGTAGGAAGTGTCCTGAGGGCCTGGTTGTAGGCAGATGTCAGGTCTCATTCTCTGCTCCAGTATATGAGCGTCTCTATGAGAGTGTGTTTTCCGAGTGAATGCTCAGGGTGAGGTGGGTAAGGAGCAGATTTCTAACACTCACAGGCTCACGGGCCAGTGGCTTCCTGCAGGGGTCAGCTATAATTTTTAAGAGGTTCCTTCCTCTTTCAATGTCTCTTTCTTCATCCAAATAAACAACCAGTCAGGAGCTGTGGTTTTCTCTGAGGAGGGAATTCACTAATATTCACTACAAATGAACTACACATATAGCATTATTTATTGGCACACATTGTTTGCAAGGTTTTAGCACCCTATTCAAAGAAATTATGCAAACCCGTTGCTGGATTTGCAAACATTCTTATGAATAAACAACTGAATTCTTCTTTTTTTTTTCAGCTATACACCAAAAAAAGAAAATTTTTTACTCCTAAGAAAAATTCTATCTTTTTTTTTTTTTTTTCAAAAGATGAATTCAAATTCTTGAAAAAATTAAAGATGCTTATAGGGTTATTATTGTTAATAACAAAACCTTAACTAGAACTAAAATAAAAATGGAAAATACAAAACTGATTCAAAATATTAATAAAAAACTATAATAGCATCTCAATACTAAAATAACACACAATACTAAAATAGCATACTTGTACACATATGGGTTATCATCAGAAACTCAACCTATAAAGACTTGGGAAAAAAGATTCTTAGGGGGGAAAAAAGGTTCTTAAGAACAAATTTGAGACTGTTTTTTGCATTAATTCAAGAATTACAGTTAGGAACATTCTTAAAAACTTTTCCCTTCGATTTCCGCCCCTCAGCTGGAATGGGCACAAGAAAGAAAGCTGCACTCGCCTGTTTTTCCACGGGTGGTAATAACATGACATTAATCACACCAGGCAAACAGCACTGAATTTTGTAAACAAGACGCAATCTATAATGAGACTAATTTTCATAGAAAGGAGATGTGTTTGCACTACATGCCATGCATTTAGTAGCTAATTTAGGCTAAACTAGATTGTGGGTGGTTTGCAAAGAAGATTCAGATTTCTGCACTGAAACAGTGTTTAGGGAATGTTTCACTCCTGAGAGTATAGGAGTGAGTATTGATATATGTATATATATATGTGTGTGTGTGTGTGTGTGTGTGTGTGTGTGTAAAGCAATTCTGGCAGTTAGTCTTTTAGACCCCATCAATATATTCAGCCAGAACTTGTGTACGTATATAATTTTCTGTTTTATAATTCAGGTCATTTTTTGTGTTGCACTCAGCCAGATTCCAACCAACTCGAGCTGCCATTATATCTGGGCTTTTGAGAGCGATGCAAAGCATAACACCGCAGGTGCAAAAGCATTCAACACAATCTGTGGTCAGTAGTGCTGTACCTAGTTTCTCTAAAGGCTCTCTGTCACCTTATAAAGTTTGGTTTCCTTGCCACTTTGACTTTTTCTTTGGGGTCTAAAAGACACTTAACATTCAGCAATATTATTGACTGGACTGCACTGATACTATTGGATGAAAATGAAACTTGAATTAAATTTAGGTGAATTAATGACACTATTAGTGGATCTGCTTTATAGCTGAATTGAAGTTGTTAATAATTAATTAATTTTGCAAACTGACTGTTATTGAACTGAATTAAATTAACATTGAACTGACTCAAACTGAATAACGACACTATTATCTTCAGTTGAGCTGCTTAGCTAAATTGAACTTGTTTCACAATTGATGAACTTTATTACACTGAGTTATTACAGAGTTATTACACTGAACTGAATCAATACTGAAATTACTTGAGGTGAATAATGACATTATTGTCCTGTACTGCATAATTTGAATTTGTCACATATTTAAAGTTTGCATCTTTGATTTTGATAATACTGTTTAATTATGTGAAAAATAAAGGTGACTTGACTTAATGTAATTCAAACTTAAAGACATTTTGCATTTTTATTGAAGGAATAATAACGAAAATTTGCAGTGATGTTATGGAAATTGTTCACCTGAAATGAAAACTAGTTATTAATTTACTCACTCTCAGGCCATCCAAGATGTAGGGGACTTTCTTTTCTTTCTTCAGTAGAACATTAAATATGATTTTTTTAGCTGAATCCATGGTCCTGGGCAGCTCCTGATAATATATATGGAGATCCTATGAAGTGAAACAATCGGTCTGTGCAAGAAAATGAACATTATTTACAGCATTATTACCTATAATCAATAGCCTCAAGCAAACGGTCCTGGAGTGTAAGCTTTGTCACATGATGACGTATGTGGGGGAAATTACATGTGAACTGAATCCATTGTGAGACCTCAATTTATCATCAAGAGCTGCAGGTATTAATTTGACTCTCAAAAAGACAGAATCCATTGACTTGGACTTTACGAATCACCAAGGACTATAGATTCAGCTAAAAATCATCTTTCATGTTCTACTGAAGAAAGAAAGTCACCTACATCTTAGATGTTTTGAGGTTGAGTAAGTTACCAGCAAGTGTTCATTTTTGGGTGAACCATTTCTTTAATGCACTGCTATTAAAATGTAATTTCTGAGTGCTCAAAAAATGTTTGCATGTACTACAAAATCCTGTGCATGTAATTTTAATATCAGGATCTTACAGATGACAAAACATGGTAATTATGCCCTTGCATGCTTCATTCATTCTCACACTATCGGTTATTTTATATCTTTTGGCCCAGACATCTTAGATCTTAGATCACGATCTCTTAATCCGGGCATAAACCCCAGTTACGCTTGTATTATATAGACTTAATGACAGATGCCTCAGGGTGGATAACTACCAGAAAGTCCTTGAAAGAATGAAGCAGCGCATCCTCAACTCTTTCAACATCAACATCCCACAGAACACACTCAAGTTCTGGTAGAAAATACATGAGAATTACCTGCACCACATCCATATGTTGCTTTAAGTCATGAGAATGTGACAGGTGATGGCTTCCTTCATGGTTAGCACTGATGGATAGATCATACGGGTGTACTGGAGCTTGATACAGCAGGCCGACGGCAGAGATATTGCCATAATAACGCAACCTCTCAGGACCGTTCTGCACTCGTGATTTGATGTTATGGCCTTATTGATCCCATAACCGCAAGCACCACTCACGATGAGCAAATATGTACATAAATGTCACCTAGGAATCACAGGAATAGATGCCGATGTCCAAGTAAAATAAAGATTGCGGGCTTTCCAGCCATTAATGTGGTTGTTCCTATTGATAAATAATAAATCACAGGTACAGTGGAGGCAGAAGCCTTGAGGTCTTGTAGGATCTCAGTGGGATGTCATCTGAAATCTAAAAGAATAATGCTGTCAGAACAGTAAACATCAACCTATAACAACAGCACTTCAGGGATAAAGTCATAGACAGAGGTGCGGAGAAGTGGCGGAGTTGTGATTTTTGCCTGAAGCGAGGAACGTTTCATTGAAAATGGGACCGCCGGTGTTCTTTCTCGCTCCAGGATCACTCCGATACCACCATGTGCTAAACACAGTGTTAATTCTGAAATAAATGATGATTGGGAAAAAAATTATGAAAAGAACAATGAACAAAAAACAAACAAACAAACAAAAACTGTTTAGTGAAAATTTATGATGGAGAGCCTATGTACTGAAGCCTATTTTCATCTCAGTGTAAAAAATAAAGAAGGAAATAAAGTCATGAGAAACAAAAGTATTGTTAATTTTATAAGACATTAATTCACTATTAATGGATATAAAGTTGGAATTATGAGAAACATAAATGTAAAACATTCTCAATTATGGCACAAAATAATTATTAGGTATAAAATCAGAATTATGAGAAGGTCAAAACAAGGTCAAAATTGTGAGATGTAAAGTTGGAATTATAAAAAATGAACTTGAAATACCTTTTTAATTTTTCTTTGTGCTGTGCTGTGATGTCAAAGGCAGCAGACAGAAAAATAGAATAAATATCATTATATAAATTATTATTATGTTATTAATATTATAAAATACAAAGTCCATTTCACAAAAATATCTGCCACTGGTAAAATATCCATTATAATAAAATGAAATATTATTCTAAGGTTGAATATACAAACCCGATTCTAAAAAAGTTGGGACACTGTACAAATTGTGAATAAAAAAGGAATGCAATAATTTACAAATCTCATAAACTTATATTTTATTCACAATAGAATATAGATAACATATCAAATGTTGAAAGTGAGACATTTTGAAATGTCATGCCAAATATTGGCTCATTTTGGATTTCATGAGAGCTACACATTCCAAAAAAGTTGGGACAGGTAGCAATAAGAGGCCGGAAAAGTTAAATGTACATATAAGGAACAGCTGGAGGACCAATTTGCAACTTATTAGGTCAACTGGCAACATGATTGGGTATAAAAAGAGCCTCTCAGAGTGGCAGTGTCTCTCAGAAGTCAAGATGGGAAGAGGATCACCAATTCCCCCAATGCTGCGGCGAAAAATAGTGGAGCAATATCAGAAAGGAGTTTCTCAGAGAAAAATTGCAAAGAGTTTGAACTTATCATCATCTACAGTGCATAATATCATCCAAAGATTCAGAGAATCTGGAACAATCTCTGTGCGTAAGGGTCAAGGCCGGAAAACCATACTGGATGCCCGTGATCTTCGGGCCCTTAGACGAAACTGCATCACATACAGGAATGCTACTGTAACGGAAATCACAACATGGGCTCAGGAATACTTCCAGAAAACATTGTCGGTGAACACAATCCACCGTGCCATTCGCCGTTGCCAGCTAAAACTCTATAGGTCAAAAAAGAAGCCATATCTAAACATGATCCAGAAGCGCAGGCGTTTTCTCTGGGCCAAGGCTCATTTAAAATGGACTGTGGCAAAGTGGAAAACTATTCTGTGGTCAGACGAATCAAAATTTGAAGTTCTTTTTGGAAAACTGGGACACCATGTCATCTGAACTAAAGAGGACAAGGACAACCCAAGTTGTTATCAGCACTCAGTTCAGAAGCCTGCATCTCTGATGATATGGGGTTGCATGAGTGCGTGTGGCATGGGCAGCTTACACATCTGGAAAGGCACCATCAATGCTGAAAGGTATATCCAAGTTCTAGAACAACATATGCTCCCATCCAGACGTCGTCTCTTTCAGGGAAGACCTTGCATTTTCCAACATGACAATGCCAGACCACATACTGCATCAATTACAACATCATGGCTGCGTAGAAGAAGGATCCGGGTACTGAAATGGCCAGCCTGCAGTCCAGATCTTTCACCCATAGAAAACATTTGGCGCATCATAAAGAGGAAGATGCGACAAAGAAGACCTAAGACAGTTGAGCAACTAGAAGCCTGTATTAGACAAGAATGGGACAACATTCCTATTCCTAAACTTGAGCAACTTGTCTCCTCAGTCCCCAGACGTTTACAGACTGTTATAAAAAGAAGAGGGGATGCCACACAGTGGTAAACATGGCCTTGTCCCAACTTTTTTGAGATGTGTTGATGCCATGAAATGTAAAATCAACTAATTTTTCCCTTAAAATGATACATTTTCTCAGTTTAAACATTTGATATGTCATCTATGTTGTATTCTGAATAAAATATTGAAATTTGAAACTTCCACATCATTGCATTCTGTTTTTAGTCACAATTTGTACAGTGTCCCAACTTTTTTGGAATCGGGTTTGTATATATATATATATATATATATATATATATATATATATATATATATATATATATATATATATAGGCTGCTTGCAAAAAAAAAAAAAAAGTATTATTTTTTCTTACTCTGAACTGGAAACAGACTTCATTAGTGACTATCCTGTGACTTTAAAGGCAGCACACAGAAAAAATAATAAATAATATATAATATTTCACAAGTCCATTTTACAAAAAAATATCTGCCACTGGTAAAATATCTACTATGATAAAAGTACAAATTAAATAAATATTGGTAACACTTTACAATAAGGTTCCATTTATAACAAGTTAACCACATTAGTTTACAAACCAACTATGAAAAATACTTCTAAAGCATTTATTAGTTAATGTTTATTCCAACATTTATTAGTACGTTATTAAAATTAAAAGTTGTATATGGTAATGTTATTTAATGGAACTGAGGACTAACTAAATGGAACAGACTAACACTGAACAGCTGTATTTTTATTAACTAAGGTTAACAAAGTACAAACAAATTTGTAACCAAAAAGTTAACAAATTAAAGTTAATAAATACTGTAACAAATGTATTGCTCATTGTTAGTTAATGCATTAAATATAGTTAACAAATGGAACCTTATTTTAAAGTGTTACCAAAATATTTACTATTTGAATGTTGCTTGAATATTAAATGGCTGTCAAAGAAATAGATACCTTTTTGCTCCAGAAGGTGTAGTTACAATATCTAGCAACAGGGGGAAACTGGACCATGCTGACCAGCCAAACATTGACCTCTTGGATTTTTTTCACCAGTGAGTGTGAATTGAGCGAGGAGCAGTAAATAGAAAACATGGAGTCGATCTGGACAGGTTACAGAACACTTTGAGCGGGGAGGAAAAATTAATGTCACTCTTCTCCACATACATGGATAGAGAGAGAATCCATGAGAGAAAGAAAGAGAGAGAGATAGTCCTGTTATTCCTAAATAACTATACGCCATAACGGATGAACACTGACTCTCCTTGAGTTTCTCAGTAATTGGAAGCGAGCGATGTCGTGCTCTGCATATTTGCCAGAAGCATAACAGACTTTATTAGGAACCATAAAAACACCATTAAAATTCACAACTCAGGGAGCCGGGCCTAGCCCATGAGACTGATGAATTACTACTGTTTGCTGAAAGTGACCATATTCTTTCGCTCTTTCATCTTACGGGACACTGGTTATTTTCGCTGCTATATGCAAGCAGTTACATCCATCATATGGATTCATCTTCTCCACTGGCCACAAGGAGAACCAATTTGACAACAGATCAGTGTATTTGTGAAAAGTAGACTGCCTCAGTATTAGAGGAAACAAAGAGTAAAACACAAAAAAATCTCTTTCACATACTTGAAGTCAACATGAAACAGCATTTTTTGCACTACCATGTATTTCTATGATGTATTGTTACGTATTTCCAATTTAAACAGATTATTTACAAGGAAATAATGTAGATTTTAGCCAATGGAATTAAATTGGATGGTGAAACACGGGCTGACAAAGATTTTGCAGTCTATTGAGAAGGATTACTCAACACCTGAAACACCACCGTCATTTTTTTGGAGATTTAAGTGGCATCAACGAAAGAAAAGATGTTTCAGAGGTGGATTAACATGCACCAATGAATTGCGCACAATAAGACCAGGAATGTTTACCAAGTAGATTAATTTTGACTTTTTGACAATGTGAATCAGCATCTGCAAAGTACTGTTTATGCATTTCTGAGTTAAACAGAATATTTGGTGGGAAAAAAATATATGATAGGACTTTTCATCCTATTGAGATCTGATTGGACCATGCAAAAATATGATTTTATTGGATAATAATATAAATTTTCTTCACCTCTTCCTGCTTGATTAGACAACAAACGTGTTTTTAAGAGTTATGTTTTAATAAAGGAATTAAAACAAAGATTTTTAGAGTTACACTACCGTTTAAAAGTTTGGGGGCCTTGCGGCCTTTATATATACATATATATACTGTATATATAAATATATATATATATATATATATATATATATATATATAAAAGAAATGAGTACGTTTATTCAGCTAGGATGCACTAAATTGATCAAGAGTGACAGTAAAGACTTTTATATTGTTTAAAAAAATCCATTTCTATTAAATGCATTTTGCTTTCACCAAAAAAATTTTAAGCAGCACAACTGTTTTCAACACTGGTAACAAGAAATGTTTCTTCAATGCAAATCAGCATATTAGAATTATTTCTGAAGGATCATGTGACACTTAAGACTGGAGTAATGATGCTGAAAATTCAGCTTTGCATCACAGGAACAAATTACATTTTAAAATATATTCACATAGAAAACAGTTATTTTAAATTGCAATAATATTTCGGTTTTACTTTCTTTTTGATCAAATAAATGCAGCCTTGGTAGGCATAAGAGACGTCTTTCAAAAATATTACAGACTCCAAACTTTTGAACGGTACTGTGAGTGCACCAATGAATCCAGGACCATTTATTACGAAACTAAATATGCATTACGATTTCACATTGACTTTAAGCAGTGAATAAGCACAACCCCCAACAGAAAGAGTCCCCAAAGCATTGTGCACATTTACATGGACACACCCTTTATTTCCTATCTAGGTCAACACTCCATCGCAACTGTCAATTTACAGTCAAAATAAAGTATCGATAGAAATGATATATCCATTAGAGACAGACATTTAAAGCAGAGATTGAAAGAGATGCCCCGGAGAGGAAGGGACAGATGACATCCACACATTGTTTGCTAATCTTTAAATCAACCATGATTAGAGTTGACGGCATCAGAGCACTGCCATTCTCAGACAGATCTCAACAGCACACAATCCATATGGTCAAACCGCGTGAGGTCAAATCTACAGGATACATCAGTCATCTGCTGCTTCTCCGCAGTTTCATAGGAAAACGCGTCCTTTTACAGAGAGACTGAGCTCTGCGGTGCGTTTAAAGGTCTCTGCACATCCTTGGCCTTTCATCGACGACATGTGCTCACTCTGAAGATGCAGTTGGGGTCCTTCGAGATCGCTCTTACGCAACAGCCTCGCCGCTCGTCGCGAGGAACTTACGTAATCTTAGTCTGAAAGGTATGCGAACAGTCTCCTCTGACGGTTTAACTGGATGGAAAGCGAGTGAAATGTTCTCCTAGCTAATGTATTTTGAGATCAAAACTTAAACAGTTCAATTATGTCAAGGTTTGATTGAAAATGCTGCGTGTACCCAGCTGTGAGACGATGGCGACCGCTGGGACTCGATGACCTGCGTGTAACTGTAGAGACGCTTGACTGATTGCAACCATGGCGCACAGATTCCATTTCCTGTTGGAGGGTGACGGGGAGTGGGGCAGCTGATATCTTTAGCTCCGAAATGAGAGGATGGACACAAATGTGTGGGGGCTGATGGATGATTCCTGTTTGGCGTCACTCCTGTGAATGTCAGCAAACCTGTGCACACACAAAGAGAAAACCGTCGGCGGGGACATTAGGGAAATGCATTTTGCGGCTGATCAAAGGCAAGAAAAAACGACATGCATTACCTTTTCCTGCCTCGCCTTTTCATGTTTGTTGATCTTGTGGCTCTTTTGTTTGTGTTTACTTAGCGAATGATGATTTTTATATGACAGCATTCTGAAGAGCGGCTGCTTTGAAAGGCAAAATTGAAAAATGTAAATGGCAGAGGGTGAATGCCCGTGTTCTTTAGCGCGATAGCCTTAGTAAAATGATTAGTTTGTTACATGCGGGCCTTTCGACGTGGCTGCGTTCGTCTTGCGGCACCATTAAGTTTTTTAAAGGGAAAATTAAACCACCCGTTGTCTGAGTGTTAATTCGCATTTAGAGAATTAAAATTTAATATGTAAATGTACATCGCCTGCGCACTAATCAGCATTGTTTCCTCCGAGCTGGTGTCCTGCTAAGATATTCAGTTATTTTAAAATACAATCATGCTTTAGTACAGTTTTCTGCTCTGTTTTAATCAAAGTGCATAATTAATCTTTCTTTTGTGCTTTGTTGCTGTAGTAGTTGTGATATTCTGCATAGAAAATCTCACACTCGCACTGTTCCCACATTTCTGACCAATGAGTTGATTGACAATCATTCCCTGAGGAATCATTCAGATCTGTGAACGGTTACGCCAGTTCACTGAAAATACTTAATTAAAAACCCTCACTAAATTCAATTACAAACTCTGTAAAAGAAAATTCCACCTATTTCAATTAAAAAGTTCAGTTGCTGCCTTAAATTTTTAAGCATGGCTGCGCAAGTCATTTCAACTTAAAAAAAGCTGAATATCATATAACTTAATAAATGAAGTTAAATTTGTTAAACTAATTTGATGAGTTAAAGTAATGGCTGCCAAGTCTTTTTTTTGAAAGTGAACTTGAGTCTGAGACTCAGACTTGAGTCCCAATTAAATTTGGAGAAAAAAAAAAAAAAACACAGTAATTGAGACTTAAAACAACAAATGTCTACTTCTTCAAGGAGAAATATTTTGCTCTGTTTACATAAAAGTTTCTGTTTAAATAAAAGTTTCTTCAGTCTCTTTCCTGTCAGAATGTGTGGCCATCAGTCTGGAACTTGATAAGCAAACAGCCTCTATGAACTATGCACTGTGACAATTTCTCCACAGAAAGATTCTAGAAATGCACAATCATTTAATGATGTTAAACATAAGTATAGAGGCATAAAAGGATATGGTTTAGAGGAAAAGAAAAACCTGGTTACCATAGTTACCTATTCATTTACGGTGGGCAAAACACTGAAAAATGTCCTAATGAGCAGGCATTTACAATTGAAAAAAGTTCTAATAGTTCAGAAAAGTTAGGTGAACAATCCCATTCTTGGCGTCTTATATAATACATAATGAAAATATACTCAAACTGTAAGTGCACGGTATGAAGGATCTTTTGAAAATCATATATTTTCTTTTTAGATAAGTTTGAATAAATGGACAAATTATAGAAAAAAGACTTGAGAATTAGATTCTGCACCAGCAATTTGTCTGATCACTATAGTTTACAAGCAATTTTTTTCAGTACACATCAGCAATACTGATCATACTTTCATGAACTTACCAGATGCTTTTATCCAATGTGACTTACATTGGATTAATGCATTTCAGATACATGCATTTTATCAGTTCATGCATTGTCTGGGAATCGAACCCATGACCCTTTGCAAATGGCATATTTCAGCTAAAGAAATGTTCTAGTTAAGGGAAGAACATAAAAAATAAATAAATTCACTCAAAAATTTCAGAATTCATTTTTTTAATGATTTCTTTTAAAATGATTCATAAACGTTAACATACCGTAACATTTTCTCAAACATGTGGGCTGCACATGTTGCAGAGAGCTTTGAGTACCTTGAACAATTAACGTATACTTTTTAAGACACTTAAATGACTTAATCACTTAAATGAAAATGAAAAATCACTTAAATTATATAGGATAAATCTCTTTTCCAAAATTAATTTTCATAAAGGGAGCTTTTCAGGTTGCCAAAACAATGTCAGGCTTTCAGTGTTTAGTATGCCAACTGTGTATTTATCTCCACTAAACTAAGTATTCAGTCAGATACCAAAATACAGTAACATCAGCCATCTGAACTTGCAGTTATCTAATTTTTTACGGCAGTAAATTTGGGAACCTTTGAGTTAGAGAAAAAAAAAAAAAACAATCATATCTGTTCACTGCTGCTTAACGAACAATCTCCAGAATTTATCATTCATAAAGAACTCGCAATTGGGATTTGTAAATCAGACATTCCCCCAAATTACTCAAATCAATTTTTAATGCACATCAGTGTAATCAGAACACAATTTCGTACATTCCAGTTCCTCTCTAAGTAAATATTTATGGCGCTCCCTCCTTGCCGTTTCTCCATCTCTCCGTGACTGCCTGCGATACACGCGGCGTTCTCTCGAGGGTAGAGGACGCAACATGCTGGAAATGTTGATAACACTGGCACGAACAAGAACCGCCACACAGAATTTCATTTCCTAGAACCACCGCGGAGCCACAAAGCCTACAATCCTCCCCAGAAGTCTTACACAACAACTTCCCTCTGAGATGCTCCTTAAGTGCTCACTCTGGACCTCTTTATAATAGAGCTTTTCAATAAAAAGTCTTCCCTTATGACTAGCTTTTTAATAAAGTGCTTTTCAAAGAAATAAAGGCATGTGCAACTCAAATATAGCTCTGACTGTCGGAATAACACTGGCGTGAAAAGGCATTGTTTCCCAAAGGACACTTTTCAATACAGGAAAACTGGTGTTGGTGGTGCTTTTAGAACAATATTCAGCATATTTTTTTTGCCATGTAATGAAAAGACCAGAAAGCTATTGCTCAGAAACTGACAGGTGCTAATTGCCTCAAGGATTAACATACATTTATGCAAATTTCTGTCCTCATATTATCCTCCTGCACTGCGAAACTACAGTCTTTCCCAAGCCATGCACACTCACTGGGAATTGCTCGAAGCATGACGGAAAGACAAACAACAGCTGGCATGTAAATATATCTTGTTAAATATAACCGTATCTCCTTCTTTGCTACCATTGCGCCATCTGCAATCACTACTGAGGCAGAACACGAGGGATTTTGGGTTTCAGCTCACGTCCCGCAACATCATCTTCTCCCTTCATCTCTCGATCCGTGGCAAAACCGGAGCCCCCAGCTGCCCTCTAATCCAGCTTAAGCCCTTCTGCTGATCAGGTGCGTCACTCTTAACACAACTTCATCAGCGCCGGCGGGGCACAATTGGTTGGATAAATGATAAGATTTCCACTCGATTTCTGCTCTGCCTTATTCCACCTCTGTACCTGCGCTCTGTATCTGTCATGTTGCTTTAAAGCCAACACTGTGATAGCACTCTTGTCGTTTGCTGCATTTTGTCGCCGTTCTGCTTCGGACCTGCTTGCTGGACGGTCACCATCTTTGCATATTAGATTTAGAGACAATGATGGCTTAGTAAGGAAAAGCAAATAGAGCAAGATAAGAGATAATCTTACTGAAGCACCACTCACCTCCTCACGACAATCTGAAGTCCTTTAGGATGGCTCCTTGGGCAGAGGCTGTAAAAAAGAAAGGAAATAGTGGTCGGATATTTCATAAGACTCCTGTATTATATAAATAAATAACATGAAAAATATGGCCCTTGACTTTATAGTCATATAAAAAATTTCAAATGGCTGAGAAACTCCGTATGAAAAGGATCATTCTATAACATAACCATTTATTAAATGATATGAAATAGATTAAACTATAAACTATAACTACATTGTGCACATTTTTTTTGTGACCCAAACCAACTCGTCTCCTTCATGTGGTATACCACTTCTATTACAGCTGCAAAGTCTAACATATGTGCAAAAACAAAACAAAACAAATAATTCATAATTTAAGTTGAATGCAATTAATTAACAATAATTTATGAAAAACACTAAACTAAAACTAAGAGATTGTGGAAAAATCGAGTCAAGTCAAGGTCAAAATTCAGAGTAAAGAAGCTGTTCAAATTTGACAATTGTGATTTTCTTAACTTTGAAAAAGTGATTTTTTTTTCATATGGTTAATTTAAACATAACTATGATTCATTTTAATCATTTATTATTTTTTTTATTTATTATGATATTGAGAATGATCAGTGGTATGTGTTTTGAGATTAGTGGTAATTCAAAGCGCTTTGAAGAAAAACTATTAAAAATAGTAATCATAAAAGTTTCATATAAAATAAAAATAATACAAATTGGAAAAAAGAGAACAGTTAAAATGAAATAAGATTATACATTAAAATGAGTATGTGGAAAAGGAAAGAATAAAATAAATAAAAGGAAAAGAGAATTAAGAAAAAGTTTCCGAAAATAAAATAGATAAAAACAAGTTGTCCTTTATGATTAATAAACAAATCAATATCATAATTTAGCTTTCTGAAATTTTGTAAGTCAGAAAATCAGCATTTCAGTATGAACCTCAAAAGACCTTCATGAATGAATGAATGAATAAATAAATCGTTCCTACTGAAAGATATAGTTAATAATGTGTCTGTTGTAGTTAGTCACTGCCCAGCACTGCTTGTCTGCAACACTCTCAACTCTGCTAACGTTGCTAATTCAGGTCCTCTGCTGTCTCTCAAAGTGCCTCAAATTAGCCAGCCCTGAATTCTGCACTTCACAGGGATTTTTTGAAGTCTTTACTCTCAGATCAAGTTGAAGAAACTTCCAACTTGCTTCCACTCGTTCAATGTTTATAAAAACCTCTTAACCCCTCAAGACTTTGAGTCCTTCATTGGCAAGCTCCTGGTTCTTGGACCCGCTACACTCATTGGCATGCAGAAGGCTCTCTAAGCCGCTCGTTGGCACCCGTGCTGATTGGCTCGTCACTGCGTCATTCACAATGGTGTTGACAGTGCCCGTGATCCTATGGGTAGAGCCGCTTTTTCCAGTGCCCGCCTGCCCGTATGCCTCTCCTCCCTGGAAGTCTGGCGCTATCTGTGAAACCCTTCATGCAGTGCATCTGATCTGCTGCACCTCTCCTCAAACATGTCATCTAAATGCTAAGCACTCATGCTGCATTGTTAAATGAAAACAATAAGAACAGAGAAAGCAAACAAGACAATCCTGCAACTAGCTGCAAGATTTTTGATTTGATTTTTTCCAATTTCTCTTTTTCAAGATCCTAGACACATTCTTCTCTCTCCTGGAGATGTGAGGGGAATTCTGAGAGTGTTCACGTAAGCGCAGTGTGCACCACTGTATGTGGGTTTTGCCACAGTTTTGCAGTCTGAGACAAACTTTGGGAATTATCGTTGATTGCTTGGTGTGACATGATCGACAGCGGGTTAATTGCCTTGGCGATGAATCTCAGGCCCAGATGTCTAAAAGTTTGAGCCACAGTCCTCCAGTGTCTGTTGAAGAACTAAAAAGTGCAATTGGTAGAATTAGCCTGTCTGCATGATATGCACGATAAATACATTGCTCATTAAGATCCCTACAGGACATTACAATTGTGTTTTTTTATTTATTAATTTTTAATGTATTTGCTTATACATTAATACTTCCATAATTTATTGTTTTTTTTATGTATTTGTCAGTTAATTTTTTTTTATTGTTCTGCACTGGTTGTGTTTCCTCCTTATAAGATTGTTCTGAAGCTCAAATAAATAACAAAACAAAACAAAAAGAAATTACCTTGGTTACTCCACAAAATCCCTTTTTCGGCCAGCCACATTCCCAACAGTCAAATTTCATTTTTTTCTATGCAGAACATTGCCAACAAATGCTAATTTGGCTCTATGGCTGATACAATAGAGTGCAACAGTGCCTGTCCACGTTTTCAGCAGCCTCGGTTAAGGAAGTATTTTTCCCATTAATTTTTCCCTTTGGGTCTTCTTTTGAGAACTATAAGCCATGAACCAAACCAGCTAGGAAGGGAATCACAACATTACAAATTTTGAAAACACTTTAAATTAAGGAACGTTTATTAACTAAAAGTTTTCCCTCAATAAACTCCTAATTTGATGCTTGTTGATAGTAATAAGGTAGTTGTTTGTAGTAGTTTTATTTAGGGTTATTGGATCTAAAATATGGTCACTATAGAATAAGGCACTAATATGTGCTTTATAAGTACTAATAAACAGCCAATATGCTAGTAATAAGCATACTAATAAGCAAATAGTTAATTGTGAATAGTGTTCTGTAATCTACAGTGTTACCCAAATTTTGATTTAAAACATAAATATATTTGTAAAGATTGTGAACTTAATGGTTTAATGAGGGAAAGAACTACAAACCCATGCAACAATGTAAACAACAACAAAACTAAAAATAAGGGAGAAATACAAAACTATTGATTTAAAGATGACTATGTATACAAAAACAATATATGTTGTGTTTATTGCGAAATATGCATATTATGCATACAAATATTGAAGTTGTTTGAGAGCGTAAGGAAAAATGACTCTACCGCTGTGTTCTAAATCGAGTACTTCCCTACTATAGTATGCAAAAAAATAGTACACCAAAAGAGTAGATTGTCTAAATATATATTATTCATAAAACAACAGGCAGTTCTTTTGGCTCAGCTTGCTGGTTGCGATTCTCTGATTGGTGGAGATTCTCTGTAGAATTATGGGTAATGTAGTTTTTCACTTGGAATTCCACTTAACCATGATTATTTAAAAAATAAGTTGAAATAATGCAGGCTGTTGGTTTTAACAAAGCAAATACCATCCACTAACAACCTTGTAACTCGAAGCAAGTCTGTCTTCAAAGGTTTATAAGTTATAGCTCACAATCAATTCACCTATGGAGAAAAACAATGTGATTTTTACTTACAAAACTTTTGCACTTCATTGATGAAATAAAACGCTGTCAGTCATGACCAAGACCTGATCTCACTAGTGTCATATCGTAAAAGGAATGCGACAATCATAAAGTACAGAAAACAAAATCACACCATGTTATGCATATTGGTGCAGGGATGGCTTGCTTCTAACAGAAAAAAATCACTAAGAGAAGCAACCATGACCGCACAGGCCTTCTTCTTACGGCTGAGTTTCTCTAGTGCTTTATGCCCGACTTGATATTGATTTGGTGACACCAACTCTAAGGAAAAACTGCTGAGGCAGCCATTGTAGGAGGCAGCATTTACTGTTCATGCTAATTAATGGGCTAAAAAGGTGAATGCAGTCTCCTGTGGTAAAGTAGGAAGGAGGCAGAAAGAGAGTGAATGAGAGAGCGAGCGACAGGGACGTGGAGCCATTTCTTGTGTCTGCAAACAATCGGCTGAAACAGCTCCTCTGTTAGCGCGTTACCACAGGGGATTGTGTGCCGCCACAGTGCTGTGAATGTCATAGGGCATTAGTCTGCAAGAGGAAGATGAAGAGTATGTAAACTTGCCTGCTAGCAGAGAGGCCCAGATTACAAATGTGTACTTTGCTAATTGAGCGGATTAGCTATCATTAGCGCAAATGATGCTACTGCTCCAGGTGCTAGCATCGCAGGAGGTAAAAAGTGCTTAACGGAAACAATATTATTAACAGCAACACTGTTTACGCTCTGAAAGAGTAAATTCAGCTCTGTTATCTTTTACAAACTGCCCCATCCTTGCAAAAAATACTCTGTAAACACTAGCGATGGAACAAGATAACTGAAGGAAACGACGAGGCCTGTTTCACACATTCTGTTGCACAAATTTCTTTCTGACCCCATAATAAGAGTTCACAGCCAGTTTAAATTTATATTAAATTAAAACTTTATTGTTAAATTAATGCTTTTATTAAGCAAGGATACATTACATTGATCAAAGGTGACAGTCAAGACATTTATTATGTTACAAAAGATTTCGATTTCAAATAAATGCTGTTCTTTTTAACTTTCTATTCAGCGAAGAATCTTGAAAAAAAAAGATTGCCACTAGAATATTAAGTGGTACAACTGTTTTTAACATTGATAATAAGAAATTTATCTTGAGCAGCAAATCAGCATATTAGAATTATTTCTGAAGGATCATGTGACACTGAAGAATTGAGTAATGATGCTGAAAATTCAGCTTTTCATCACAGGAATAAATTAAATTGCAAAATATTTTTTGTATATTAACTTAATTTGTAACAATATTTCACAATACTGCTGTACTGTATTTGTACTGATCAAATAAATGCAGCCTTCTTATAAAAACATAAAACAACTTTACAAACGTTTGAATGACACTGTATAGAAAACATATATAAATAAATTACATAATCCTAATCATATAATTACTTATTATAGTAACAAAAAGTGAAAATTTTGTAATCTTTCTATAATCGTTCTAAGCTGGCATGACTTTCTTTCTTCTTAAGGACACAAAAGAAAATATTTATTTTTGTTTCGATTCAAAATGTTTCAACATCAACAAGGTCCAAACAACACTGGACCTCACTGCCTTTCATTGTGTAGACAAAAACCCCAAACATTTTAAAGTATATCTTCCTACAGGTAATACAGGTTTGAAACAACATGTGGGTGACTAAATGATGACAGAATTCATATTTTTGATCGAACTGGCACTTTAAAAAATTGTATAAATAATACATAAAGATCTGATCAGCACTGTAGAATGTAAAATGTTAATGTGGTGATGCAGGTTAGGTTTGTACCATTAGATAATTCATTGGGTATCATGAATGTACAATGAGCAACATTTTCATTTCATTCACTGTCTTTATTAATCTAGGAGTTCATTTTAATTCACGCATATACTATTGTGCATTCAAAATACATGCACTGATGTTTATTTCTGCAGTTTACCAAGTGAAAGCACAATGCTAGGCGTTGCAATTGATTTCTCTGCAGTTCTACTGTACACATGCTCCTCAGACACTTGATGTGTGAAACAGGCCTAAGTAAGGCATTTGGAAGAGTGCGGCCGTTCAACCTCATGCCGTTTAGGCAGGGATTAGTGATTTTGTAACTGTGGGAGACATGCATTAACACACTCACGTTAGTCTCTATTTCCACTGTATCAGCAGGCACGGCTACGAATTAAAAGTGATACACGCCCTTTTGCGGGAGGCGGCGAGGGCCGTTTCTCCGGCTGGCCTCGGCTGGATTTTGAATTTAAGGATTGATTAATCTCCTCCAGTGGCTGCGAGAGGAGCAATTAAGGCAATTATAAATCACTGGCAAACTGCAGGGATGAACCTGATGGGTAATATTGCGTATATTGATGGAGTAGCCTTTGAAAATGACTGCTAAACACAAGTCAGGGAATAGTTAGGAGAAATTTCTCAGGCTTTATCAAGCATCTCAATGAAATTAATTTCAAAAGAAGCTAGATTCCCTGGTGCTATATGCGCTTTTCAAGCCGCCCGTGGGAGTCCAGGTCACAATGGAGTGAGAGTGTTTCTCTGGCTTTCATGTGTTTTTCTTTTGTTCTCCGCTCGATGCAGGGCTCCCGTGACAAAGAGAGTTAATAGAATGAATAAAGAAATTAATAAATGAACAGATTCATATACATGTATGAGCTATAAAGAGTCTTTATAGAAAAAAAAACAAAAACTAGATTCCCATCCCAGCTATATACGTTCGTCTCTTGGTATTCGAATTCTTTGAAATATCACGGCCTCAATCACTACAAATGCATTATTGAAAGCACCTTCTTTGGAAGATGTTTCAAATCAATTTTTTATCCTGTTGGTTATCCTGTAGTAGAAGAGCGTAGTCTCTAGTCACGATATGCTAATACGTCTTCAAAAAAAAATCCAACACGGTAGCGGGGGCCTCAAAGAAGAAGGACAATATGAGACATCCTCTGATCACGGCCTGATAGACCCGCAGCAAACATCTCCGAAATATTCCTCAAGGAAATGTGAAGCGCTGCATGTGGGATGCAAAAACGATAGTTCAAAGAAACCCTGGCAATCCTTCAGATGGAAAATGGCCTAAACGTGGTCTAAGTGACGGGGCGGCTGGCTGAGATGGGCTTCTAACGGGAATGAGAGGAGGCCAAAAACATAAAAGAAACATTTCAAGAGGGAGAGGCGGCAGAGGAGGAGAGTTTTATGAAATCAAGAAACGATGCGTGCTAAGAAAACTCAAAGAACAGAACACGTGTTTAATTCACTCAAACCTTAACAAGGCAATCTGTATCTGTCGACCAGCTAAACGAACAGAAATGGCACATTTAGATGTAATTGACAGTGTTGTGCTGCGCTCATTCTCTCTACTCGGAAAGAAACGGAAACATTTTGATATTGATTAGAGGCAGCTTTGATAAGGCAATTACTCGTAATGATCTCTTGAGCACCAAATACATCATTTAAACGCATGGATGTGTTTGGGGCTTTTCAATCAAACCTGTGTTTTGACATCAAATGTTGATATATCAAATTTGTATGATTTATTTGACTTTATGAGTAGCTTGACAAGAATTTAACTATCTGAAGAAAGCAACAATGAAAATATTTAGGGCTTATATGTGATATTTTGTCAATAACAATCAAAATACATGCATTACTTAATCAACACTGGCAGATTTTCCATGTATTATATGCATAAACAAGTAGGACAAAATCTGCCAGTGCAGTAAGTCAGTTAAATTAAAAACACAAACAAGTTTAAATATCTTATGCAGTGTTGCTTTCCGAGTAGTTATCCTGCTTAAGGCATTTATTAAAGGGAAAAGAAAATTCGGTCATATTTACTCACCCTCATGTCATTCCAAATCTGCATGATTTACTTTTTTGGTGGAGGACAAAAAGAGATATTTCTCAGTGTTTTCCCATGAATTGGAAATCAATGGTAACATTCTTCAAAATATCTTCACCACAGAAGAAAATATGTACAGGTTTGGAACAACATGAGGGAACTATTGCTCTATTTTTCCTGGAAAAAAAACCAACAAAAAAAACGTTATTTAGAAGTTTCATGTTTCCTTTGTTCTTGTAAAAAATGACTGAGACTGCATAAAGAACACTGACAATCATCATAATTTTAAGACTTAAGGAGATTTAATTCCCAAGAATTGTATAGCTATGCCATCTCAAGCAAGTCTGAGAAAAAATGAAAAGAAAAAGTATAGTCTCTCTGGTTTATAAAACTCTTTTTGGAACAACATGAGGGAACTATTACTCTATTTTTCCTGGAAAAAACATCTTATTTAGAAGTTTCATGTTTCAAATGTCTTACTATAAACATTTGTGATTTATGAATTTCTATTTTAGTAACTCGAAAGAGAGAAAACTAAGTAAATATCAAATAGCAACTGCTTACTTCAAAACCCTACAACTTTTTTTTAGTCATACAATGGATTATCTTTATAAAATAAGGTAGAAAATATAGCTTTCTATATGATGCTAAGGGCTAAAGCATTTCTAATATTAAACACCCTTTGTTCTTGTAAAATGCCTAAGACTGCATAAAGAACAATGACAACTGTCATAATTTTAAGACTTAAGGAGATTTAATTCCCAAGAATTGAATAGCTGTTATCAAGCAAGTTTGAGAAAAAATATAAAGTCTCTTATCAGTTTGGTTTGTAAAACTCTTTTTCGGTGACTTTTTGAAGTGTTGTTTGAGGTCTGTTGACAAAGAATCACGAGCTTTCAGTTAATTATTCAGTGATTACGTCAGGGTTCTTTCACTTCGGTCTAGTATATTCGTGGTTTTGTGACAGAGCCCTGACGCTCCCCTCTTGTCTTGTTTTCTTGTGAGTGTGCTCGAGCCACACGCTCTCTTGTCTGCGTGCTTTGTTTCATGTTGGAGCGTAGTGTTCGGATCCCGGCACTCATGTCTTGTTCAGGCTCTGTTTCGGTTTCGTGTCGGGGTTCGGACACTCACGCTCCATGTTTGGTCTTGCTGTGGGGGCTTGCAGTCTCGAGTTCGCTCGGGCCGTGCGCTCCTCTGTCCGTGTGTGTGTTGTGTTTTGTTTGGCATGCGGTTTGGGTTCGGCTGCATGGTCTTTCATTGTATTGTTTTGTTGCACACAGCTTGTTTTGAGGCTGCGTGCTTTCTCTTATTTTGTCTTGTTCTGTGTTGCACGCAGCTTGTGTTTTTCACTGGCTGCGTGCTTTCATGTTTGTCATGTTTTGTGTGAACACGCGGCTTATGAGTCTCCCCATTAGCTGCGTGTTCATGTCCTGTTTTGCACATGGCTAGTGATTTGTTTTGCTGACCATGTGCTTGTGTTTTTGTTTTGTGTGAGCACATGGCTTGTCTTGTTTTGTTCTATGTGCCATGTGCTCTCATGTCAATTGTCTTGACCCCAACCATCTTGTTACCTGATTATTGGTTAATTTGCCCCACCTGTGTTCCCTCGTTTCCCTACTCATTTGCTCCCTATTTATTCTCCTTGTGTTTGCAGTCCCATGCCAGTTCGTTGTCATATGTTCCCTGGTTGTGTCCTGTCCTGCCTTGCCAGTTTTTGCCAGTCTGTTTCCCCTACAGGGTAGTTTTTGTTTGTTTATTTTATTTTTGTGTTAATAAAGCCCTATTTCTATAGTCCTCGCTCTCCTCCCTTCACCCGCACCTGACAGATGCACAACTGAACAGGTGCAAAAATAAAACAACAATACCCAAACAAACAAAAAACAAAATTAGCCTTTCATCGCAAGGGCCGAATGCAAAACAATCATGCTAACAATGAAAATTTGATTCGTGAATATAATTATATCATAAGAAACAAAACCGTATCCATGCTAGGCTTTATAAAATCACAGCCCGCAACGGCAGATAACAAGTTAGATATGCTAGTTCCTAGCATCACTCCACGGAGAGTAAGGGTGTTTTCTTTTTTGCTAACACCTTGCCACTTCAATTACAAAAAACACCCCACGCTGGCACTTGACTAATGTATTTCTCTCAATTATGAATAAAGGCACACACTGCTGTGTCACACAGGCCCCTTTGAGGACCCACGGAGCTGAATTTGGATGCCCTCCTCCCCATGGATGAGGCGAAGCAGAATCAAATCAGGCGACCCGCTGCGCCACGCGCTCCACTCCATAAATGTATTCAATAAAAAGAAGAGGGGAGAGGTTGAAAAGGGTACAGACTCTCAAAGGATTGCCAATTCTCCAGTGTGTCAGATATTTAGTGGCCTCTAACAGTGCAGGCGTGAGCAAATGGAGGCGGACGTGAGCAGAAAGCGAGCAGGCGGAGCGGGAGAGACGGCTTGTGGATGAGACGTCGTGTTTGCTCTGACCCTGTCGCAGCCGATCTCACCGAGATGGCCCCTTGTCTATATACAATGGCTGGCTGAAAACAATTGCCTCGTTCCTCGGCACTGCTCCGTCGCTCTTTCCCTCCCTCTATATGTCTCCTTCATCCTGTCTCTGGGTAATGATGACTGTGCAGTGACAGAGCAATGCTATTACCCAGAAGAAACTGAGGGGAGGTAGAGATTATGACAGAGAGAGACGCACCGTCAAAAAAAAAAAAAAAAAAAAAAAAATTCACAGGCAGAGACACTTGCACATTTGGAGGGGAATTCACTGTCTTTTTGGTGTTTGACTAAAATATATTTCTTTCAATATAATTGTATAGCTTATAATAACACAATTTGCTTCAAAGCAGCATTACAGAAACTAGAAAGATAAAGAAGATGAAAGAACAGGAAAATAATGCCTCAGTGAACAAGTCTAAGGCAATGGCAGCAAGAAAAAACTTTCTAGAATGAGGGTTCACGTTATATCTACCAGCTGAGAAACTGCAATGTAAAATTATCTGGATTTTGCAGAAAATACCATTTTAAGAAACCATTTGATTGTAGCAAGCATTTGACCCTTAATTCCACGTTTGCACAAACTGAATTTCGGAATGTCTTTTAAATTCCAGTTAAATTACTGGATTTAAATTTTATTTCAACTGAGGTACCAGACACAAAGCAGAATTGCAATTTGAATTAAAATGAACCACAATTCAAAGAAATTCATAACTTGATGGCTTGAAAACGCATTGTTTGAATTAAAAAAGTTTGAAGGTTTAAAGGCCTTACAGACAGAATGATAAAACAACAGACAGAAGGATCAATAGAAGGATAGATAGAACAAAAGAATGAGAGAATGATAGATAAATAATTGAAATGCTACCTATATTTTTATTTACTGTAGATTAGATAGTTATTATTTAATAAATTAATAAATAAATGCATTTTTCATTTATTACATTTTTAAACTTTTTAAATAATATTTAATGCATTTAATAAATTAATTATTACCTATGTTGAATTTCTTTGAATTGCAATTCAGAAATTCCTCTTACTGTCAAACTTAACTTCCATTTTTTTTTTTTATTTGACTTCCTGTGGCGTCAATTCAAATCAGAGTCAAAATAACTATTTGGATTTTGGTCAGAAAAGTGATGTCAAACGAAGATGACGATATTTAGATTAAAGACTATTTTGTTCTTTTTGTAATAAAATGCATTATTCACAGCAGACCAGGAACATGCATTAAAAATCTAAACTATGAAAATTCTATCATTACTTAAGTCATTCTAAACCTGTGTGACCTACGTTTTTCTATGGAACACAAAAGAATATTTTGAGAAATGTGTTTTCCCCTTCATTCAATGGAAGTCAATGGTCACCAAAACGGTTTGGTTACCAACTTCTTCAAAATATCTTCTTTACAGGTTTGAAAAGGCATGAGGGTGAGTAAACAATGACAGATGTTTTTATCTTTAATAAAGTAAACAGGTTTAATTTTAGTCGCATGTTATCTTTAACCAAATCCACGCTCATGCAGGCAAGCTAAATAAAAGCTGACAAAGAAAACCACATGTTGAGAAAACAACCGTGAAGGCCGCTAATGACTCTTCCTTGGGTTCCTGGTTCCTACAAGAGCATTATGTTTTCACAGGCACTATAAATGACACGACAGCATGACTCAGTGGTTTGTAACCGGACAGAGTTCACAAGCGGCCCACCCACTCTCAAGCCCTTCTCCCCAGATTCACTAAGCATTTGCACTCTCATCCTCTTTGTTTCCCATTCATATCTATCTCTGTGAATATCTCCACAGCGTATGACATGCCAAAGCAGTGGGCTCTCGAGACTATGGCAAATTTGAACCTTTCAGCAGTTCACTAGTGAAGACAAATGGCCAGCGTGTTTAGGGGCCCTCGTGAGTGATCTGTATTAATGCCTGGCAGGGATTCAGCGTGCTGCATATGCTAACTCCATTAGTGGGTCAGAACCTGCCTCTGTCTGAATCCCCTGCACGCTGGGAGGGCCGAATATAGGAAGGGTTGCAGGTGCGAAGCATGTGAACGCACATATAAAAGACATAAACACTGCGTTTGCACACATTTTTTGGACTCAAGCCTATGAAACACTGCACTCTGTGCTTGCTGCTCCGTCTGCTGCTGTGGTTTTGCCACTCCATGATGCATTTGCTAGTCAGTATTCATCTTTGCATGAATACGGCAATTCTGTTACACAAACGCAATGCAGTGTTGTTACAAATTGCAACATGCACAGATTCAGTCCCACTGCAGTCTGTGACACACACGCATATGTTGACTGGATTTATGAGTAGCTGCTATGAAAGTTTAGAAAGTCTGCCAACAAAACAGTCATAAAATGTTTTCAATATTTAATTCTGATTGGTCAATCTTGACAAAATATGATCATACATTTTTGTATAATGAGCACTAATCTGTACATTTAAAAATTACTAAAATATTAATTAATAATTACTAAATCAAGATTTGGTTGGTTAGAATGACAGCAATTCAAAATTAGCTGTGTATTCTGACAAAAAATAAAAAACTTTTTATTTTGTTTTGCCAACAACATTGATAATATTTCATTATAATATAGGGTAAACGTACCTATTAAGCTCACGTACCCATTAAGCACACTTCCATTTTTGAGCTCAGATTATAAAAAGAAAAAATAATTTATTATCCTACTTGATGTCTTAACCAATTGATGTGTTTGTTACTATACACCTCTTATAATTTCAAGTGAATCAGACAACTGAGATATGGGTATGCATGTGTTCATACTGCCTGGCGGCCATTTTTAAAGCGGTCTGAAAACTTTCACCTAAAGAGGAGCTCCTTAAATTAATTAGAGTTAGATCGAAAAGATCGTCACAGTTAGCTGACTAGCTGTATAAGATTGTGTGCTACGCTAATATATAACTTCACAGGCATTACTGGCTTGTACTTTTACATCCATAATATTATAAATTTACAGTTTATTGCTGGTCTGTGGTTTTACACTGCTGTAATGATTTCATTTTATTGTAAGGTGAGCTTAAAGGGTGCACTACTATGAAAATCACGCCGCTTCAGTGTGACATCAGTAAGAAAAAGTATAATTTCAGAGATATTGTTAATAATAGTTGTTCATATTAAAATATGTATGAACTTAATACATGACCTAGATTATTTATTTAGCAAAATCTTGTCATTTTAATAAATATTACATGAAATTTATAAAAAATTGTTGCTGCTCCAATTAAGCTCAGTGTGCTCTCTTTAAGCTCTTCCACATTGAACGTCTACATAATTCATAAATAGACTGTAAATATAAACTGATGGTTGTCACTTTAAGTTAATCTTTATAAAATGGTTAATAACTTATTTTCACTGCTTTAAGATGACAAAATCTAGACAGAACTATAGTTTATGCCCAAAGATGAACGCGGCATGTCGTTCATTCAAAGAAGGAGCTATCAGAAACCTGTCGTATCTGTCCAGGAAAAAAGCGACTAAAGGCTGGAACACACTACACGACTTTTAAAATTTGAACAGATTTTTAAAACACCAGGCATCATAGACTTACTGACTTTGTAAATAGTCACAAAGGAAAACTGGAGATCATACACGAAACAACTGAAGATGATACACTACTAGATTTTAAATTCATATATAAGTTGACATCCATTTAATAAGAGGCTTCATAATGAGGCTAGTTTCTGTGTTCATCCCCATGAATGAAATGTTTTATTGGTTTGTTTTGTTATTTGATCTTTGAATATGTGTTACTTACCTGAACGTGGACTAGTCTAGATGTTGCAATGTGCTGAAATGACACTTCACTATGAATAAATAACTGATCAAACTGAATGCCTCGTTGCTTGATTTTAGTGTTCTGTTTTTTTTTTTTGTGATTGACTTTGTACCTTCAAATAAAACATTTTTCAATTAATCTTTAAAAAGGCTGTTTAAAATAAACAAGAATTTTTAATAAAACATGATGTGAGCTTAATGGGAACAGGGGTGTGCTTAAAGGGTACAAAAATGTACCCATTAAGCACAGCCAGACTTTTTGCATTTAATGATGTACATCTTGATTGAAATGTTTTTGTCATTTAAAATAAAATTAAATATTATTGTGTGAGAGATTAATATTTTATTTTAACATAACTTGTACTATCACCAATATCTTTGGCGAGCTTAATAGGTACGTTTACCCTAGTTGTTTTACCAGTTTTACTTTTTGGAAAGCTATGAAATAGACTGGTATTTTAGCCACACGGCTGCCATTGAGATGAATGGGAATGCTAATGGATAGCTTTCTCCAGATATTACAAGCAACCAATTTCCTACATAGCTGTGCTAGTTTAATTTTTTCAAACCACTCCATGGTCTTTTTCTTCTCACATAATAAAATAATAAAACTCAAATCAATATTTCATGTCCCCTTATTTATTTATTTGGTAAGCAGGCATGTAATACGTGAAATAATCTACAGTCAGCCGGTCTTTAGCACAAAATAAACCCCTTGACAGGGTCCTGGCCACACTACTGAAGATTGGTTTGTGTATTTTTAGTCAATCTTCTGTTCACTTGATTAGAGCAAATCTGTACATCTCATCTGGCATTATTAACCATGTAAGGCATGATATATCAAATGATAGTCAGAAAAAAGTTTGCATATGTGTTTTATGTTTTGTATCACATTTGGTGTTTTATGTTTTGTATCACATCAGGCCCGTGAGCTAAACTTTACAGAAACTCACTGATCAAATCACAGAGACAGAACAACAACACCTGGACTCTGTTATTATCCTTCTCGGGGACTTTAATAAAGCAAATCTCTCCTGTGAATCGCCAAAATACAGGCAGCATGTTACATGTCCCACCAGAGACAGTAATATATTGGATCACTGTTACACAGCAATAAAGAATGCATATCGCTCCGTCCCACGGGTAGCTTTGGGGATCTCTGATCACTGCCTGGTTCATCTTATACCAACTTACAGGCAAAAACTTAAATCTGCTAAACCTGCAGTAAAGACTGTAAAGAGATGGACTAACGAAACAGAGCGGGCATTACAAGCCTCTTTCGACCTCACTGATTGGAGTGTTTTTGAAGCTGCCACCAATGATCTGGACAAGCTCACAGAGACTGTAACTTCATATATCAGTTTCTGTGAGGATATATACATCCCTACCAGGACTCACTTAACATTCAACAATGACAAGCCATGGTTCACAGAAAAACTCAGACATCTTCGTCAGGCCATAGAAGACGCCTACAGGAAGGGGGACAGAGTCTTGTACAATCAGGCCAGGAACACATTGAATAAGGAGATTAGAGCGGCTAAGAGGAGCTACACTAAAAAGTTGGAAGATCAGTTCACTTCCAATGACCCAGCTTCAGTGTGGAAAGGTCTGAAAGCCATCACCAACTACAAGACACCATCCCCCAGCACTGAGGCCAATCAACAACTTGCTGAAGACCTGAATGAGTTTTACTGTAGATTTGAAACTCCCAGTCTAACACCCTACACCCGCTCCGAACATCTCTCCACACAACCATTAACACCTCCAGCAACCCCCTCCCCCCCCCTCCTGCACTGCAGAACAGTGAAGATGATATGCACCAGGTCTTCAAAAAGAACAGGAGAAGAAAGGCACCAGGCCCAGACAGTGTCACTCCAGCCTGTCTGAAAACCTGTGCTGACCAGCTGGCCCCCATCTTCACACAGATCTTCAACAAATCACTGGAGCTGTGCAAAGTCCCTACCTGCCTCAAACGCTCCACCATCATCTCCGTCCCAAAGAAACCCAAGATAACAGGACTTAATGACTACAGACCTGTTGCTTTAACGTCTGTGGTCATGAAGTCTTTTGAGAGGTTGGTGTTGGCTTATCTGAAGGATATCACTGGACCCTTACTGGACCCCCTGCAGTTTGCGTACAGAGCAAACAGGTCTGTGGATGATGTAGTCAACATGGGACTGCACTTCATCCTGCAACATCTGGACAGACCAGGGACTTATGTGAGGATCCTGTTCGTGGAATTCAGGTCCACTTTCAATACCATCATCCCAACACTCCTCCAGACCAAACTAACCCAGCTCTCTGTCCCTAGCTCTATCTGTCAGTGGATCACCAGCTTTCTGACAGATAGGCAACAGCTAGTGAGAATTGGTAAATTCACATCTAACTCCTGCACCATCAGCACTGGTGCCCCTCAGGGCTGTGTTCTCACCCCACTGCTCTTCTCTCTGTACACCAACGACTGCACCTCTAAAGACCCCTCGGTCAAGCTCTTGAGGTTTGCGGATGACACTACAGTCATCGGTCTCATCCAGGACGGCGACGAGTCTGCTTACAGACAGGAGGTTAAAGAGCTGGCTATCTGGTGCAGTCTTAACAACCTGAAGCTTAACACGCTCAAAACGGTGGAGATGATCGTGAACTTCAGGAGAAACCCCCCTGCACTCCCTCCACTCACCATCATGAACAGCTCTGTGGCTGCAGTGGAGACATTCAGGTTCCTGGGCACCATCATCTCTCAGGACCTGAAGTGGGACACTCACATAGACTCCATTGCTAAAAAGGCCCAGCAGAGTTTGTACTTCCTTCGTCAGCTGAGGAAATTCAACCTGCCACAGGAGTTGCTCACACAGTTCTACTCAGCCGTTATTGAGTCTGTCCTGTGTACTTCAATAACTGTCTGGTTTGGCTCAGCTACAAAATCAGAAATCAAAAGACTACAGAGGACAGTTCGGTCTGCTGAAAGGATTATTGGTACTCCCCTGCCCACCCTCCAAGAACTGTATACATCCAGAGTGAGAAAAAGGGCTCAGAAAATCACTCTGGATCCCTCACATCCATGCCATCTCCTTTTTGAACTTTTGCCATCTGGTCGGCGCTACAGAGCACCGAATACCAGGACAGTCAGGCACAAGAACAGTTTCTTTCCCCAGGCAATCTACCTCATGAACAGTTAAATGTTCTCCCACTGTGCAATAAAAATATGTGCAATAACCTCATATTTATTTATATTTATTTATCACCCTACATTCTAGTATATCTATAGCAGACCTGTACATACAATTTATTATTATTATTCTAATTTTATATATATATATATATATATATATATATATGTGTGTGTGTGTGTGTGTGTGTGTGTGTGTGTGTGTGTGTGTGTGTGTGTGTGTGTGTGTGTGTGTTTGTGTGTGTGTGTATTATTCACATCTTATTTTTATTATCTGTGTGTTGTTGTTGTTGTTTCTGAGTACTGGAAGCTGTGACAATAAAACAAATTCCTTGTATATGCAAACATGATTGGCAATAAAGCTCTTTCTGATTCTGATTCTGATTCTGATTCTTTATAGCTCATATAGTATACAAGAATATGGAGATCATACTCAAGGAGGAAAAAAACACCTCAAATGTATTCAGAGGCCCAAATGGAGCAAAAATATTATATTTGGTGCTGTTGCTGATATTTATATGGCCAAAAATTATTAGGATTAAACTCTGACAGCTTGTAATGTAAATCAATGAGATTTTATAGCTGTATAGCAGATTGCATAAAATACATATAAATATATGTTGTCACTCTATATGCCTAATAATATTAGTATTATCTCTATAAGAAGATATTTTAAAGCTTAGTTTTCTGACCAAAACTCTGTATTATGTTTTATTTTCCTGTAAAACATATACTGTAATGCAATGAAATACAACCATGATTGAGGGGGAAAAAAAATCCTGATGAAAGCCTTAAAAGTCTGATGCATAATATTTGACACATTTTAACATGATTTTTTTTCTAAAAGATTATGTATGGATAATCAAGTCAACCTGAGTTGCTTCAGTCCAGTAACTGTTCATCTTTAAATATTACTAACAATATAAAAGGTTATTCTGGCATTTACTTTCTAAAAATCATTATAGATTTTATAGCAAACATGTGCTACGTGTCTAGAATGATACGAAAAGGGCTTTTACTTACTAAAAGAGTACAAACAATCAATCAGCTGACAGAAGACATGATTGTGTACAACAGGTTTTCATCTAAGTTTTTATTCTTTTGATAATTTGGAGGCCTTAAAAATTCACATATCAAATATGATACTGTAGGCTGTATAGGGTTAAAACGTATTATGAATATATCAGCAATACACTGACTGCCCTGCTTTCTAGATCACCATCAGCCATTGAAAAACCCATATAGGTCAACAACTGAAACTAAATTTCCTCTTTCACTGTTTTGTAAGGAAGCACAACCCTCTTTATTCCACATCCATTGATTTATGAACCATCTCCTTCACTTGGTAATCATACAATCTACCTGCTAGACCTCACAATAACGGCCATAACACTTTTCCAGAAGCATATCTATATCCTTCTCCACCTAAGAATAGCTGTCACAAATCTGCCGAAAACTGCCTCTTCTGACACTGTAACACAGTAGCATTCAGTCCACCGTAAAAAGAGTCATTTTGAAAGGATACACACGCTCTCTCTCTCTCTCTCTCTCTCTCTCACAAACATACACCCTAAATGCAATCACACGCAAATGGATACTTATCCATAATCATGCACAGAAGTAAACATCTGTACGCACACACAGACACATTTCAACTCAATACACACTCATATATGTAAACAACTCCCATGCAAACTCCTCTCCGCTGTCAGACTAGATTATATGGTGCAGGAAACAGGGGCATGAAATCTGCGGCAGCTGCCCCAGGCTGAGAGACACAAGGCTGCGGGCACAGACACACACACAGATTAGACGCACACACACATGCCTACACAACCACATACACTAACCAAGGCACAAACGCTAGTGAGTAGACAGACAGACACACAAGAAGGATGGTAAGAAAGAGGGAGTGTGAATTCCATTGGAAAGTGAGCATCACTATAGCCGACTCACTTCCAAGGGCAGAACACTTCAAGTAAGTCTTATAAGTGGATATTGAAAAGCAATACATGGAATACATCACTGCCACTCATTATGAACACGAATGTTAACATAGAAGCAAAAATTATACTTGTAGTTGTTAAGATTGCTACAGCAAAACAAACTTTTGTGGAAAATATTTCCTCTTTATTTGGTGCTTGATAAAACCACTGAAAAAGACATCTTATCTGAAAAAGACATCTTATCTGAATCAGGAGAGAAATATGCACAGATCAAGCACTTTTTACAAGCTAAAACAGTCCAAAACAGTTCTAAACAAATATGTTAGTGGATTTTGATGTGAGAGGACAACAGAGGATGGATGTTTTCACTGAAAGAAGCGTTATTATGGATTATGGACTTGTATTTTGGCTAGACATGACAGTTTAAAGTTATAACATCTTGATAGATTTATTACAAACATGCAGCTTTTCGATTCACTAGACATTAATTGACGGAGTGGAGTCTTGTGGATTACTTTTGGATTATTGTGATGTTTTTATCAGCTGTTTGGACTCTCATTCTGACGACACACATTCACTGCAGAGGATCCATTGGTGAGCAAATGATGTAAAGCTCAATTTCTCCAAATTTTTTCTGATGAAGAAATAAACTCATCTACATCTTAGATGGCCTGTGTGAGAGTACATTTTCAGCAAATTTTCTTTTTTTGGGGTGAGCTATTCCTTTAAAATTAATTGCACAATTTAGGATCATGGGATCATAAATGACAAAATGACTTCATTTGCATGTACGCTTCTCTAACGGCCTTGTGGAAGGGCCCACTAAGAGTGTATTTTTTCTGCAGTGCCCTTCAAATGTGCAAAATGCAATTTGAAAGTTGCCCAGAGAAAGAGAGATAAGAGAGAAGGAAAGAAATATACCTGAGAAAAACATATAAAGATAACCTTAAAGCCAACTTGAAATGCCATTTGCAACCCATTTTATGTGATAAAAAGTGAAATAAGATATTGAACAGAATTTATTTATTTTTATTTATTTATTATTTTTTTTTTTAGTATTTAGGATTATCATTTAGTTTATATTTTTATTCTTTTTTTATATCTATATATATTTCATTGTTATTTTGGTATATCAAGTTAAACTATATTAAAATGAAGAATGCTGTCTTGTAAACTAGTTGAATAAAGTAAGTTAATGTTTATTTTATTTCACAAAAATGTTTATTTTTTTTTTTATGGTTTTAGTTTTAGATAACCATAATAACCCTGATATGCCCTGATGAATCATGCACGATAAAAGTAAACAGGGTCAATTCTGAGTTTATGTTGATTTTAAATGAACATGCAAACACACACAAAAAGCAAAGGCATGCATGCGAACGTTGCAAATTAAGTCATAAATATGCACTAAGCCATGAACACTCAAGGCCTCTGTAACACATGAATGATTTCAGCTACTCTGGCTGAATGGCATAACCCCTCTAACCCGAGCAGAGCCACACTCGTTTAATATGCAGCCTCGTTTCCTCTATATCACTCTTTTCTTTCCAAAAACACCGTCTAATTCAGCATAATTGCTCCTTGTCATTTTGTGCAAAGCAACTAAAAAAAAAAAAACAGAATGAATTAAGACATTATGGGGCAGGAGCCTGCAGGGTCAGCACAGCCCAAACACCTCGAGTTCAGCACTTATGCCTGTGATGTAGGCAAGCATTACCAACAACGAATAACATCACAGAGCTCAATACATCTCCTGTACAGCCACTCACTCAAGTAGAGGCCTGTCAGGGTGAAATTTTTGTTCCCTATACTTTTCTGGCACCGCACTCCAATTTGAATCTAAATTCAAATTCTAATTCATGCCGGATGCACAAAATAAAACTGCAATGAATGGCTCAACTGATATAGTCAAGTTTTCTTCTGAAATACCTGGTAATACTTTTTAGACACCGGCTATTTTCACTAGAAAATTTAAATAAAACAAACAAAAATAGGTAAAAATGAGTTTAAAAGGGTTTAAAAAATAAATATTCTATTTACGCTGAGTGGAAAGAGTGGTAAATACTGTTTGCACCAAGACAGAATCTTATTTACACTAATAAGAAGTCATTCTATTCTGTTCTATTCTATTCTATTCTATTCTATTATACTAAAAGCAAAATATCTGAGCAATGATTGGTGGAGTTAGCGAAAATAACCTGTGCCAAAAAAGGATGCATTACTTTTTAGTACACTGCTCTGTGGAATACTTATTTCTGATTGGTCAGTTGCTGCATTCTGCTATCAAATATTTTACCATAAGAACCATTAAACTATAATTGACTGTTGTTTCAGGCAACCAATTCGCTGCGCTAGTTTTATGTCTCTCACATCACTCTGAGGTGTCTTTCTTCTCACATAATAAAATAATTACAACTCAAATGTCCATTTACATAAAATACCGTAGAGTCAGATGGTAATTATCACAAAGTAAACATGTTCAGGGTGATATAAGACCCTCTTACATGTCGCCTTGTGGTCCTGATCACCCCATCAGGGTTTATTTCGCAATAATGATAGACTGACTCTACATTAACCCTTGCATAATAACTTTCATTAATGCATAATGAGCAAGCATCATATACTGCTAAACAGATCAGCAGCTGATGTACAATACATTAAAATATAAATATATGAATATTTAAGATGTCTAATGATGTTTCTGCAGTATCTATATGAATGCTCATTAACTAATGATCCGCTAAGTATTATAAAAATAAATAATGTCAGTTAATGTAAGTCATTAGAATATGAGGTGAAACACAGGTGGTGTGAATGATGCAACATTGTGTCAACTAAGTGAATAAATTAAATGTTACAGATATTTAGAACGTGTCTCACCGTGACAGTTTTAATGCGGCCTCCGCCTTTGGTGCAGGTCCATCCAGAGCGATTGAAGAGCAGTCCGCAGATCTCGCCCTCTGAACATGGGGACATCTCACACCACTGTTTGCTTTTCACTATCCGGGCTACAAACAACATAAAATAAATTAAAGTTAAATTCAGTATTGATGGAGTAACAGTAAATAAATCAATATGAACATCAAATCAAATCATTTGCAACTTATGCACAAATTGCAAACAAGTGTTTAAAAAAGTGCTGTATTGTTTTTTGTTATAATGTAGTATACAATATCATAATAAAATCATACATTATGAGGGCAAAATTTGAGAAAATAAATACATTTTTTGGACAAATTTGATAATTTACATAACCATTTCAAGCTTAAGGCGATAACGGGTTATTTGAAAAGGCTTTCTCAAATTTTAAATAATAATTTCTTTATAAACAATTTCAGAAAAAAGAAAATATGCATTGTTTAGATATTCTTGACAATGCCACAAAATATCCAATGCAAAAACAATGTTGTATTTATATATTCTTTAACAAAAATGAGTAAAAATGAGAGGTTACATTTTAGAAAATGTACAGGCCTAACATTTTTAGGGCAAAACTGATAAATTACTTAACTATTTAAACCTGCATAACATGCCGAATAATGCAAAAATGAAAACTGGTTCTTCAAAAAGACTCAAATTTGAAATACTGCATTTAAAATATGTTTTTTAATGACATTAAGTAATGTTTCATGTGTGTTTGGGCATTCTTAGAAATGTCACATAATCTTCAGTGCTAAAAACAATGCAGTGACAAATTTGATACATAACTATTTAAAGCTGCATAACATGCTAAACGGTCAAAGACGATAAAAGGTTCTTCAAAAAGGCTAAAATAATAATACAAAAAAAAATTAATAATAATAAAAAAGCTTTTTAATTTTTTTTAGAAAAAAAGGCACTGAAAATTAAATTGCACTTTATGTTTGTTTAGATATTCTTCACAATGTCACAAAGTCACCAATGCTAAAAACTATGTGGTATTTATATATTCTTTAACAGAAATGGGTAAAAAAAGAAAAAAAAAGAAAAGAGGATTACATTTGCAAAATGATAACTTGTATATAACGTCTGTCATATTACCCTTTTTGTTCTTTTAATGGATTTTTATATAAGATTTTTGTTACTACAAACCTTTGAGATCAAACAGGCATCACAAAAAACCAGCCAACCTTTATATTCCACATAAAATATGTATTTGTGTATGAAAGTGGATTTGAGATTATGGCAAAGTCATGCATGTTTCAGTAAGCAGCCTGCAGGCCTTGATTCACTGCACACTTCATTATCTTCACGTCGTAGAACCGAAACCATCAAACAACTCAAAGAGAGCTACATCAGACATGTGTATGCACTGAGGCTCTCGCTTTCAGTTCTCTTGTTTGCTCTGTAGATCCATGTAAAATTCCATAAACCCCTGCTGTTCCTGTGCTTCAGATGCAGATCAACCAGCGTTCAGAGGGTGATGGGAACAAAACAGGTCAAAGACGATGTGGAGCATCAGACAATCAGAAGATGGTTGCTTCTCGTCTGCGCACCAGGAAAGAACAACAAATGAGATCCCTTGAATAACTCAGTAGTTTCTCCAAGACAGCAATGAGATCAAATGAGACAAGATTTTCACTTCTCAAATATTTCTACTGAAAAAATATACCCTCATTATCTCACAAACATCTAGGGATTCAGAAAAGATTTCAAACTCCTTGACAGAATACCAAGGTCAACATGAACTCAAACATTTCTCATTTTGTTTCTATTTTCATTTCTCCATAGGAATGTTATGATAACCTCAACTACCTATGAAAGGTTTAATTCTTAAAAGAATAGTTCACCCAAAAAAGAAAATGTGGTGAAAATGTACTTACCCTCAGGCCATCCCAGATGTAGATGAGTTTGTTTTTTTTATCAGTACAGATTTGGAGAAATTTAGAATTTCATCACTTGCTCACCATTGGATCCTCTGAGGTGAATGGGTGGCATCAGAATGAGAGTCCAAACAGCTGATAAAACATCACAATAATCTATAAGTAATCCACATTACAGTCCATCAATTTACATCTTGTAAACTGAAAAGCTGCACGTTTGTAACAAACAAATCCACCATTAACCATTAACTTTAAACCATTGCTTCTGTTCAAAATACAAGTCCATAATCCATAATAACTCTTCCTCCAGTGAAAAAGTCCATCTCTTGTTGTTCTGTCTGATTAAAATCCACCAACATATTTGTTTAGAACTGTTTTAGACTGTTTTCATGTGTAAACAGTGCTTGATCTGTGCATATTTCTCTCCTGATTCAGACAAAATGACTTTTTCACTGAAGAAAGCAATATTATGGATATATGTCTTATATTTTTTCTTACAAACATACAGATTTTCACTTCACAAGTCTTTAATTGATGCGTTGGAGTTGTGTGGATTACTGTGATGTTTTTATCAGCTGTTTGGACTCTCATTCTGATGGCACCCATTCACTGCAGAGGATCCACTGGTGAGCAAGTGATGTAATGCTAAATTTCTCCAAATCTCTTCTGGTAAAGAAACAAAATCATCTACACCTTGGATGGCCAGAGGGTGAGTAAATTTCCAGCAAATGTCCATTTTTGCATGAACTACTCCTTTAAACGAAACATAACTGAACATGGATGTGCACAGAATACATTTCCAGGATTTAGATTATCCTTAAATTCTACAAAATCCTCAATTTCATTAATATAGCATCCCTGTGAGGCCTCAGTTCCTTGATTACTCAGTCCATGCAATTTTCTGCGCACAAAGGCTCGGCTTCCTTTTCGAAATTTCCTGTCACCAGACGCTTAAGATATGTTTACAACCATTTTCTTGATCTGAAACACAGCAGGTCTTTCATGACAGTCCTTATGAATATTGCGTGTGATAACGTTATCAAAGCTCCATCCCTAAATTTATCAAAGTAAAGTGGTGCCACTGAAATGAAGGATTATGCTTTTAAACTGGCGTGGAGCAAAAGCTGTGGATGGCCGAGCCAGCTCTACAGATCTCATCCAAGTCCTCTCGTCCCCAGGGGGTCTAAACAATCAAATCCATCCCATATTACATAAAAAAGCCTCCCTCCGAGGGACAGTATTCAAAAGCACAAATACAACTGGGCCATGAAGAAAGAAAACAAAGAGCGCTAAAGAAAATCAATGAGCTTAAATGAAGCTGGAATGCTTCAGCGAGGTATTTAGCACACAGTCGGTCAGGGTGTCTGAGCTGCGATACTTCATGCTGAGGAATGGCTATATTTAGGTAACGGTTGTGATTACACACTCCAGTTGAAATCTAGTTGAAAGAAGTACTGGGGTGTGTGGACTAGTTTTAACATCTGGGAGAAATATGTGCTGAGAATACACAGAGCACCTGAGCACTAGGCATGAAATCTTGGCCCAACATGTGAAATGTGTCAAATGAAAAACACCTTGCTGCTACTGTACCAGATCCATGTGACAAGGTAAAACTTTGAACTAATTCATACTATTATTAGTACTGACTTCAAATAGTTGCCCCCTCTGATATCGTCAGTCATGGAATCCCTGATGTCATCCCAGGACCGGGTGGATGGGGTATTAGACGGTGCTAAATACTCTCAAACGAAAGCAAAATCAATTAAAGATCTGGCAAACTATCCAACGTGTTTTTGCAGCGTTGAGCAATATAGCCAATCAAAGACATATCTGTTGATTTCTTCAACGCAATGGCCAATCAGAAATGTTTTAGTTTTTCAGAATTCACTCACTGCTGAAAGCGCCTGAGTTTTGCAGCTCGTGAATCATCTCATGACTAACTACGTGCAGACGTGATTTAAATAAGAGATTCTTTGTGTAGTTTAGAGAGAGCTTCATTAATTATAACGGAACTTTGTGAGATCGCGATGTGATGCCTTTTGTGATAATAAAAGGAGCGCGCTTTGCGTGCTTTCAAGGCTATCCATTCAGAATTTGTATGAAACTTTAGTTTCTCGGACACATACATGTCGCAAAGTTTCGAGAATGACATCCGCATATTTATGCTGGATTCATTCTCAAAATATCAGTGATAACCAAAGCAATGGACGGGACAAAAATGCCTCAGTGATTTAATTCTGGAACCGGTCCTGGCCAAACTTCCACAGACAGCGCATCCTGAGCGAGATCTAGTTCACGGACTAAAAGCGTGTGTAAAATTTATTGAGATCGGGGCATATCAACCAGTAATTTCATTTCCAGTAATGGACGGTACAAAGTTCAGAAATGAATGGTATGCAATTTATGACAGAATAGACCCACAGCTGATCGTTAATTTTTTCCTCACGTGTCTCTCCACAATGATTCAAAACGGACACATTTCATGTGACATGGGAAAAAGACACGGAAAACTTAAATTAACATCAGAAAAGCAGCGTGCGCATTTCTGGTTAAAAATGAAAGGCCATCAACTGACACTTAAAATGGGAAGCATCACTATTTAAATCAGCAGCAAGAATCAAAGCTCCACAGTTTAGTAAACGCAGGCAACCTCTAATGGGCCTTTCACACAGGATGCGGATCAGCGCAGCCCTTCAGAGCGCAGCGGCAAAAGTTCAACTTTTGAATTTTGAGCGTGGCGTGCTGCTTGTGTGCCAATGGAGCGCTCCGCTGCGCATGAGCTTTGGTCGATGCAACAACAAACCTTCCTCGCGTGGCACAAGCCATTGAAATTAATGGGTTTCATAGCGCAGCGCAGCGCATTTTGCGTCCTGTGTGAAAGGGCCATAAGTTATTATTGACTGCACTGTATTGACTGCTTTGATGCGTTGCAATATGGTAGGGCATTGTTTTGATGCATACATCTGAAAAAGGTTTCTTTAGCTTTCTTTCATTTTTTTTTTTTTTTTTGCTTTTTTTCTACATACAGTACTGTATACTAGTACTAATAATGACTTGAACTGCTACTCATACTAGTACTGGATTTGCAAGCTCTGAATTTAAACTACTACTCATACTAGTGCTAGATCTGCTGCTTATTCTAGTACTAGTCCTGACTTTAAACTATTACATATTAGTATTACTGACTTTTAACTATTTCTTAGTGAAGCACAGAAGTTTCAGAAGTTTATAACTTACTGAAAGGTGTTATATCTCTTGTAATTGCTCAATCAATGTTTCAGCTGTGGGAAATCATCAATGATAAAGCTTGTAAACAATGTCATTTAATGTTACATTTATCTTAGGAAAGTCATTCAATGTTCATATAGTTTATTAGTCATTATATTTTTACATATTTAACTTGTCTTCATTATTTAATGTTTGTTTAAATAAATCTGTCATGAAAACAACTTTTATTACAGCCACTGTTTAAATATTTATATTTTAATGAATTGGAACAGAAACATAATTATGTCATTGTGTGCATAATGTGCAATTTAAATGTTAATATACAACTGTTGATTATTAAACTAAATAAACTACATTTTTTAGTTTCAGTTTTTTGGTAAATAAAAACTTTAATTCCGGTTTTGGTGTTTCTGTAAAAAATCCATCCAACACTAGCACTAAAACTGACTTTTAATACACACTCGACTTGAATTGCTACCCATACCAGCTGTGACTATTACTCATATTAGCACCATTGTTTGCTTTGAACTGGAACAGATTCTACACATTCAGTATCTGATATTCAAAGCTGGTTTTCCAGCCGCTTCCCTTTTCATCTCTTCCTAAAATACCTTGTAAACAAAACCAATAAAGGTGCTGATCCACTGCTGTCTTTAAAGGCCTGATCTAAAAACAAGCCTTTAATGTAAAATAAGAATATAGCCTTAATTATCATTAATGCATGTGAGATGCAAATACACACACGTTTCATTGGGTCCACTGAAGCGCTCTAACTAGGCCACACAGGGAGCAGAGACCGGCAGATTACAGCGCACACAGAGTTTAGCAGATATTTTCGTACCCTATTTGTTTCATGTGAAGCCTGATGAGGCTCCTGAGCCGCGCTCTCCGCTGTAGAGGCAGCCAGTGAACACATGGCCTCCTGGGGAGCCGTGTGCCTCCGCTCCAAACTCACTGATCATTAACTGCTTGCAAATAGATAGAACAAGAATACTTTCTCTTTCAGGGTCACTGTATATGGGGCAGGCATATGCAAAATCTCCCCAGAAATACACACAAAAGCAGCGGAATGAGAATCAATATAAACACGCATGCAGCGGCTCACAAAACCGGATAATTTCCTGTTCCTCCCTGCATGTGAAAAAAGATACCACCCACTGACCAGTGCGTTTGTAAGGCGAGAACGAGTCCAGCTTCAAAAAGGATGAATCACACCCACACACACACCGTTTCCCATGGTACCTCTGTTCTGCATCATGACTCAATTCGTCTCTCTGTGCGCATGCAACACCTGAGCCGGCTCCATCCAGCACACCTACACTGATTCAGACGTCTGAAGGGACCCGACCCGCGCATACCCTCCCTCTCTCCCCCGAGACCCTTGACCATCTGCCCCCCGGACTCATCTGCCAGACACAGCCTCACCTGCAGACTGCTATCTGACAGAATAGAGCTCAACAGAGAGTGCACAGTTTTTCAGTGCTGTGCGTTCAGGAAATATATTTCCGTTCATTTTCACAGTTAAAAAAAAAAAAAAAAAAAAATCATTCAATAGCGAATTTAGCAATGTGTAAAACTATAAATATTGGTGGGCTGCCTGAAGGACATGTTGACTAATCTGGCAACTAATCTTAACTGGAAGCCCTGAAGCATTTTAAAATTTGGGCAATTTTATCTTAACGTGCAGAACGTTCAAAATTAAAGCACCACCACTAAAACATCTGAGTATCTAAATAAATAAATGACAAACATTGTTCTTTCGAGATGTCTACTCATCAGCACAAATGTTTTCAAAATTGATAATGTTTCTTGAGCACCAAATCAGCATATTAGCATGATTAGTATGATGTTTTGAAAGACCATGTGACAGTATATTGAAATGGAAAACAGTTGTTTTAAATTGTAATATTCCACAATATTACTGTTTTACAGTATTTGTGATAAATAAATGCAGCCTTGGTGAGCATAAGAGATTTTTGCCAAATTCTTACCAATCTTACCAATACCTACATTATATATATATATATATATATATATATATATATATATATATATATATATATATATATATATATATATATATATAGACACACACACACATACATAAACACACACACACACACACACACATATAGATGTAATACATATTTGCATATATGTGTGTGCGCATATGTATTTTATGATATTATATATGTTTATTTTTGTTTATTTTGTTATCTTTTTAAATATAAATGTAAATGAAGTTGAAATTACTTATGGAATGTACAGAAGCATATCCTGCCGCTTAACCTCAGAGCTTATGGTATTTGTACCATGAAATATTTATACATTTACACTAAAAATCAATTTCGTCATGGTAATTTTGTCATTTTAAATTTCTAAATCCTTCTTTTGAGCTCTATAATGCAGCGGATATGAGGAGTGAATGAGAAGCAGCAATAGGTATACAGACTAAATGCTTATAGATGGATGGATCTTTAATGTCATTTCTACATTCTTTGAAACTTTAATTGTCTTTGTACAGCAGTCATGAGGTAGCCTGTAATTTTACAGCATCTGTGCGTGTTCACGCAACAGGTCCTTCTTTAATGGATCCACTACTAATGGAGCATGAAGGCAGCAGAGAAAGCCAATAAAAATCAATTTCCCACAGCTGTAATTATGGTACTCTCTTGGTTAATTACTCTGGTCTTGCCGTTACAAAGTGCTACTAATGTGTCGTTGAAAAGCTCAAGCTGTACAGCATTTACCAAAAAACACCATCGGGCTGAAAAAAACGAACTACACGACCCCAGCTGTCAGGAGAGTTGGGTTTATTTGCTACAGAAACAACGACTACCATCATATTCAGGTTTACAACCTAAGAAAGGCTGAAAGCCCATGAGATTCTCCGCCACATCTGGCGCTCGGCAGAACAGACAGGCTCAAATATTCCTCCTAAACCGCAGTGACAGACACAATCCAAAGATTACATTTTTTCCTTTCCCTTTTCACCGATCTTCATCTGTCCTCAACTTTGACACAGTACACACTGCAGAGAGGAACATTTCTTTACATGTAACAAGTCTGACTATTGTGTTATATCGTGTGATACAAGATTTTGACAAGACAAAAAAAAACCAATGCAATGCAAATTCAACAGTGAAGTTGAACGACATGACGTGGCTTGTTGCATGCTGTGAGCGGCTATATGTGTGTGCACATCCACACAATGTGAGAATGTGTGTGTGGGATTGCATCTCACCGTCCACGCATGCTGGTCGGGCCCGTGTGGTGCCAGCGATCTGTCCTCTCCGGCAGGCACAGCGGGCTGTCTGCCTGGCGATAGTGCGCTTGGGTTGACTGCTGTCTCTATTCAACATCACTATCTCACATGTGCCTACTGCCAACTGACCTGTGGAGGACACACACACACATACATACATTTCAGAAAGCGTGACATTAAAAATAAAGATATCAGTAGTAAAATCTTGTTATATAAACTTCAACATGAAGGTTTAACATCCCTTAAAATGAGCCTATCTTTGAGTGCATTGTTATGTACCAATCTGAGAGTCACTGCCAAAGCAATCATGGAGGGAAATAAACATGGATGGCTTTTGGTGAAATAGAACTTTTAAAGGAACGGTTCACCCAAAAATGAACACTGCTGTTGTTTACTCAGTCTCATGTCATTTCAAACCTGTGTAACTTTCTTTTTTTGTGAGGAACCCAAAGGTAATTTGTAAATCAATACAATGAAAGTTAATTTGAACTGTGGCTGTCAAGCTCCAAAACAGCAGCACGAAAGTGGTTCATTTGATGCGTGCACTATAAAATTGGTTCATTTGACTCGACAACTACATTCAGTGTCTTCTGAAGCCATACAATAGAATTTCATGAGGAACATTTTATGAATAATCTTTAAGTTTACAAAACATGGATAAATGATTCCTATATGAATTGGACTGATGACTCACTGATTCAGTTTCAGAGGTTACTCTAAGTGTAACACTGAAAAACAACTTCAATTGTGACTTCAGTTGTGTGCATTACACGAAACTATCATACATCAAAAGGCCAATTTTGGACCACTTTTATAGTGCTTTTTTGTCCTTTTTTATGTTTAAAAGCCCCAGTTATCATTAATTGTAATTGCATGGAAAAGAACAACCTGTACAATCAGGATTAAGACAGAAAGTCATATGAACTGGAAACAACATTTTCATTTTTTGGGTGAAATATTCTTTTAAAATAAATATCTAGTTCAACAGCTCTGAATACCAGCATAAAATCTAATTTTCCCATTGTCTATGCTTTGAAAATCATGTGACATTCATACAGTACAATGAAAGTGAATGAGAACTGGGGCTGTCACGCTCTAAAATGGCACCACAAAAGTGGTTCAATTGACTTGTGAACTATAAACGTGGTTTATTTGAGTCAACAACTATATTCCAAGTCTTGTAAGGCCATACAATAGTTTTGCATGAGGGATTTTGTGAATGAATCATTCTTTTAAGATTTTGGTTTGTTTCATCAAGCTCACAAATGATTCTGATGGTTTGAATGATTCATTCATGAATCGGACTGGTTTGGATCTCAAGTTCAGCAGACTCAATGATTCAGTCTCAGAGGTTACCACAAGTTTAACAGTGAAAAAGAACTTCAGTTTTTACTGTGCATTACACAAAGCTATCATATATCAGAAGGCCACTTTTACTGTGCTTTTTGGTCCTTTTTGAAGTTTGAAAGCCCCAGTCATCATTCATTGTAATTGCACGGAAAAGAACAACCTGTACAATCAGGCTGACAGAAAGTTATATGGATTGGGAACAACATTTTCATTTTTGGGTTCTTTTAAAATAGGTATCTAGTCCAGTAGCTCTGTATACAAGCATAAAATCTAATTTTCTCAGTGCCGTATCAGTGCCGATACTATGAAAATCATTAACTGGAATACTGGATCAGTCCAAACATATCCAGACATCTAAAATGAACCAAAATAGGCAAGCTAGCATCAAGCATCATGGTGAGGTTCAACTAATTTTCTCCTTTTGGTTCCTCATCGTGTCTTTAGAAGAAGATGGACACCTGAGATAATTTAAGTTGTCCCTTAAATGGTAGCTTTTAGCTTCTCTAAAGGTGTTCATTGTTGTTTAAACCTTTTATAAAGCAAAATCTCTTTCTTTTACGTCCTTCGAGACAACTTCTCCTCAATGGTTTCTCTGACAGGCATAAATGCTTGGCTGAGTATTTTTGACACTTTTAGTGTGCTGGCAAAGCTTACAACTTCTATTCAAGTGACCACAATGACCAGCACACTTTGTAGAAAAAGAATGAAAAGTGCAAAAAGTCTGGCTAGACATCAGCTGACTCATACATAATCATAATCATAATTCACGTCAGTGAGAAAAGTCTTCCTTGTTCCTTCACTTCTTGTCTTCGCACTTTCTTTCTGTTTGATCAAAAAGGAAAAGTGGCCGGGCACAACTCTATGAATCCGGCTGTTTAAAATGGCAATAAAAGCAGATTTACAATATTAATTAATCTTGTGTGATACCGTTGAAGGGCCAACAGAGATGTGATGAAAGGGGATTTTTATATGTGTAATAGAACTCGGGAACAGTGATGAATCACCACCGACTCGTGCTTTAAGATTCCCTTTCACAGGAAGCTCATCTCAAGGGCGCAATAATTCACTCTGATCAGACCAAACGGAGAGCCAATCAGATCTCACCATCCAAAAAAACCCTAAAAAAGTAAAAAAGCCTAACTATTGTCTCCAAAATGCAGCGACACTGCAACTTTAATCAATGCTTGATGGAAGACAGTCCAAAAAAGAGTCTATTCATGCACCATATTCTCTGTTCGTCAACGCGCCAGCCTTGATTCCAGCTTTAAGCTGCTGCTGATTGCAGGGCTGAATGGCTTATTGCTATTCATCATATTTTACACTCGCAAAAAAACAGCACATCCACGCTCCCGTTGCATTAGCATTTGACCCATTGAAATGCAAAGACAGCAGTGTGGAGCTGATGACCGCTACTGCTTGGTCAACAGTCGGCACAAGCTGAGCTGATTAAGACGGACGTGTTGAACGCAAAGCTTGGACTCCCAACAGCATGACCAAAGGCTTTCACAGTCCATCAGCCTGGACAATTACTATTTCAAAACAACAGGTTAAGGTTAGCTGAACCCGAGAAGACACCTGCCTTTCAGGAAGAAACCAGAGGAATTGAATACAATGTGCTATGGGCAGACAGTCAGCCTCGTTTCAACAGTAAAAAAGCTTGATTTTTTAAAAAAACCCTGGTAAATATATTTATATTTGTAGGACTCCTCCTAATTAGTGTCTGCATTAATGAACTAATGTTCAGCCCATTCTCACTTGGCATATACAAAACAAAGTTTCCTTTTGCAACAACACAATACGAAACATTACACACCAAGAGCAAAACTTACACGCAATTTCAGGCCGCACGTGTCAGATGCAAAGTCTATTGAAATTGTTCTAACCTTGACGGCGATGGGGGCATCTTGTTGAGTGGAGATGAGAAATCCCAGCAGACATCATTATTGTAAAGACTATGGAGAACGCTGAAGGTCACCTCTCTCTGTCTCGCTCCCTCTCTCGCTCTGATCAGCCTCCTCCAAAATAGAGCCACAACCTCTTTCCATAACGGCCCACATTAATCCTCCACAGCTCAGAATTTAGATAAGAGAATTAACCCCTCCTTCAGTCCTCTGATGCTTCTCTGTTTGCCTCTCTTTTATTCTGTTTCATTTCATTCCGAGATGTTTCTTCAACTACAGCACTTTTGTTTCAGTTAGAAAATAAATTCATAGTTTACACACTTGCATGAGTTAATTTGATTTGTCTGCTAACAGCATATACATGCATCAAAGAAGAATAATGGCATTTGCCATTTCTGAAGCCATGAACATTTTTTGTTGCATAACTTGAAAAAGTTAGAGCTTAATTGGAAATTAAGTGTTAATTAAGTATTATATATATATATATATATATATATATATATATATATATATATATATATAGCTTAATTTTCTTCACATATGCATCATATGTCACCTTGGTAACCAAGTACATACATCATATGTCACCTTGGTAACTGGCTTGAAATGAAGGGTTGCGATGGATGCCAATCATAATTTGTGTAAAAATGGAAATCAAGATATGAGACAAGTAGGGCAAAATGTGTTCACTTATAATAAATGTCACAATGCAAATAATAAAATAAAAAAACAATACAAAATAAAATACACTGTTTATGATTATTTGACTATTTGTTTAGATTATCATCATTTTAAAACTGTATTAATTTATATTTATATATGTTTTAAAATTAAGATTGAAAATCCTGGTCTGGCACAAATGTAAAAAAAATAAATAAATAAATAAATAAATTAAAAAAATTTTTTAAAATAATAAAAATAAATAAATAAAATAAAATAAAATCTTGGTCTGGGACAAACATGAAACAATAATACAAAAATAAAATGGTGAAGGCATGTTAAACACTTTCCAAAAGTGTACGGCCTTCATATAACAAACAGAATTTTTTTTTTTTATATATATTTTAATTAGTTTTAATAAAAATCAACCCCTGGGACACAAGAGTGCCCGTAATTAAAGAAACACCCGCAAATGGCTCACACACACACACACACACACACACACACACACACACACACACACACACAGAGAGAGAGAAAGCTGTGTGTTGCTGGCCAGGCACATCAATGGCATGAAATACCAGCGTTCTGTCCATGTTTAACAGCCAGAGGATGAATGGGGATGGATGGAGATAAGCCTCGGAAAACAGGATGGAAAGAGAGAGAGAAAGAGATAGAGTCAGAGGGTTTGATGTGCCAAAAGCTTGACAGCCATTCCATCACAGGTTGTTAAGTTAATTGATATGACAGGAGGTTTTTCTGCCTGTTTAGTCCAGACACGACAGACCGAATCAAACGATAAGGATCTACATGCACCTGGGCACAGAGCAACACAGAGACACCCTACTGGAGCAGAGACCGGGTCACCAAACTCCGCTCTGCTCTTCTGCAGACTCTACTTCCTCTCTCACAGGAACTAGATTCAGGTCTGCAGTGTCATTTTCAGCCGAAAGATGTAGGTACAACTGCAAGAGAACATGAAATTTAAAGCTAGTGCAGTTCAAAACACCACCTCCTCTCCAAACACTGCACCACAGGGCAGCTGACAGGAAGATGACACCTGTTTCTTTCGAGAGTTTGCAACAACAGATAAGAGTTAGACAAAACACATTTCACTGCAGACTCTCACTGGGTTTCAATCACTTGAATCAGCGGGAGTGCTAAACGTTTAACACATGATGGGAGTGAATGGATGAATCTCATGAAACCAGTTAAAAACCTGTCCAGGTAATATTTCATACCAAATTCAAAAGAAGAAAAAAAGTATAAAGAAGTTTGTATTAAGAAAAACATTTAATTTGATTTTTAAGACCAAAGAGATTTTTCTTGCATTGCAACATTGATACTTAAGCACATTTTATTACTAATTCTCATTACTGTAATGTTAAACAACAACAATAATAATAATAATAATGCAAAACTACATAGGAAAATGGAATGGACAGTAATAATAATAACAATAATAGTAATAATAATAATTATTATTATTATTAGATTTTTTTTATAATGACAGAACATTTTACATTTTACTTTTAAGTATTTACTGTTACTCACTAAAGTAAAATGTGTTCACTTATAATAAATTTAACTGAAGTAAACATTTATTAAAGTAACAGTATTTTTTTTTCCTGTGTTACAGTAACAAAATACTGTAATACAATATTGTATATTAAGGGGGAAAGGGAAAGGGAAGTGGTGTGTGGCCAAGTATGGTGACCCATACTCGGAATTTGTCCTCTGCATTTAACCCATCCAAGTGCATACACACAGTAGTGAACATACACCTGGAGCAGTGGGCAGCCAATGCTGCGGCGCCCGGGGAGCAGTTGGGGGTTTGGTGCCTTGCTCAAGGGTCTCACCTCAGTCATGGTATTGAGGGTGGAGAGAGTGCTGGTTATTCACTCCCCCCACCTACAATCCCTGCCGGACCCGAGACTCGAACCCACGACCTTCGGGTTACAAGTCCGACTCTCTATCCATTAGGCCACGACTGCCCCCATTAAAACCAGTATAGAGGCAGTAGAGCAAATACTACAATAAAGTATAAAACCATTTCCATTTAAATAATACCTCATTTTATTTTACCATTACAGTAATGTGAACAGATTAATGAGTAATAGGAAGTAAAAAGAATCAATGAGAATTTAGGCAAAATAAAATAAAATAAAATAAAATAAAAAAAAAAATGACAAATAAAATACAAAATGTGTTATATTACCACAATATTACAATAATGAAAACACAATAAAATTATAAATTAAAAAAGTGTTCTATTATCATAAGAATAAAATAAAATAAAGACAAAAAATAAATAATAAAATGACAAATAAAGTAATATTGAAATAAAAAATAATAAAATAAAATAATCGAAAAAATAAAAATACAATAACATGATTAATTGAAATAAAAATGTGTTCTATTATCATAAGACTAAAATAAAATAAAATAAAATAAAATAAAAGTATCATCATTGTTCCCTCATGGAACACAAGACATGTTTATAGCAGAATGTCTAGCTGCTCTTTTCCATACAGTGAAAATTAATTGGTCAAGACAAGCAAGATTTTCAGAAAATAACAAACTTCAATCCATTCCTCATACAAAGCTATTGTATTGTACAGTATATTGTATCAGAAGACACAGAATGTAGTGCACAAGTCATCCGGACTACTTTCGTGCTGTTTTATGGTGCTTTTCCCCATCCTTTTTAGACCCTGATCCCAGTCCACTTTTATCACGAAGAAGACAGCAGTTCACACAGTGTTAAACATCTCCTTTGATGCTCCACAAATGACACGAAAGAGAGTAAATGTGAGTATTCCTTTAAGTAAAATGTACTATTCTCTTTCTTTGTGGTGGAATACAATGTTCTTGACAGGTATCGTGAGATTTCCTCAAATACATCTCTTCAGTCCACAGACAGTCAAGCTAATCCTTTGTTACTGTACGAGTGGAAAGGAGCGCAGCTTGAGCCGCAGATGAAAAACTGCCTCTCTATAGAGTTTTTCTTTGCTGTTAACAGTTATGTTCAGCAAAATAAATGGCTATAACCTCCTGCATTGTGTACTGAAGAGATAATTAACCTACCCTAACCCTCTAAGAACCTGTTTAAACATCTCTGTCATTTAACATCAACCTCAAGTGGAATAAGGATGGCTATAACCAAAATTGACACAAGTTAGCAACAAGCCAGGGAACAAAGGTCGCACACTTCATACAACAGACAGCGATCCTCAGGAGAGAAAGAGAGAGAAAGCAGTGAAGCTAAAATACTGCAGAACATCATATCATTCATCTTCATATATTAGACGCTCAAGAATTCCTATCAGCTGAGAGAGAGAGAGAGAGAGAGAGAGAGAGAGAGAGAGAGAGGAACACAGGAACACAATGAACTAGAGCAGGGTGGCATTTGACATGAATTAAATTTATATTCACCCAGCAGCGAAAAATGTTAAAAAAATGTGTGGCACAATGCTACACAATTGATTTTGCCTTAAAAAGCTTTTGAGTTTTGCATAAACATCCGTTCACTTCCACAGCTTCATTACCTACAGAGGCACAAGTGGTTTCTCGGCACTAAATTTATGACACGGGCCATCATTAACATCTGGCATGCTGGGAGCTAGTGGCCTTTGTTGAGGAAGAAATTGCATTTTGCAAATTGTGCTGCTGGAAATGACATATCTGTCCTGCCCACCTACACAACATTATGACAATGGCATTTAGGGAGAGTGCAAAAATAACCAGCGATTCATACACTGTGGTTCAGCCAAGTAATCCCACAGGACAAATTTATTGCTCAGAGGTTGCTCGTTCACAGCTCGAGAGAATTAATGGAGCTCTCTCTTATCTATTATCTGGTATCAAGCATCAACTTTGCCTCAGATGTTTCTTCTACAGAGTTGTGCACCATTCAGATATGACATTGAGAATGTCTGTTCATTTCTAATTCAGTTCCTGAACTTGAACTGAGGAAGCAAACAGCATAGATGACTGCAATTTAAACTTGAATGTAAGGAAGTAGAATTAAAGTGAATTGAGGTTGAAAGAAAATAATATCACTGCAATTATGAAAAAAAAAAAAAATCAAGATAAATTAGAAACATTGACTCTGGACAAAGCCTTGAAAAATGTTCATAAAAGCCTTTAAATTTGAAAACTGATGATAGATAGAATGATAGAAAGATAGAACGATAGAACGATCGATAGATAGATAGAAAAACAGAATGACAGATAGATAGATAGATAGAATGATACAACGATACAATGATAGATAGATAGATAGATAGATAGATAGATAGATAGATAGATAGATAGATAGATAGATAGATAGAAGAAATGAACAAACAACCGGCCGACAGATAGATAGATAGATAGATAGATAGATAGATAGATAGATAGATAGATAGATAGATAGATAGATAGTGACTGTTCTGCAGCACTGTTGAGATCTTTGTTGAAACACAAAATCAAGACTATTGGAGTCTTTCTTTCCTACAGGATGTGCTGAGAACTTCTGCTGCATTATAATTAGAATCATCTCTTCCCACCCACTGATACCAGAGCTCAACGGTGGAAGCCGGAAGGTGTCGGCGGTGGCAGGGCGAAAAGTCCACAGAGGGAACTCTGACATTTCCAAATGTATTGTTAAATAAACTGGCAGCGCTGATGTTGGTGACAGCTCATCCATCTGTCTGTTCTGTGGCCCAGAGTGCACACCCACAGCCAAGCGCACTTTGATTTCCTGTCTTTGCCATGACGAATGGCGGCGCTTTGTGGGGGGAGCTGTCAGGGCAGGATTCACAGCCACTCGGAGCGACCCACACATTTCTCTGTTACCGAACCCCCCAAAAGGGCCTGACAGACCGAAGTACGTGTTGCAGGTAATGGGCCTGTCTTAAAAAGCACACAGTAGCCCTTTTATTTCATCACTCTCCCGCACTGTAAATCCATTTCCGAAGCCAAACACACTCCATCTGTCTCTCAGCCGCAGACGCTTTCACTAATATGAATTATTCTCGTCTGTAGTGAGGTTTTTGGATACCAGTCAGAGAACAACATCTACTACAAATCATGCCATCTTAAATCATAGCTGGTGGTTGTCAAAGGTGGTCAGAAATTTCACCCGCCAAGAATCAAAGGATAAATTACCTTTCCTTGAGAGCACTTCCAGAAAAGGCCTCATGAAATTGCCTGACAAGTTCAGTTTTCTGTCCTCTGTTGATGCATTTCCTATTGAAACTAGATGTTTAGGTGGGACATTTTGCAAAATAGCTCATAATGTTTAGTTATGTCATATTCATGAACAATTATTCAATACTTGCTAGTCAGTTGTAAAGGCAGAAACATTCTTATTCTAGAGAGAATCTGATTGGACAAAAATCTGTGTAGTGTCTACAAAAACCTAAAACAATTAAAAAAATTGTTACTTGAAATAAAATAAAATATAAAGATCCTAAACTTATTTTATTTCCGCTAGATGCAAATGCATCTTAGTTCTTATTTTATTTTTATTTAACTTGTAAGTATAAAATAACTAAAACTGAAATAAAAAATAAGTCTATAGTCATGGAAAAAAGATAGTATATCAGTGAAACTATAAATAACACTGGTTCAGGTTTTCATGGAAGAGAAAGACTGTAAAGTTTAAATGTACACATCTACAAAAAGTCCAAATTTACGAGAACATTGTAGATACTGTAAAAGTTTAGAACATGGACTAAAAGCCACATGATTCATATTTTGATTTAATAGGGTCTGAAAAGATGAAATAACTAGTTTCCGTACCATTGATGTAGTTAAATGGAATTGAAAAAATAATAATAGTCACAAAAAGTATGCTTCCTCAGCTTTATTATCATTAACAACAACTAAAAAACTTGAGTTAACTGAAATAAAAATAAAAACCAAAATACTGGAGAATAAGTTAAATCAAACTAAAATATATTTACATGACTCCAACATTCTCATTTAAGTATTTTCATGTTTAAAATAATTCAAAGTTATATTATTAAAAAATAAAAGTATTCTAAAATAAATACATAATATATTATAAATTAATTCAAATATAAAAATGTTTTAAAATAAAAAATTAAAAACTACTGAAAAAGTCTTCAATGTCAAACATGTCAAATACACAAATGTAAATGTAATTAAACTAAATGAAACATGAAAATGCCACTATACAGTTAAACCACCAGACGGAGCTTTAAAAAAAAAAAGTGCTTTAGCCTTAGAAATAATAAAACCAAATAATGACAGAGTGAACTAAATTAAAAAGACAAAGTGAAAAAATAAAAATAAATTGTAATCAAAAACTCAAAAATATAAACCATGTGATGGCCACTGAAAGTATGCATACAATATTATTGCAGATGTTTCACCAGTGACCTATTTTTTCTCATAGGCCTCTCAACAGCATGAAACAGACTTATGTTTTCCTTGTCTGTCTAATATGCAATGATCAGAGGCATTTACGTCTCAGGTGATTGGCTCAGAAAACCTTTCTGGAACTCAAGCAAAGGCAGCAGCATCCAGCCTGCACGCACCAATTGCCATTAAGATGGATGAGACTTCTGGATAGCTCTCCAGGTTTATTAGAACTCCTTGAAAATCAACCTACGAGCGGCTTACACTTGTCTCTGCATATTAAGCCAGATACAGGAAAGTGCTTAAACAGCAGAAAAGTGTCACACATCACCTTTAACCGAAGCGAGCAGTATCTCTGATGTGCAGCGCAGCATTCGGAGGGCTTGACGGATAAAGAAAGACGTCGGTCAGTGACATGAGCTTGTGTCCTAACAGCCGGCAGATTTGCACATGCAGAGAAGCTTGTTTGCATCTCGCACCACAAAGCAGCAGAATAAAATTTGCACAGGCATTAGTTTGAACACGCAGTGGTGCGGGAGGTGCTCAATGAAACTGAAATCTCTTTACAATATTTAACAAACGACTAATCTTCTGCTCCGAGCTTTCCGGGGAATTCCACTTCGGAAGAAGAGAGAATTTTTAATTGGACTCCTGACAATTGATTTTAATCTTGTAAATCTCTCATCTCGTCACTGTCCCTCTCGTTACGCCGAGCATCGGTGATGAAAACGCTCTGTGCATTATCGTGATGTCATCACAGCAGCTCTGTTGTGATTCTGGATGACAGCCCTGGCCTGAGAGGACGGCATAATTAAATCACGAGTATAACACATGCGCTGCTGGCGCACAAAGACACACACACATCTCCATATCGCTTGCATCTTACCACAATTAAAGCAGGATCATAATACGCATGTGTACGCTGGATTTTTTAAAAAGGCAGTTAAAAGGACAAGAGCGATGAGGGTTTTTCATCACATGCCTATGGTGCTCGAAGGGTCAAGGCCTCATTGAAACCATATGCTTTCATCTGTAAATGACTCAGAGCCAAACAACGGCAAAGGTCGATGGTCACACACATTGATCAATCAATATATCACCCACACCCACTTCAGTAGGGTCATGGATAACATTATCGAAATGAAAGGCCACCACACTATAGCATCACAGCAATCATAAGTTGCCACTTCATCCGGCTATAGACCGAAATCATGTTCCTTTAATGGATTCTTATCAACCAGAATTGAAAATTCTGTCATTATTTACTCATTCCAAACCCCTGTGTCTTTCTAAGTAATAAAAAAAAAAAATGAACTGATTTAAAAAGTCTTCAATGCTATTTAAATGAAAAAATAAATACATTAATTAAATAAATAAATAAAAATATGAAGTGATGATAAAATAATTCAGTGCAATGTAAGTCCCTTTGGATAAAAGCATGTCAAATGCATAAATGTAAATAAACTAAATGAAACATGAAAATGCCACTAGACAGCAACGCTACCAGACTGTGCTTAAAAATAAATATATAAAATAATGCTGTTAAATATTTTTTTTCTTAAACTTTGGAAGAACACAGAAGAATTTATTCTAAAAAAAAATCGATATTGATGAATCTATAAATAAACAACTATTTTTTGTTCCACAGAAAACTGAAAGTTATTTATAATGCCATCTATCTATCTATCTATCTATCTATCTGAACAACATGACTTCATGGCAGAAACATCCCCTCACCTTGCCTGTAAAATACAACACATTCAGTGACATTCGATTAGTGATTTATCAGCTTCTGCAGCTGGACATGTTGAAAACATTTCAGGCCCTCAGGTATTTTTTGTTTTTTCATGGTGGTCAGAATAAAAAATGTATTTCAGCAAAGGAGTTTCCCTCCTTAGTTTGAGCCGGAGGCCATGAAGCCCAAATAAAGCTCAGCCATTAACTGAGAGGATCTAGAAGGGATGTTTGATCCCTCAAACACAAGACACCAGTTCACGCCTACTAACATTCAGCGCACTGAACGTCTCCGTTAAACGTGAGGATTTGTGTAGCAGGGTGCTCATAAATCTGCAGTATTACCGTGCTAAGACGCCACCATGAGATGAAGTGTTGATGCCTGTAATATCTCTTATTATATCCCATCTTAACTCAAAACCCCATCTCACCCCCCACTGACAGCCATCTGCAAAACTTCCACATCAGCACACAAACGCCGTGCCACGTATGACATGTCTCCCAGTGCCTTTTTAGGGCAGTTAGCTTATCAAATGTGAGTCACATTCTTACCCCTGACTCAAATCATGACTATACTCTTCATTACCTCTAGAACACATGCAGAAACGCCAGACAGACACGCACACAGATGCAACAACACACTGTGTAATGCATGTCAGTAGGCATTGATGCAAACGCATGCATACAAAAGCACTGGTCCCTGAACACATCATTCACAGCATTAGAGGAAGCAGAAGAACTTCAGAGACCCATGAGCTTCACACTACAACTAGTCTGACGCACACAATGCACCCCTAAAAGCCATTCACTTAGAAAAGAAAACCACAAATTAGATCTCAGCTGAGAGAAATCTCAACAATGACACAAATTGTGCTCAGATCTCTCAAGTCCACAATCAGAGATTCGTATTTCTCCAAAGCCGTTTTAGGAGAACCCACTGAGACAAAGTTACATCTCCAATAAATCTCCTGAGCTGTGAAAGAGCAACCCCTGAGCAATACAATTTTCCTCTGGGTTGTGAAGCATGCCCTCCATATTATGCTATAGATTTCCATAATAATATCACAGGCTCTCCAGGGTCTCTCAGAGGAGTTGTTTTGAGTCCTACACTCTATGGTTTCTCCCCTGGGTGTTAAGGCGCAGAAGCTCGGCTCAGAGAAATCGGACAGCTGCATTTTTAAACAACTTTAAAATAGGGACAAAATCAGGTGAGTCTATGCATAGACATATGAGGTTATTTGGACCCCGTTACCATAGTGAAAGTCATGTATAGTGATGCTCAACACTTGCCTTCTTTCAGGATGTGGGTGTAGATCATCCACAGCATGAGCAGGCAGCAGAGAGACGCGCCTCCGCCGGCACAGAGCGCCCGCATCCCCGACTGCATCCTCACTGCGTCCCGCAGAAAATACTCCCGGCACCCAGCCTAAAGCAAGTTCAAAGCAAACTCGGCTACTTCCATAGATTTTCACGGGAATGCGGCCGGGATGGGAAGAGAGAGTTAATCCGACGTGAATTTACGCGCAATGGTTTCCATTTTACGCATCTCATAAAACGCATTAAAATATTTAATTTGCAGGGAGGGGCATTAAAAAGTCATTATTTAACGGGTACTTGCCCAATTCAATATTTAACAATACAGGCTAATATGTGTTTTAATTAAAAAGCAAAGCAAATCAAATCAAATTGATGGAAAACTCATCCAAGCAAAGTAAAATGAGTCATAATTTGGTTCGTTGGAAATTGCGCAAATCCTCTGCGGTCTGGAGAAGTATCCACACAGGGTGAAATGGTCAGTGGTACCAGTCCAGTGGTAACAGGTCCAGAATGTACGGATGCTGACTGTAGATGAGCTCGAGACGGAGGTTCGGTTCTGGGTCGTCCGAAATGCGCCTTCTTCAATGTCACTCCGACGTTCCCAAACCAGTTCGTGTCAAATCATACAGAATCTGCCCTGTGGAGTAACAGAGAACAGCAGTGAAGCGTTTCGCGCACATTCTCCGTGATTCGTGGCTGGATTCAGAGCCGAGTTCTCCCTCCTCACGCGCGCACACACAAACACACTCGCAATGTGGGGAGAAGCGATGGAGATCGTAAGGAATTTAACTATTCCGGTTCCTTTACGATTCTTTTAGTACTAAAGGGGGGAAAAAATTGGCAATGCAATAAAACTGGTCAGTTTGTGGTCCTAAAACCCAGAAAAACTGCATTTTCAGACTAGGTTTCCATGTGGAATTTCGTATGGGTTTTTACATGTGCCGAATTATGAGTATAGCCTACATTAAGTTTGCGGATAATATGATTGAAAAGAATAAGAAGAAGAAGAAAAAAAAACTTTCACGTTTTGTTCTACTTCAGTTACGTCAATTGCTAATAACTTTCATGAGGACTTGGTCGAAAATCTACTCATATAACTTATCCGTTCGGTAAAGTAGTCTACACGCCGCGCTGTTCACGTGTTTGATTCAGTTAAAAGAATCGACTCCGAGTCAATCCTGTGAGAATCGAACTATAGCCTACTGGTCGCGCTGTATGCGTTTGATATGTTTTTATACAGTCTATGGTTTGATACAATAAAAAGAACCGGTTTATCGGAGTCATTCCCTCTGGAATTGAACTGTAATAGTGCCACTATATGCGCTTAGAAAGTAAAAAGAAACGGCTCGCGATACAAATTATAATTCCCTCGCGATACAAATTATACTGGTCGCGATGTATGTGTTTGATTCAGAAAAAAGAACCGATTCAATAGTGTCACTCCTCTGGGAATTTTGACATTTTTTGACAATGAATTCAACATACATACATACATAGCCTACATACATATACATATATATATATATATATATATATATATATATATATATATATATATATATATATGAAGAGTTCAGATGCAAAAGCCTCTAATTACGTCTGACGTTTTTATTTAAAATTAGTATTTCTTTCTGGCTACTATGTATTGGTTTCTGTGTAAGTACTGGTACTTCTAAATGGGTTGAGGCTGGGATTTAGCGCATTTGAAGTGAAAGTACTTAATGAATATATAGCCTACTATGTGTGGAGAGAATTCACTCAGTATCGTTATGTCTTTTTTGACCAAGATGGCTTTTAAAGGCTTTTGCATTGAAACTCTTCATATATATATATATATATATATATATATATATATATATATATATATGTGTGTGTGTGTGTGTGTGTGTGTGTGTGTGTGTGTGTGTGTGTGTGTAAATTTCTCCATTTAAATATCCAGTTTTCAATAATCAGTTGTTTACTGTAAAAAACAATGCAAACAGGCTGACTATTTCAGATCATCTCCTACTGACAAAACTACTATATATATATATATATATATATATATATAGTGATACAGAAGAGAAGACTGCTACTTACGCATCCTTGCAGAGTTCACATGCTGAAATTGAAATAAATTACAGTAGCACATATCCATTTTTCATAAAGTCATTGTTTACACTTCTTCAGAGAACACCTTTTTGCGGAAAGAGCCAGCAATATTTGCAAAGTATTACATGATCTTGTAACAAAGTATTGGGCTGTGACTGGAATTGCAACTAAAGAAGACTCTAATATGACAATGAATATCTGGATATGAATACTAAATGAATACTATACAGGATTATATACAAGAATAAATAAATGGAATGCCTTCTTTTGTTTTAGTGAATATATACATAAAATATCAGCCCATAAAAAGCCTCTTCTAATGCAATATGCATAGAGCAGTGTGCATTATCCAAAAAGGATGATTTAAACAACAACATTTCCATGAGCTTTACATAAAGTATTAAACATGGTCACAATCTATCAAACTTATCAGAATACAAAAGCAATGATGACTCCACAATAATGCAATATGGGTTAAAATGAGTTATATACAGTATGTCACAAATAAGCATCACAAAGAAAAGATCATACATCATAAAGAGAGATCAACAGATACATACCTCAGGTGATTCTTAGAAATATTCAGCAAGCTGGAGTGACTGACATGAGAATGCTTTCCAAAAAAAACAAAAAAAAAAACAAAAAAAAAGTCAAATGGAGTCAAGCTTTTTTTTTCTTTGCAAATTCTACTGTGCTCTATCAATATGTTGTTTTTCCTCTCACACTCTCTCTCTCCCTCCCAAAATCTGCACGTCACTCCCTGGGAGATAAGACCAGGTACAGTGCTTCATCTCCATATTTTGGTATTCTGCACTGCACTGCGCTGGTGTACAATCCATTCGCATCTTTCAAGATTCATGGCAAACCACCATTAGACATTTTTTTTCTCCTTCTGCTATTGGCATTACAAAAACGTTCCCTATCCTTAGTCAGCAACGTGAAATGAACATATTGTTCCACATTGATTATTCACTCACTCTCATGTCTTTCCAAACCAGTATGACTGACCTTCTTTCTTTCATGGATCACAGAAGATGATATTTAGATTTTATGATGTTTTTCCTTTCAAAGAACACATACAATGACCAGGGGCTTTCAGGCTCCAAAAAGGACAAAAAGACACCGTAAAAGTATACAATTTGTGTCATATACATTTTCATTTTTCATTTTCCTTTATGGTGCTTTTGTGTTCTTTTTGAAGCAAAGCACCTGATACCTAGATAAAAGAAAAAAAGCAGTGTGAACATGCTTCAAAATACAATAATAATAAAAAAAAAAAAAGTAAAAATATCAGGACTGTCAAAAGAAGCAAGTGCAATTAATCTCTTTGCAATTAATGGCTTAACATGTTAATTTAAATTTTTAGCTAAAAAAGCTAAAAAACATTTATAATTTATAATATTTATAATATAATATATAATATGAATACAAGTATTATTATTATTATTATTATTATTATTATTATTATTAATAATAGTTGTTGTTGTACAAAATATGTGATAAATAATTTTTTATTTATAATAAATAATTAATAATAAATAATGATGTCACTCATTTATTATACATAAAATGTGATCAACCATTGTAGCTGTTGTTGAACAAAATATGATAAACCATTATTTATTGATTTATAATAAATAATTAACAAATAATGATAGCATTTTATTATAAATAAAGTGTGATAAACATATTTTATATATTTATGATAAAATAATAATAATAATAATAATAATAACAACAACAATAATAATAACAACTAATAGTAAATAATAATAATGTCTCTAATTTATTATAAATGGAATATGATAAACCTATTTATGATAATAATAATAATAACAATAATAATAATAATTATTATTATTATTGTTGTTGTTGTTGTTGTTACTATTATTATTATTATTTTTTTTTAATAAATGTTTTTTTCTTTTCAAAGAACAGATACAGTCACCTGGGGCTTTCAAGCCCTAAAAAACACAAAAAGACAGCATAAAAGTACAACTTGTGTCATATACATTTTCTGGTTGTTTGGACTACTTTTATGGTGCTTTTGTTTCCTTTTTGGAGCTTGGTGGCCCCTGGTACCTGTAAAGCTTTCATTTGTGTGGCAGTGTGAACATGCTTCAGAACATATCTTTTTGCATTTATAATACAGGTTTCCAATGGCATGCGTGAGCACATGATGACACAACCTCCATTTTTGGGCAAATTATTCTTTTAAATACTCTGAAAGACTAATCAAGCATCATCTATGTTCTAGCGAGGCTTTCACATATTGCAGCAGACAGCTCAGGGCATGCACACCTTTTTCTAGAGACCCTTAAATGTCCATAAAGCCTTTTTCAAAAGTCAAACTGAGAGATTTTCTACATCGATTTGGCCTCTTCTACAGTCTTCTTTAAGAACAGTAAACAACAGATGACACCCAAGCTATATTTTAGAGACCATCTGAGCTCAGAAACGTGACCAGCAGCCCTTAAAAAAGCAATAATCTCAGACCAGCACCGCTCGCTTCCTCTCAGCAAAGAAAACCCAACATAATACGCTCTTCTGACCGAAAACCTTGAAACAACCTCGCATATAGATCTGAATTCATTATCACACATCAAAGCAAATCTAATTTCATATATTGTTTCAAAACCTGATAGTCTAGACCTCTGTGTGTGTGTGTGATGTACTGGCACTCTGAAGTCCGTACACACGGGCCATCTGTGCGGCCAATAAAGTCGGTGTTTGTGGAGCACGCTGTCAGATTTAGCGCCCTGCTGATGCCTCTCCATCTTCTAAATGACCGTCGTTAAAAACTCCCCACTCATACAGAACCATATCAATAATTCAGACCCAGACCCTACAACCATCCAGCCTCATTTGTGGTCGGAGGGGACACTCTCATGCCAGCAGGGTCCCGTGGAAAACGTTTGGCCGTAATTATCCGATGCTGATGACAACTTTCCCAATGATCTGAAATAGGTGATGCAGGTTATTCTTCAGGATGAGAGAGCGTGACAGCGCTGGAAGACCTTTGGCTCTAAAGTCTATTAAAAAAGACCCTCGGCCATCACCCTCAGGGCTGTTCATCCTTCATTTTAATGGTCTGAGAGTTGAAGTGCATTCTTTAGCTGTGTCACCGTTCTGTCGCTCGGAGAGAATTGAGCGGCTCCGGTGTCTCTTTGGCAGATGTCTGGAGACCCATCCAAATGGAATCAGCTGCTTTGAATCGCAGGATTTCAACCATGCAGAGGCAGCATATGGTTCGTGTTTGTGTGGTTAACTTTGCTTTTCCTTATTAGCATCCTCTACCTTGTGCCTTGAGAGAAATATCATAATTTGGCTCGCCGTGGAACATCATTATTCTTGCAAGAGTGCAATAAGAACAGACCTCACTCTACGGCAATCAATATTTACAACTGTGGCCGTGCCTTTGCATCTATTGTTTGGGTTTTATCACTTTCTGCTGTGCTGGTCTTCGGTTATGCTTCTGCGGAAGTGTGCTGCCACAGCGCACAATCTGTAAACTGACATTTTCTGCCAATTTGTAAGAAGAGGAAATAAATGCAATCCAATTACTGTATAAAAAACAATTATGTAGAAGCGCATAATGGATGCTATTAGTCTTTTCTGCAATGAATACATGAATATAGTATATGTTGATGTCAGACACACTAGTGATTCTCAACAAGTGGTTCGTGTTCCCTGGGGGCACTTGGAGAGATTTCAGTTTTGCGTTTCCTTTTTAAACCTATAAAACAAATTATGAGTTTAAAATAAAAAGAAAAGAAAAGAAGTAAGCATAATCAAAAAAAGCAAGCATAATTAATCTCTTTGTAATAACCAACTTAACACATGCAGTTACATTTTTAGGGAAGAGCAAAAAGCAAAAAAGCAAAAGCAAAGTAGTAGTAGTAATAATAACAATAATAAGAAAATAAGAAAAAATGTTTATTATTATTATTATGATTAAATAAATTATATTATAAAATAACATCAATATTTTTTATTTATATATTTTTAAATTAATATTTGTTATTATTTCTAATAATAATAATAATTATTATTATTATTATTATAAAAAGTATGAAAATATATTAAAATATTTATTTTTATGCATGCATGTATTTATTTTTAAATAATAATAAAGTATGTATTTTAAATAATAATAATAATAATAATAATAATAATAATAATAATAATAATAATAATAATAATAATAAGTATTTATTTTTAAATAATAATAATAAAATAATAACGTTATTATTATTATAATAAAATAAATTAGATATGATAAAATAATACTAATTACTAATATACTAATATAATAATTATTATTATTATTATTTAAAATGCATAAATAAACAAAAATATCTGTAAGCTACTGTTCATGTCTTAATTTCTAATAATAATATACACAATATAATATATATTATAAAAATAATAGATATTAGAAGAAGAAAAGTATTATTATTATTATTATAAATAAATACATAAACAAAAATATCTGTAATAAGCCACTTTTATACTAAATGTAAAATTAAGTTTACACATTGTGTGCTTATGTTGAATGTTTATTCTATTTATATTTGAGAAATGAACTAGGGTCAAATCTGTGAAACTCATCAACATCACAGCACACAAAGTAAGATGAGATGCAAATTGGTTTTGATTAACAGGGTTCTGTATTGGCCATCTGTGTCGGCAATTATAAGAATGACAATTTAGGATTTATAATGCATTCATATCGCTTTATATGAAAGGTCTGTGACTCACTCAGAATTATGACTTTCATTAAAGGATGATAACATGACAGCAGCATCCCATCTGTAATTAAGAGTCTCCTGACTGTCAGCGCTGACAAACCATAGAATAAAGCTTCCAAGGTCAAATCAATATTATGAAATAAACTCAAATCATTGGATGTTATTATAAAGTCATCAATAATATTTTTTAATAAACAACTTCGACCTATATGTCAACACATTTAGACAGATAAAATCGCATTTAATGAAAAAACGTTTTACCACAGTGACTCCCTCATTAGGTTCAAGCTGTGACTAACAGTGGAATTACTTCTGTTTCTATTCAACTGGCTTCCTCCTCACTACAAATAATGCTGAGAGGAATAAAAAACAAACAGAAACGCTAGAAAACTAAGTGCACAATAAATAAAGAAATAAAGTGACGCAAGGTCAGAACAAACAAGCAAGAAAACCAAAAAGATTGCAACCGCCTGTTTTAAGACCCACAAGCCGGCATATAACAAATATCAGATGTTAAAAAAAAGTTATGCTTTACATCTTTATTTTATCACACAGATGAGATTTTTGTTAATGACAGAGCATAATAGCGTGTGTTTTGAGGATGGCATTATGGGTAATCACTTGCGTTTCTTATCTCACGACTGTTAACGACAGTGTTCGTTAAAACAGCAAAATTGCCTCTGTCAAGTGCTTCTTTCATTGGAAATGAGCTCTTTATCGGAACCTGCAGCCAGAGGAAACATTATACATCAGCCTCTCTGCTTTATCGTATTTTCAATTCTTCCCCCTAATGGAGTTATCTGCAATTTCTCCGCTATCAGCCGAACACTGGAACCGAGCTGGTTTGAGGAATGTGGTTTGATTTGCATTGTTTAATAGCTTTTTTTCTCCTTACACTTCCAATGATTAGTGAACGTACTTTGCGGACAATGGCCGTCCAACCATTAATCTTCTCGAGCTCGTTATTGCAGAAGTATTGGGAGTGAATAATCTGGGAGTGAATAATTACAGCTGCATTAATAGCAGTAAATAGGAAGTATGCTCATCAGAAATGCTCATGAAAGTGCAGTCTGTGATAAGTGATACACGACCAAATCTCTCTCTTATTTTCACACAATCACAAGGGACAAAGACCAAACGTGCGGTCGGCTCTCAAGGTCACATGATGCTGCTGGAGTTGAGATGAAGTTTTATCTAGTCTGTATGTGAACACTGAAAAAATTTTTTATATGTAGCCATAAAAAACATAATGTAGGTAATGAAATGATCAGAAGGCCATTATTATGATACACTTCAATGATCAGGCCTCATATGTACTAAACTCTAATGTTAAGCGCCGAAGAACACTTATTGTTCCCAATTTCCCAAACAATGAAAAATATACTGTTTTTCCCCCTCAGTACAACCCTGAAGAGAGCTCACAAAACAGCTGCCACTGTACAGGAAAATCTACATGCACAAAGACACTGAGACGCCCTCCAGCATTTTCACTGAAATTAAGTCTATAACGGAAGGTGATACAATTAAAATAACAAATTAATGGTTTTAATGATATTAAAAATGTTAACATTTTTAAAATAGTATAAAATAACACATTTTGGGGGTCCTAACATTCTTCAAAGAGGTCAAATACATTAAATCTACTGTTTGGAAAAACTATTTTCTTTATAATATAATATAATATAATATAATATAATATAATATAATATAATATAATATAATATAATATAATATAATATAATATAATATAATATAATATAATATAATATAATATAATATAATATAATATAATATAATATAATATAATATAATAGATTTGTTGGGGCCTAACGTTTTTAAAACAGATCAAACTGCTTAAATCAAATGTTGAGCAAAATTATTTTCTTTGCAATAATAATTAAAAAAATAAATATTATTATATTATATTATATTTTAAAATTAATAATAATAATAATAATAATAATAATAATAATAATAATAATAATAATACATTTGTTGGGGCCTAACAATATAGGTCAAATTAAATCAACTGTTTCCTTTACATTTATAACAAAAATAAATACTAATATTATATTATATTATATTATATTATATTATATTATATTATATTATATTATATAAATTTATAAAATGTATAATAAGTTTTATAAATAATAATAAATAATATATTAAACTTTACATTTTAAGTAAATTACTTGTAAATTGGTACTATATACATGGTAGCAACCAACATTTGAGAAATTCTGTAGTTTTTTTTTTTTTTTTTTTTTAATAACTTGCCTTGCTTTTTCAATCAGGACTCACTTATAGCTTCTGACTTGAGATGTTGTAATGCTGAAAACACAATTCAGCAAAATTTGTCATCTTCAGGATGTAAATGTTCTAAAAAAGATGAAACATGCGTTCCACAAACACTACTGTAAATAAACTGTACATTTCTAATACCTGCTGATTCCACGGCCACCTCCAAAACGCAGCACAACAGGTTTCTGTGTCTTTGTTTTAAATTGAATTGTTGTTATCAGCAGGTCTGGTTGTAGGGACCTCTTGTTTACTTTGTTTTAATGGTTTTAAGGCCTGAGGCGGCGCACTGACTGCATTGCTTTCCGGAATCTGCTGGAACAACAGATTTTGGATGAAGGTTCTTCCACAAACAATAACAACAACAAAAAACTTCCTGGAATTGCGAGTTTTAGCAGCTCAAACATTATAAAAACAATGTTCCACCTCTGAGAAAAAGCCTCTATGCGACAGGAGACTAAATGATTTTTGTGTGAAGGGAAAAAAGTCACCAGCACACACATTTATGCTAATGTGTTTCAGGTAAAACCATTTCCTCTCTCTCTCTCTCTCTCTCTCTCTCTGTCCATGTCTATTCCTTATATCTTTATGTTTTAAACGTTACAAAACAAGCTGATCCAGATCCATACTCCTACACAACGTGGGGCATGCAGCATCGGCCCTGCACCAATGTTCTGTGTGATCCTGTGGTATTTCTATTCTAATACGGCCACTGAAATAGCATCAGGGGAAACAAGAGCTAGCTGCCTCCAGACGACATCAAACCCACATTTCATCTTCAGATTTCACCTGGAATGAAAAACATATGCAGCTGAAAATATTGTAAGCAGCATTAACATCATCTGTTATTGCTCTGAGCAAGAGTTATCATTAGTATAAAATGCTACTGGTGATGAGCAAATCCAGAGTTTGAGAACAGGCTTCTATTCTCTAATTTAATACTTTTTTTCCTCATTACATGACAGTCTCAGTATAACAATATAAAAAAGTGTAATTGAAAATTAATAAGCAATGGAACTGAAATGAATAAAACCTGATGATTGTGTTCTTCAGCATAATCTGAGAGCATTTTGTGCTTTAATGGAAGCTAGGAAATCTGATTCACATGATCAATATCAAAACATAGAATTAGTTTAGAAACAGCGAGGAATTTTAAACGTTTCATAACATTTGTTAAAGAAATAGTTCACCCCAAAATAAACATTTTCTGAAAAATTACCCTCAGGCTATCCAAGATGAGTTTGTTTCTTCATAGGAACAGATTTGGAGAAAATAAGCATTACATTATTGCTCCCCAATAAATCCTCTGCAGTGAATGGGTGCCATCAGAATGAGAGTCTAAACAGCTGATAAAAAAATCGCAACAATCAAGAAGTGATCCACATGACTCCAGTCCATCAGTTAACATCTTGTGAAGTGAAAAGCTGTGTGTTTGTAAGAAACAAATCCATCATTAAGGCGTTTTAACTTTAAACTGTCACTTTTGGCCAAAATACCATTCCGTAATCCAGTTAACACTCAAATAATACTCCATCCCCTGTCCTCTCACATGAAAAGACACTTATGTATTTGTTTAGAACTTTATTGGACTGTTTTAAATGTTCCTGTTTTTGTTTTTGATCTGTGCATATTTTCCTCCTGATTCAGATGAGATGACTTTCAATGGAGAAAGTAATATTATGGATAGAAATTTTAATTTAAAAAAATGTTTTGAAGTTAAAAAACCCTTGATGGATTTGTTTCTTACAAACTCACAGCTTTTCAGTTCACAAGACATTAATTGACGGACTGGAATGGTGTGGATTATTTGTGGATTACTGTGATGTTTTTTATCAGCTGTTTGGACTCTCATTCTGACGGCACCCATTCACTGCAGAGGATCCATTGGTGAGCAAGTGATGTAATGCTAAATTTAATAATTTTAATAAGAAACAAACTATCTACATCTTGGGTAGCCTGAGGGTGAATATATTTACAGCAAATTTGCATTTTTAGGAGAAATATTCCTTTAAATGTTTAAAAATTCGAAATTTTTAAACCCAAAAGGCTTTTTCTCCTTTACTCACTCACTCAGACCTCAGAAGTCAGCAGTCAGTTCCTAGATAATACAGTTAAAGACATACAAGAAATAAATGAACATCAAATCTACTCACGTGTGCTGACTCACATCTTTAAAAGAGAAACACAAAAGCAGCAAAGAGAGAGCCTTTGCACTGAGATATTCAGGTACCTGTGCAGCCAAGCAGCAGACAGGAAATTAAAAGAGCTCATAATCATCTCTGCTCGGAGATCATTGTATTCTTCTCTGGCTTGTAAAAACGTAATATCAGTGTATCTGAAAATAACACATCACTGGTCCACAAAAGTTTTTTTGTACTGAAACAGAAAAGAAAATTGTGTGTTTTATACTACACGATATGTAGACTCAGCTGCATGTATCTCACATTCTCAAAATAAATATGAAATCAAGATGCACCCTATTGACTTTCTTAATACACGCTCCTGACCTTATCATGAACTATTCATCAGAAAGAAAAATTTCATCAATACTTGATAACCAGCTCCGCCTTTGAAACAACATTCTTTTCCAGCTGATGAATGTTAACTAATAAACAAACAGCTACACTATTGCTCAAAAGTTTAGGGTCAGAAAGATTAAATAAATAAATAAATAAATAAATAAATAAATAACTAAATAAATAAATATACACACTCACTACCGTTCAAAAGTTTTAGATCAGTAAGATTTGTAATATTTTTAAAAAAAGTCTCTTATGATCATCAAGGCTGCATTTATTTGATCAAAAATATAGAAAAAAACAGTAATCTTGCAAAATGTTATTACAATATAAAATAATGGTTTCTATTTTAATATACTTTAAAGTATAATTTATTTCTGTGATGCAAAGCTGAATTTCCATCAGCCATTACTCCAGTCTTCAGTGTCACATGATCCTTCAGAAATCATTCTAATATGCTGATTTATTATCAGTGCTGGAAACTGTTGTGCTGCTTAATATTTTTTTGGAACCTGAGATACTTTTTTTCAGGATCCTTTGATGAATAAAAAGTTAAAAAGAAGAGCATTTATTTATAATAGAAATCTTTTCTAACAATATACACTACCGTTCAAAAGTTTGGGGTCAGTAAATTTTTATTCTTTCTTTTTTTGAAAGAAATTAAACCTTTTATTCAGCAAGGATGTGTTAAATTGATAAGAAGTGATAACAAAGATTTATATTGTTAGAAAAGATTTATATTTTGAATAAATTCTGTTCTTTTGAACTTTTTATTCATCAAAGAATCCTGAAAAAAGTATCGCAGTTTCCAAAAAAATATTTGACAGCACAACTGTTGCAAACATTGATGATTCTAATAATAAATCAGCATATTAGAATGATTTCTGAAAGATCATGTGACACTTTAGACTGGAGTAATGGCTGATGTAAATTCAGCTTTGCATCACAGAAATAAATTATATTTTAAAGTATATTAAAATAGAAACCATTATTTTATATTGTAATAACATTTTGCAAGATTACTGTTTTTTTCTGTATTTTCGATCAAATAAATGCAGCCTTGATAAGCATAAGAGACTTCTTTAAAAAACATTTTATAAATCTTATACAAAACTTTTGAGCATACTTTTGGGGTTTTTCAGAAGAAAATCAGTCATACAGGTCATGCATCATATGAATTTATTTTATTTTATTTTTGAGTGATCTCTTTAAAAATTCTGATCCATTTAGCTCTCCACATTTCCACGTCACTCCAAAGCTTCGGACACACACACACACACACACACACACACACACACACACACACACACACACACAGAGCTGCTGCATAAAGTGGCTTTACAGAATGCAGGAGAAATCCTGTTTATTACAGTTTTTTTTCTGTATTTTTGATCAAATAAATGCAGCCTTGATAAGCATAAGAGACTTCTTTAAAAAACATTAGTGATCTAAAATCTTACTGATCTAAAACTTTTGAATGGTAGTGTATGTGTGTGTGTGTGTGTGTATATATATATATATATATATATATATATATATGGTAACACTTTATTTAAAGCCTTTATGTATAATGCATTATAAAGGGCTATTAAAGGGTATAATACATTATAATTATTCATAATGTGCATTAACACATTACATCTTGTAGTAAATGATTATAACCAAATTTAAAATGCATAGTGTAACAATGAATTGGTAAGTGTTATAATGTATTAACTCTGGTTACAATTATTCATGAGATTGTATAATGCATTATAAGGTGCATTACAAGGCATACCGTAATTAATGCATTAAAACTACTTTTATAATGCATTATACATAAAGGCTTTAAGTAAAGTGTTACCTTTTTTTTTTTTAATAAGTCTCTCATGCTCTCTAAAGTTGCATTTATTTGACCAAATAATAAAATATTACTAGTTTCAAATAAGTTTCACTGTATATGTTACTATATATTAAAATGTAATTTTTTACTGTGATGCAAAGATGAATTTTCAGCATCATTACTCCAGTCTCCAGTATATATTATAGTGACCCTAAACTTTTTAACTGCACTATATTTAGGCAGAGATCAGTTCTATTATATAGAATTTGTATTAAAAAAAATTAAAAATCGTCTATCCCCAAACTGTGTCAAGCTCGAATCTAACCTAAAATCATCTCTAAACTTCATACAAAATCATACAGCACCAAGTGCTGGTGCAGCATTATGAAACAACGTTTTCTACAAGTGCTTTTAATATTTGTGCTGGTGAGATTAATACAACAATTAGACTCTTAAGTAAGTCACTGAATACTTTTAAAAAAATGGCTGTCACTTCTGGTCAGAGAGAAAAATGGGTTTTAACTTTCAACTTCATGTGAACCCAACTAAACAGAGAGTGGATATTAGGAAACCGAAGACATGACAAAAACGTGATGGCTAAAAAGCGCTGGAGAAGAGCTCAGAGATACTCCGAGTAACAATAGCTAATCACATGTGACATTAATAACTTTTTAACCTCAATACATCATCACACACTGTCAACCAAGCTCACTTAGACACCGTTTAACTGTGTCCATTTTACTACATTTTCTTAAGCATACTGTTTAAATTATCATTATGGTCTCCAACAGTCTTTTAATTTGTACTGAAACTTTCAGACAAAAGTTTCGATAGATATTTGATCCTTTTTCACAAGGGGTTTCTGTCATGATGAAAGGTAAATCAAGCTTTCAAAGGTTTATTGTTGCTCATCTACTGTGGAAAAGGGAACAAAATGCATTATACTTATATGCAAAATACTTTGGAGCAAACATTTCGCATGAGATGGGAAATGATGAACAAAGTTTTAAGGCATAAAAGAAAATCTTATTGTGCAAGAGTAGATGTAATAATTACCCTTCATAAAAATGAAGCAATAAGATACCATAACGAGCACTGTTAAGACAGAAAAAATTAATATATATATATATATATATAAAAAAGAGTAGTTAGTAGTGAGGCAAAAGTCGTAGTTAAAATGGTTTGCTAATAGCAAGAATTGGACCTTAAAATTATATATTATATATATATATATATATATATATATATATATTATATATATATATATATATATATAGTGCTGCTTGAAAGTTTGTGAACCCTTTACAATTTTCTATATTTCTGCATAAATATGACCCAAAACATCATCAGATTTTTGCACAAGTCCTGAAAATAGACAAAGAGAACCCAAACAAACAAATGAGACAAAAATATTTTGTTTATTGAGAAAAATGATCCATTGTTACATGTCTGTGCGTTGCAAAAGTATGTGAATCTTTGCTCTCTGTATCTGGTGTGACCCCATTTTTCAGCAATAACTGCAGGTAAAGTTTCTTTCAACTGCTGACCAGTCCTGCACTACATCTTGTAGGACGTTCAGCCCATTCCTCAGTACAGAACCACTTCAACTCTGTGATGTTGGTGGGTTTCCTCCTTCGAACTGCTTGCTTCAGCTCCTTCCACAACATTTAATTGGATTCAGTCTGGAAGGTCCAGACTTTGACTCGGCCATTGTATGCTTGGGGTCATTGTCTTGCTGCATGGCCCACTTTCTCTTGAGACTCAGTTATTGGACAGAAGTCCAGATATTTTCCTTTAGAGTTTACTGGTATAATTCAGAATTCATTGTTCCATCAATGATGGCAAGCTGTCCTGGCCCAGATGCAGCAAAACAGGCCCAAACCATGATACTACCACCACCATGTTTCACAGATGGGATAGTTTTCTTATGCTGGAATGCAGTGTTTTTTTTTTGTTTTGTTTTTTTCCCCCAAACGTAACACTTCTCATTTAAAGCAAAAAGTTCTATCTTGGTCTCATCTGTCCACAAAACATTTCTCCAATAGCCATCTGGCTTTTTCACATGATCTTTAGCAAACTGCAGACAGGCAGCAATTCTTTTTGGAGAGCAGTGGCTTTCTTCTTGCAACTCTGTCATGCACACCTTGGTTGTTCAGTGTTCTCCTGATGATGAACTCATGAACATTAGCCAATGTGAGAAAGGCCTTTAGTTGCTTAGAAGTTCCTTTGCAACCTCGTGGACTATTAGACGTCTTGCTTTTGGAGTGATCTTTGTTGGTGGACCACTCTTGGGGAGGGTAACAGTGGTCTTGAATTTCCTCCATTTGTATACAATCTGTCTGACTGTGGATTTGTGGAGTCCAAACTCTTTAGAGATGGTTTTGTGACCTTTTACAGCCTGATGAGCAACAGCAACTCTTTTTCTGAGGTCCTCAGAGACCTCCTTTGTTCGTGCCATTCACTTCCACAAACATGATCAAACTTTGATAGATCCCTGTTCTTTAAATTAAACAGGGCAGGCAATGACACCTGGGGGCAGTCGTGGCCTAATGGATAGAGAGTTGGGCTTGTAACCCGAAGGTTGTGGGTTCGAGTCTCGGGTCCGGCAGGGAATACCACGACTGAGGTGAGACCCTTGAGCAAGGCACCAAACCCCCAACTGCTCCCCGGGCGCCGCAGCATTGGCTGCCCACTGCTCCAGGTGTATGTTCACTACTGTGTGTATGCACTTGGATGGGTTAAATGCAGAGCACAAATTCCGAGTATGGGTCACCATACTTGGCCACACACCACTTCCCTTTCCCCTTTTGGGGCAGTCGTGGCCTAATGGATAGAGAGTTGGGCTTGCAACCCGAAGGTCGTGGGTTCGAGTCTCGGGTCCGGCAGGGAATACCACGACTGAGGTGAGACCCTTGAGCAAGGCACCAAACCCCCAACTGCTCCCCGGGCACCGCAGCCAATCAGCTAATCAACTCAAAACACCTGCAAAGTTTTCCTGAACCTTCAAAATGGTTACACAATAGCCTATACAATCATGAGGAAGACTGCTGATCTGACAGTTGTCCAGAAGACAATCATTGACACACTCCACAAAGAGGGTAAGTCACAGAAGGTCATTACTGAATGGTTGGCTGTTCACAGAGTGCTGTATCAAAGCATATTAAGTGAAAAGTTGACTGGAAGGAAGAAATGGGGTAGGAAAAGGTGCACGAGCAACAGAGATGACCACAAGCTTGAGAATACTATCAAACAAAGCTGATTCAAACACTTGGGAGAGCTTCACAAGGAGTGGACTGAAGCTGGAGTCAGTGATCAAGAGTCACCACGCTCAGACGTCTTCAGGAAAAGGGCTACCAAGCCACTTCTGAAACAGAAACAATGTCAGAAGCATCTTACCTGGGCTAAGGAGAAAAAAACTGGACTGTTGCTCAGTGGTCCAAAGTCCTCTTTTCAGATAAAAGTAAATTTTGAATTTCATTTGGAAACCAAGGTCCTAGAGTCTGGAGGAAGACTGGAGAGGCACAGAATCCAAGCTGCTTGAAGCCCAGTGTGAAGTTTCCACAGTCAGTGATGAATTGGGCTGCCATTTCATCTGCTGGTGTTGATCCATTGTGTTTTCTGAAGTCCACAGTTAACGCAGCCATCTACCAGGACATTTTAGAGCACTTCATGCTTCCTTCTGCTGACAAGCTTTATGGAGATGCTGATTTCATTTTCCAGCAGGACTTGGCACCTGCCCACACTGCCAAAAACACCAAAAGTTGGTTAAATGACCATGGTGTTGGTGTGCTTGACTGGCCAGCAAACTCACCAGACCTGAACCTCATAGAGAATCTACGGGGTATTGTCAAGAGGAAGATGAGAGACACCAGACCCAACAATGCAGATGAGCTGAAGGCCACTGTCAAAGAAACCTGGGCTTCCATACCACCTCAGCAGTGCCACAGACTGATCACCTCCATGCCACGCTGAATTGAGGCAGTAATTAAAGCAAAAGGAGCCCCTATCAAGTATTGAGTACATATACAGTAAATTAACATACTTTCCAGAAGGCCAACAATTCACTAAAAATGTTTTTTTTTATTGGTCTTATGAAGTATTCTAATTTGTTGAGATAGTGAATTGGTGGGTTTTTGTTAAATGTGAGCCAAAATCATCACAATTAAAAGAACCAAAGACTTAAAATACTTCAGTCTGTGTGCATTGAATTTATTTAATACACGAGTTTCACAATTTGAGTTGAATTACTGAAATAAATGAACTTCTCCACGACATTCTAATTCATTGAGATGCACCTGTATATATATAAGTGATATAAATGATCCCATTTCAAAGTGAACCATTTCATAGGCTTTCATGATAATACAATATGGCATCAGATAAAACTGATTTATTATTCTGAGAGGAAAGCCAGTGAAAGAGCAACAGAAAGAGTGAACACAGTTTAAGCATCATAACATCTCACGTGTGGCTTCAGCGCTGATCCCAGAAGACACAAACAGTCTATTTTTCTCTCTCTTAAACATGCGCACGCACACACATTCCTGCACAGACTGGTCTCTGTGGATCCCCTCCAAAGTAAACGGTTTGGTCTCAGTCTCTAACACACACAGACAGCCTTAAAATTGTTTAGTGCTGCTCATGGAAGGAGTTCAAGCGTGCACTGATCTGCAGAGAAAAGCGCAAACAGTATAATGTCCTTGCTTCACCTACAGATCATGATGCACAATGCTAATGGACGATTCCTCTAGATGAATCGCCGGATGCACTACATGTTTGCCATTGTGTGCTGCTGGTGGTTTTGCTGAAATTGCACATTTTAAAAGTGAAAACATTGTGGGACGATTCTCACGAAGAAGAAAATGATAAAAAAATATATATATTAAAAGAAAAAAAAAAAAACAAGAATTTCTTTTTGACTTAAAGAAAACAAAGCCTAATTTAAGACCAAAATTATTGTTTGCAATGTGACAGTATTTCCATGATAGTTAAGCACATTACCCTAATGGAAAGAAAAATAATGATAATGCTAAATAATTTGTAAATAATAATAATAATGCATTACAATTAATATTATTAACATTTGAATGGAATATTTCCATCACGATTAAGCATATTACTTTGATAAACAATAAAATATTTAATATATAATAACATTATATATAAATGTATAATATATGTATAATTATATTATAATTTAATAATATCAACATTGTTTGCAAACAATTGTTAATATTAATATTATTATTTAATTATTATTTTAGTGTTACTGGTATTCATTTATGCTTATTTTAATAGAAAAGAATATATTACAGTATTTTACAGTAATACAGTAAAAAAATACAGAATTACAGTAACAAGAATTCTCACAAAAAATAGGAATCACTAAAAAGAAAGAGAAAAAAACAACTGTTCAAGAGTACAGATTTTTTTTGTGTGCATTCAGCTACTATTACCGTTATACATTATTTTGCATAAAGAAAATTATTTATTTCACATTATGATGTTATTTTAATGATGGTTAAACAAATTTACTGCACCATTATGCTATGATTCAGGGTGTTATCACTGAATTTATGCTATATTTATGATGTAAAAATATAGGCTAATATGGGTTTTCATGATGCATGTTATTATCTTTGACTGTTTTCTAAAGCCTTGGGACAGACATTTCATGTTAGGAGTGATTCACAGCACAGAAACAGACACAGTTCTTGCATAATGCAGTCCAATAATCTCATGCATTTGCTTTGTTGTTGTTTGCTGTGAACGCTCCCCTGTGTGACACCACAACATCGCTCCGTACCAAGAGAATTTACAAACATCCATTTCTTCGACAAAGATTAACGTTGAAACTGTACCAACACAATTGAAGTATCTGTCCTCTCACAGTCAGGCCTGTCTGTTCAGCGCATCCACACCATTGCCCCCCAAAAAACTTTAGGCCGGTTTGGAGAGCAGAGCACATAAAAGATGCAGCGAAGAGCTTGTGTAGAATTGTCAGATTGTCAGGCGGTGGAGCGAACAAGAGAACGCTCGGCTGTCTCTGTCGCTTTCGCTAATGCAGCTTCACCCTGACAGCGGCAGGAATGTTCCCCGGCTCACGGCCAACTCAAAGCGCAGGTAGAACGGAGCAAAACATCCATTTTCCATTGGGATGTTTTCCCTGGGAGCCAGAAGACGCTTTAAAAATCTGCCCCTGCTGGGAAATTGTGCATTCTGCGAGTGGCCTGGGTGAACAGAATAAAATTTGAATACAAATTGATTTCGTTCAGATGGACAGCAGTTTTGAGAGTAGATAAAATTCTGCTAAAAGACACCGAGTCCAGTCTCTGAGCAATTTTCAGCCACACGGACTAGCTTTCCGACATGCCTCATATTTAAAACATAGGTTAAAGATGCTACAAGCTGTTGGCCTGGGACCTCGACACCGAGACGCACTTATCGAGAACGTAAGAGGTTGCGCTTGCTGCTTTAGGCTCGCCGCTCTCGAACAACCGCTCCTGTGGCGTGATACATTGCTGCTTTCCAACGGCTGCCTTTGAGATACTGTTTTAGGTAAAGCTTTGGCTCTGTTAGAGCAATCCTGATAAGAGATGGCTATCACGCCGCTCTCTGTGAATGATGAATACTACACACACCATCAGAACCTCACATGAATGCGGTTCTCCAAGCTCTGAGCACACAAGCCAAAGCCCTAACCACACACTTCAAACCCTCCATCAAATACCGTACATCCCAGTCCGGTAAAGTAGATTATCTTCCAGAGCTTTGGAGAACTACACTCTAAAAAGAATGGTTCTTTACACATGAAAGTTCTATTTAGAACCATATCACCCTGAAGAATTGTTTCATGCTAAAATGGCTATTTGTCTTAGACTTTAGGATTCTGTATTCCTGCCTAGTCATTATTGATTTTCTGGAGCTCTACCATCCAACTACACAGACTGTCAACACGTTCTTAACAGGCATGCAATGTCCTTTTTACACACATCAAACCTGCCATCAAATATCATACATCCAAGTCCAACATAAAGCAAATTATCATTATCTCTCAGAGCTTTGGAGAACTTTTTAAAGGTTCTTTGCACAAAACAGTTCTATTTAGAACTTTATCATCCTGAAAAACTGTTTTATGCTAAAATGGTTGTTTGTGTTAAACTTTAGGATTCTTTATTCCCACCATTTTGTTTTTAAATCTGAACTGTCAAGAATTCTTTCAAAGCTGCCTCATTACTGAGTTTCTGGAGCTCAACTGTCCAACTACACAGACTGTCAACACATTCTTAACAGGCATGTGATAGCCTTCTTACACATCAAACCCGCCATCAAATATTGTACATTCCAGTCCAGTATAAAGCAAATTATCTCCCAGAGCTTTGGAGTACTGTAGTCTAAAGAAGTATGGTTCTTTAAAAGTTCTTTAGACATAATGTCAGTTCTGTTTAGAACCATATCGTCCTGAAGAATGAAGACGACTTTTATGCTGAAATGGTTATTTGTATCACACTTTAGGATTCTTTGTTCCCACCTTTTTTTATCTGTAACTGTCAAAAATTAATTCAAAGTCGCCTCATTACTGATTTTCTGCAGTTCTATTTAGATCCACATCATTCTGAAGAACTGATTTATGGTAAAATTTGCATTAGACTTCAGGATTTTTTATTTCCATCTTTTTGTTTTTAAATCTGTAACTGTCAAATATTCTTTCACAGCCACCTTATTATTATCTGGAGCTCAACCATCAGCTACACAGATTGTCAACACACTCTCAACAGGTATGTGATATCGTTCTTAAACTGTCTAAACATGTTAACTTTCAAATCATATCTGGATTCCTACCAATCATGTAATAATGGATATATTGAATTTATGATCCATATTGCTCGAGATTTCAATTATTACTTGGGTTTCTGCTTAAGATTGCCCATTCATAAAAACATTATTATTTATTCATGTTCATTGTCAATTATCATTTATTAATGTATACAGCTAATAACTGTTGCTATAGCACTGTCATTTTACTACAATTTCCCATATATATATATATATATATATATATATATAAACAAAAACAATTGCACATCAGTTCACATTCAGTTTTTAATGTAAAACCCTAATAAAGGCTAAGGAATAATAAGAAGGCATTACATTAATAAATAATAAATATAAATGTATTAATATATAGCATAGTTCTTTATGGAACATTTATGGAATGGTTCTGCTGTTGTTACAAGCCGAAGAGCCCTAATCGGCTACTGTTTAGAACCACATCTCTTCTCACAATCTGCAGGTTTTTCTCTCTCATTTAACTTGCATTCTCCTCATTTGTGGCTCTCTGGGGAACGCAGATGCAGAAACTGTGTCTTCGACTTTTGAGAAGTGTAACCTGCGCAGACTTTGGTTTCGTAATAGTGTTTGAGACACCCTTTGTCTGCTCTCTGGGCTCGTGCTTCTTTTGTTTGGGAAAGTTCTTCCCATTCACATCAGGCTTGTGAGTGATAGCACTGCGAGATGCCTTCAGTTGCAACAGACCCAAACGTGTCTCTGGAAAGAGAGCGAGGAGTGATTAGCAACTGCCTTGTGATGTTTCTACTTGCGTGAGATTTCTATTCCAGAGTTGTATTTTTCCTTTCCATTATTCCAAGCTTAACATTCTTTTAAAAACTATATCAGAGTGCATAAGTTGCAGAGAAATGAAAACGGAGTCTATGATCAAATCTCACCATTATCCTCCACTGACAGGGCGAAGACCAGCTCACAAAATGAATAGTGTGGGGTTGCTAAGCAACGTACAGATTCTGACGATAACCACGTACTGTAACATGAAGAGAGAACCTGAAGTCTGATCACATGACTGTGATCGAGCAGAAAATCATAAAGTGCTGTTATCGACTACTAAATTATGTTGACAGGAGCTATATGACGGATTTTAAACAATTGTGTTTTGCTCGCTGGATGCCGGATGCTGATTGGCCACTTAAAGCAGCTGGAAATTACATGGAGCAGAAACCACAAAAGGAACATTGTGTGGGAGAATTCAGTTCATGGTCTGTTAGGTCAGTGTCAGCTGCTTTGAGTCCTTTTTATTTATTATTTTTGGGTATTGTTCCATTTTAATGGATAGTGCACTAAAAGATTTGACTGAAAGACAGGGAAAAATTTCAAGCCAGACTCAAACCTGTGGCACCAAGGCTCATTGTGTCAGAGGGTGAGTGTACATTTGCAAAACAGGTCACGTTTCTGGACTTTTAGTTGGTTGTACTTCAACAATTACTTTCTTAAGGCTCTTATCTCAGCTAAAAATGAACATTCGGTAATAATTTACTGACCCCCATGTTGTTCAATGACATAAGATCTTTTTTAATTTCATAACTATACCTTTAATGCATTAGGTATCATATTTTTACAGCATTTATTAATCTGGTTAATTCAGATAATTAAGTCATTCATAGTTTTTTTTTCCTACTTATATTTTTTTATTATTTGTTTGAAAAAGTCTTTACATAACATAATTTCAAGATATAGTTTCAAATTCATCATTGCTTTTCCATACATATACACACATATACATACATACATGTATACGTATTATATATATATACACACACACACACACACACACACAGAGAATGATAGATAGAATGCTAGATAGAACACTAGATAGACAACGCAGATAGAATGATAGAACAATCGGTAGGTAGGTAGGTAGGTAATGAAAATTTATTTTAAAGTGTTACCATTAATTGACTTCCAGAAAGCTCTACACCAACAAACACAATGCATGACAGGCAGTAAGATTTGAGATTTGTCACATGTCTGCAGCCACTACAGCTACACATATCAGAGCACTTTGTGCCACTAATGCACTACAAACTATTAAACTAACTGGCATTAAACACTAGAGGATCTGCAAACTGCATTACAGATGGAAAAGGAACACAAGCTTGAAAATGACTCTAAATAAAATGCATGCTTTGAACTGAAGGCCTAACCCATGATTAGCGAATTTGCATCGATTTTTTGATCCAGGAATATGTCCTACTTAGCAAAATCAAAGAAAGTGTGTTGAGCATATTCGCTAACTAGTGGGCGTAACTGGGTAAACATAAAAAAATTGCACTAAGAGCCTGGTGTACATCTCAGGCTTTGACTCGTCGTGCGTGCATGAATCATTTTACAATTCCAGTCTCTGATTCATGTTTTCATTCATGCGTCTAGAGTTTTGGCTGCCACAAAATAGATTTATCATACAGTATTCATCCACTACCAGCTTCAGCACAGCTCACTGGATTTTCAGAGTGCAAAACTGTGCCATTAGGAAGTTGCTTTCAGAGCCTGGTATCTTCCTAGTAGGGGATCCTGACTGTAAGTATCAATAAGCATCACAAACCCACAAGCCACAGTCAATGAGCTGGTGCGGCTCTCACAGCACTGAGGAAAGCACTCAGCAGCACATGACCCAGTGCACAGTAAATACACTGACACAAAATAGTTTAGAGAGGCGACGAATAACCACAACTAAAAAATGTTGATAAATATGGATTTGGGGGTTAGTGAGAGTTTTAGAAAAGAAATTAATATGTTTATTCAGCAAGAATGCATTAAATTAATCAAAAGTGATGAAAAAGACCTTTATTATGTTACAAAATGTTGTTCTTTTGAACTTAATGTTTATCAAATAATTCTGAAAAAACTGTATCAAGATTTCCACAAAAATACTAAGCAGTTAAACTGTTTTCAACATTGATAATAAGAAATGTTTCTTGAGCAACAAATCATCATATTAGAATGATTTCTGAAGGATCATGTGACACTGAAGACTGGAGTAATGATGCTGAAAATTCAGCTTTGCATCATAAGTATATTTTAAAACATACTAAAACAGAAAACAGATTATTTAATTATTTTAAATAATATTAACTATTTATAATTAAATAATAATATTTAATAATAATATTAATAAATAATATTTATTATAATATGTATTGTATTTTTGATCAAATTTGTGTAGTTTTCTACAGTCACACATAAATTCCAATCATCAAAATGGATCTCTGTTCAGACTATAAGCAACAAAATCGATTTGAGTTGTAATGGATTTGTTGCGTAAATTTAGTTTTTAGTAATGAGAATAGCAAAAAACATATTCTGTTGTCATGCAAGATCCTATTTCACCGCACAATCTTATCCTGCTTCCTCAACAAAGCATTTCTATTGGCTAAGACAACTCTGTGTATATTCAGGACCTGATTAGAAATGATAGAAAATCACAGTGTATTTATTCTAAACCATAAATACACACACTAGTATGGTTTAAATTACTTATTACATTACCGAAGCAAAAAAATAGTCATTTTCACATTTCACAATGTTAATCATATTTCCTTTTTTAGATGTCAGTTAGCACTAAATGGTTAATAGCTCTGTTGATTAACTAGAACAAGATAACGCTGTTTTTAATCAGACACTGAAGACAGGTAATAGGATTCTGTGAGGGAATAGGATCTTTCATGACACCAACTCCATTTGAACTTGCAAAACATTCAAAATGAATTAGATTAAGCATTGTGCTTTATGCATTATATGGGTTTATGTTACATCTTACCTAATCAGCACCTCCAAATTCCCAATTTCACCCATTGTCTGTACTAGAGCCTAGTACCTGCAAGTGAGGAGGCCACAACACTTGCTCCCATAAGCACCTATTACTCTCATAAAGTACCTTCATGTAAAGTACCTTCTTTACCCCTGAAGGGTTCATAGTAGTACTTTAGAGTAGCAATATATATGCTTAAGGTATGCATATGTACTCTTATGGTACTATTGTGTACCCTTTAGAGGTAAATAAGGTAACCTAAAGGTATAATTTTTGTCTCCAGAACCTGCTATTGCTGCAAAAGACATAATCAGACATTTATCACATCATAGTTGCGCTGTTACCAGTCCAAAAAGTTTGATCGCAAGGTCTCCACTGTGACATTTCCAAAAAATCCTTAAAGAGTATTTACTGTCAATTTAGTGCATTGCAAATAGTCAACCTTTTGATCATTAGACGCCTTCCAAAACTCAAGAGCAGAAAAAGCAGAGAAAAAGAAAAGAGAAAAGTAGAGCGAAAGCTATAGAGAGGAAACAAATAAGTCATATTATTTTTTCCCTCTGACTATTTATGAACGCATCTAATGCTCTAGGTGACAGTTTTTGGTTTAACATTTAAATAATTTTCCCATCAGAATTCCATTCGTGACAGAGAAGGATGAGATGTAAATGTGCAATGAAATTTCACCGCAGAGAACGTCCCACGATCCTCCTCGGCACATGCGCACGCCATACGTCAAGCCCCGGCTGCCCGGCCCGAGTACGTCTCGCTGTTTTCCACACCATAATGGAACCTTTGCTTTCTTTTCATTTACATTTGTTTGAACAGGGCACCTGGCATGGCACAGAAATCATTGCACAGCAGGGGAACTATTTGCACTGTAGCTCCATTTGCTCCGATGAATTTTTCAGAAAGATGTGACAACCTCATGCATACAGATGTGATGCCTCTGTTTTGCATATGGCTCCTACGAAACAGGTCTTAATCTTGCGTTAAGGCTAAAGCACCTAAATGGACAGTTTGAGAAACCGAAGACATGAGAGCCCGGCGTTCTGAGGAAGACGTAAGACGAGGGCCGACTTAAATAAGTGTCCCCCATCTCTCGAGGTTACAGCACAAGCGCCTCGGCTCCGGCACTCACTAAATAATGAGACAAGACAAGAACAGTAGAACTAATCTAACTGCTTTAAAGAGTGCGAGGGACTAGATGAGTGAGAGGAGAGAGAGAGGTGAGGCGATGCGGGGAGAGAAAGAGAAGGAGAAGATAAGACATAATCAGGCGTGAATACAATCTACAAAACGTACAGATATAATTTGGTATTCCAGCAATGGCTTCTGCCTCAGCAGTGAGGCAAAGCAATCATCATTTACAGCAGAATGTGCTGATAGTTCCTTTAGATCACTGCTGCTCAAATGCATCAATCAAGATCTCAGACAAACCCCAGGATCAGTGGCTTTGTTCAGACACGCAGCGGAAATACAGTTTTTTGCCGTACCCGAGTAAAAAAGAATATGTTTCTACTATGAAACTACTATGTGGAATTTTACTAATCAGACTACAAACAACTAAACAAATGAGAGTTGGATATGTATATGTGGTTTGGAAAAAGCAAATTTCATCAGGTTCATAGGATCAGGTTTTTGCTGTTCAGACCACAAGCAACTAAACATTTGCGTCCAGAGTCAAATCCATTTAGCTGTTTGTAGTATGAACAGCAGAAACTTGATCCTATGAACCTGATACAAACAACCCTGACTCATTTGTGGTTTGGATTGTAAATCTCAGTTGACAGTTTTTTTTCTCTCTGTTCTTACTACAAACTTAATGGACTTAATAGGTTTGAGTTGGCTCCTGCTTGCCTTTTTAATGATCTGGTTTGTAAAAATCAGATTTGCTGTTATGAATGCAAAGATTTAAATCCATTTAGTTGCTTGTAGTCTGAAAAGAAATATAAAACACAAAATCAGAATTCTACAAAACACTAAATGGATATGAATCAGATTTGTTTGGATTCATATGTTTAGTTGAGTATAGTTTGAATAGCATATCTGTTTTTTTACAAACCTGATCATCAGTCTGAATAGTGTGAAAAAAGGGAAATCTCTTTTGATGATCAGGTTTGTAAAAATCTAAATTTATTGCGCTCTTTGCTGTTCAGACTTCAAACAATTAAACATATGGATGTTACAATTAAACAAGTCCAACTGAAAATCCATTTAATTGTTCTAATACTACAAATAAATAAAAAAGAAAATATAAAAATAATAATAATATGCAAAATAAAAATAATAAATAAATATATATATAAAAAAATCAATATAAATATATTAAAATACATACAGCAAAACTGGTTGGATGAATCTGAGCAGATCCAGTTCACATCCATGTGTTCTTTTGCTGTTCAGATGATAAACAACTCAATAGATATAAGTCAGTGATTCATCAGTGTGATTTAGATCTACAAGTTTGTGTGGCTAGAAGTGCTTGTGTTTCAATATTTGTGAAGAGTTTCTTTTGAGCCTTAAAAGATAAATCACGCTAACTCAAAGTACTGAACAAGCCATCCTGAAATTCAAAAATTCAATAACTGAAGTATTATTTATAAAATTATACTACCATAGAAACTACAAAGGAGTTGTTACTTCAATTTCTGCTATTTTGCTTTAACTTCAACCAGAGCCATAGAGAGACAGAGTTGTGACAACTCCGTTGACTCCAATGGACCATTTTTTTACAGCAATAGCGGATTGTGGAGCCGCTCAATAGTTCCCGGAAGTTAGCGCTCATACTATCAGCACCGTAGAGATGCAGCAGAGGAGACCGCTGTGATGAACTTTTAAAAGGTAAGGCATTTATAAAATACAATTGTATATTATCAACACAGCTAATCAAATTACCTTGTGCATTAAAACAGATTATTATTAGATTATTCCTCACTTAATTGGTAGATTTACGGGATGTTATTCATTCTCTTCATGCAGTTTCATTCATCGTTGTGTAATTAAGGCGTGATTTTTGCTGGTGGGGAGTTATTAAATAGACTTGGATTTATTGCAAAGGATGCTGATGGACCTAAGTGAGAATGAAAAGTGTAAAATAGCCGAGCAGTTTTCATTTCAGAATCATGCTAGGCTAAATTTCCAAAAATGTATTATATACCACTACTGTATTATAGAAGTAATCACAGTAAACCTGTACATTATTACTGTATTTTATACTTAAACTTCTTAGCTACTGTAGAAGCACTGTGTGGTGGAGGAGCAGTGATGCCACAGGACTGAAATGTGATGGAGCATCACTTAACCATTTCTCCTGTGTTTTTCTCCTTCTCTATCTTGCTTTCAGAACAAGAACCACCTGAAAACTCCCTGTAATGAGACATCACCCTCACAATGAGTCTCTTCACTGGGTTTGGCAAGACTTTCCCTGTTCTTTGTGTCTTTGTGAAAAAGTGCCAGTTCCCAGGCAGGTAAGGACAGCTGACCACATTAATCCTCAAATATTAGCGGATTTTATCTTTTAAAAACAACACTGATATAACTACATATATATATATACTACATATACGTGTCGATGTATTTTTATAAATATTGTACATAAATGCATTTATTGTCTACTAATTACCAAAAATCGCAGTTCTGTCTCTCTAACTCAATGTATTCCAATTGCCCGCTATGAACTTCCTGGAACTATTTGAGGTCTACATGAATTACGTGACGATCGAGCGTTTTGAACTTCCGTTGTCGCAACTCTGTCTCTCTACGGCTCTGACTTCAACCATATGCCCTCTCTCTAAAAGCCCGCCCTCTAAAGACATGTCAGCCAATCTGACGTCAGCAAGCAAAACATAATATAAATGACGGGCAGAGAGCATTTCTGATTGGCTAAAAAACTACATGCTGCTTCCCTGATTGTTCTTTTTCATGCATGGTATATTAAAAAGTCACTTAAAGCACCTTTAATACACACTATCATGCCAACAGAGACTGTTAATTATAAGAAGAATAATGTGTCAGTAGAGAGACGGAAGTATTGATGTTTAACAGGTTTCAGGTGTTCGATATAATTGAGAACAACAGTTGCCATGAACCAGCCAAGCATTTTTCTGTCTATTACGAGTCCAATTGTCTTTAAAGAACTCACAGCCTCGCGGACTCAGAAAAACACCCTGTCTCGACACCCCCATTAAACCGGAAAATAATGACTGAGCGCAAATGGACCCGTCCTAATTAGAGGACAGAATAACAGGACTGTTACAGTAATCTCGGCCTGTTGCTCTGCGGCGCCGCTGTCATTGACTGAGAGCGAAAAAACAGGAGCGGGAACTCGAGCTAAATCTATTCATTAGCCATAGTCTCCAATGCAATCAATAACACGCCTTTCCAATTACACTGGCCGAGATCCGCAGGAAATTCGTGCTGTATTTAAAGCGGTTAGCAGCATGGACTGCAGCGAGAGTTCTTCACCAGACTCCCCTTGAGCCTAACCAACTAGAAACGTAGAAACAGCTCTCACCCCTTACTGGGTTCTTCTTATTTTAATATGTGCTCTGGAAATGTGTTTTCATCTTCCTAATTGACTGCAGATTCAATACGGCCTCAGCTGTGATTCAAACACCTCTTTTTTCTTCCCCGGAGCTATACAAAATCTTTTATACGCTTTTTAATCAATGTTTTCATAGATACATCTGCGGGAAATGATCAGGATAATGAAATATAACGCAGTCTGTTTACATCCACTTCAACAGTCCAATCTCGCCACGGAGATTGTGGTGTTCGGCTTAAGAGGCAACAGACGTAAACACCGTATTGTGTTTACAAAACCCTCAATAAGCGACTATTCAAAAGTCAGCTAGCATGCTGAATAAGAGCATTAGAGTGCACACTTTAGGGCAAGTTTGTCACATTGCATAACTCCACAACCATTTTGCGGGAACACAAGCAAACAGAATATCCCATAATATGACATCGAAAAGAATGCAGCACCAGTTCTGAGAAAAGCTCTTACATAATTTGTTTGCTACTTGGATCAATAGCTAATGATCAGTTATTGTTAACTAAAACAACTAAAAGCTGTTCTCAGTGACTGAAATAAAGCTGAAAAAAATAATAAAATAATAATAATAATAATTATATATATATATATATATATATATATATATATATATATATATATATATATATGCATATATATACACACACACACATTTGATGAACATTTGATGAAAAACTTGAATTTAAAAAAAATTAAATGCAAATTAAAAATGTTTCCTTGGCTACTAACTGAAATTAAGTTTACAATGACGTACTAAAATTACTAAAACTAAAACTATATTAAGTATAAATGAATTGAAATGAACAAATTTAAATTAAGCTGAAATCAAATCAAATATAAACATTAGATGAAAACTTATTTCAGTTAGTTTCCAAGACAACATTTCTAATTTACTAAATAATACATTTAATAAATTACAGTTTTATTCCAAATGCCACTTGGATTGGTAGCTGAATATGTTCATATTGTTAACTAAAAATTAAACTATTAAACATATTTTTTTGGAAAGTGAAATAAAGCTGAAATAAAATAAATATAAACATTTACATTTTTTTAATCCAAAATACACACAAAACAAATTTATGTTGAAGTACTAAAAATACTAAAACTAAAATAAACTAAAAATAAAATAAAGTTTTGCTTTAACTGTAGATGCCACTTGGATCGATAGCTAATAACCAGTTTTCTTATTGTTAACTAAAACTAAAACTATTAAAAATAGTTTTTGGTAACTGAAAGAAAAAAAGCTGAAATTAAGTAACATTAGATGAAAAACTTATTTATTTCAGTCATTTGCCAAGGCAATATTTCTAACATGCATTTTTAAGTTTAAGTCGAAGTAATAAAGTTACTAAAGCTAAAATAAAAATAAATTAAAGCTAAATAAAAAAAAAAACAAAAGACAAAAGCACATAACAAAATTCTTGAAACTTAAACTAAAATAAAAAACTAATTTCAAATATGAATAAATACAATCGTTTATTAAAAAAATACTAAAAAAATAACACTGCGAATGATAAAACAATAAACTACCAGGGTAGAAATGGAGGCACATTTCATTTTGCCCTGACCAGACTACGAACAGCACAAATATTATTCATGTCAGTGCAATCAGTGTGACGGCCGGTCACCAAGGAAACGGACAACAATTCTCAGAGGCGTAAAGTGCGAGAAGTGCTGTTTTGCATCACCCGGCGGTTCGCGTGCAACAACAGCCCACCGTTTGTCTTACAGACACGCGCACACACATTGCCTTTCCAAAACAGTGGCGATAATGCTGTTTACACCATCTCTCACCGAACGGACCATCACAATTATCTGGATATATCTGATGCGCTCGCGAGCGTGTGCGGTGATAGCCCTATGTGTTTGCGTGTTATAAATAGCCCTGTTGTAGCTGGGAGGAAGGGAGTGTGTCATAACAATGCTATGATGTCTTCCTGTGGAGATCTGCACCCCTGGCCCCGCCCCCCACCTGCTTCAGCTGGGTAATGAAATATGTCTGCTGTGATGTATGGCTGCTGGATAGCTCCAAATCGAAAACTGAATCACACTAACTTAATTTGCGGTCGGGGCAATCAAATTACTTGTTTTGGCCAGAGTATTTCAACCCGTGCTGGCGATGAATTCATCTTGGTGAGAGGCCTGTCACAGAGAGGCATGTTTGCGGGTACCACCTCCAGCTGTAGAGAGAGCTGTGTGGTCCAGAGGGCAGCAGGATGCTGGCGGCCACCATACCGAGGGTATTTTCATCCGAAAAACAGCAGCGAGGAGCATCCTGAGGCAGGCTATCCAAGATCTCCTAGGAACAATATTAAAAAAAAAAGCACCGTTATAGATACTGCACTTCCATATGTTGCAATTTAATGTTTCAGTGAACCAAAATGTTTAGGGACACTTTAATATGTTAGTGTCCTAGCATAAAAAAGCTCAAACAAAACAAAACACAAAACAAAAACAACCCCAAACAAACCAACCCAAAACAAAACTAAAACATTTCAATCTAATACAAAACAAAATCCAATCCAATCCAAAACAAACCAATTCAAAACAAAATAAAACAATCCAAAGCAAATCAAATCAATCCAATCCAAAACAAAATCCAAAATAAAAAGCAAAAACAATTCAAAAAACAATCAAAAAAAAACAAAATAAATAAAAAACAAAGTCCAATCCAACCTAAAACAAAAACAAAACAAACAATTCCAAACAAAACAATCCAAAACCAAAACAAACAAATAAATCCAAAGCAAACAAATCAATACAATCCAAAACAAAAAAAACAGTCCAAAATTAACCAAAACAAATCAATCAATCACCAAAACACTGGTTGATTAAAAGTCAGAATTCCTGTTAGAAATGCGCAACAGAATGTCATTTCCAATGCATCAAATTTGATTTCGTCATGTTTCAGATGTATAACGTCACATGAACATGGCAGCACCCAGTGTTAGCATCATTTGTTTGCTTTAAACTAAAACTATTTTAAAAATTCATTTTGGAAACTGAAAAAGGCTGAAATAAAATAAAATAAAAACATAAGATAAAACAAACTTAAACTTAAATGCAAATTAGAAATGTCGTTTCTGCAACTAACTGAAGGAAGTTTAAGTACAAAAATTACTAACAAAAACATTAAAATAAAACAATTAAAGCCAAATAAAAATATAAAAACTAAAACTAATAATACACAAAAAAAAAAACATATAAAACAACTCAAACTAAAATTAAAACTAAATGTGAATAAATAAAAGCTAATCCAAATTATTTATTACTACAAGTGCACATAAACAATACTAAAATAACACTGCTAATGATATACTCAGATATTTTTAGGTGTGACTTAAAACGCAAGTACATGAATGCGAATATCAGGCCTAGTTTTAAGACAACTCTAGCGCCCCCTTGAGTACTGGAGTAAAGTCACCGCTACAGTAAGAAGCAAGCATACTTGCGCAGAATATGGCCTTCACAAAAAAGCAAGAGATCAAACTTCTAAAAACTTTTGAAAAAAGTTTCAGCTTCAAAGTTTAGTCTTTAGAGTTTAAAACAGAGATATCACCAGCACAAACTTTCCAAACCGGCCTCTAAAGAGCGTTTGAAGAATGCTTGTGGCCGCTGCAAAGCTGTCTTCAGAGCGCAGATGGTGGAGAGTGAGATGGCCACTTGTTTGCATTCCCCGTCGACGCCTGTGCCGCTCGAAGAAAGAAAATCAATCAGTGTGACAGACTCATCCACCTCTCAAACACTCCAGCACACTCTCACCTGTCACATCATTTATCCAACACAGCTGACAGGACTGGCCACACACACATATTTACACACCTGATACCGCACCGCTCCGTTTGGTCTCTTCTCTGGAGTTTCATCCTTTTAGTGCCTCTCTCTTCAAACCATTTATCAGCACTTTATGCGTTTTTGAAGAAGAAAAGGGGAATATTTGAATCAGGCCGCGTTTGAAACTCGAGCAAGCCTGAAAGGAACAGAGAAAACAGAAATGTGCCTCAACAATGAGGCTGCTAAATGAACACACACACACACAGAGTTGTTTAAACACAAATTTAAACACAAAGACACATTCTCTCTATATTCAATAGCCTGTTTAAATATGTATTCAGGCTCCTCTGCTGCCTCTCTCATGTTTTATTGAGAGATTCAGGCCATGTGGGGGTTTGGAAGGAAACCCTCCAATTTAGGATTAAGTTTAAAGCTGTAAACCCATCTTCATCCCTTCATCATGACTTCAGGCTCAGAGCTGCTGCATTCCTATACTCACAACACATTCATAAAGCCAGTTTGGCATCTGTCACAGACCATCAAAGAGATAAGCATTAGCATGGGAGAATCACATAAAAGTTCTGTAATAATGTTCTGTTTTGAAGTGAATGAATGCAAATATACGGCAGTATGTTTAAAAAAAAAAAAAAACAAGATGTCACTTACTCATTTACCAACGTTGCTGCAAACCTGTCTTTCTTACTTCCATGCAGTTCTTGGGGAAGTTAAGTTTGAAACTTTAGCTTTGAAACTAGAAACTACTCAATTAAAAAAAAAAAAAAAAATTAACTATGCACAAATTTAGCCCAGTGTTGTTATTATTAACTAAAATTATTAAACATTGTTTTGTTAACTGAAATAAAGCTGGGCAACTAACTAAAATACAATAAGTTAAAGTACTAAATATATTTAAAACAAAAAACAAATAAAATTACAAATAACATTACTAAAACTTGCTCTAAAAACTTACTCTAAAATTAAAATTAGAACTGAAAATATGAAAATAAAAGCTAATTAAAAATGATAAATACTGCAATAAAATTTAGTACTAAAATAATACTTTTTAATAATATTAATACATTTTAATAATACTAATAATAATTTTAATTTTCCAGATGAATTTACAAAAGGATGGTTTTTAGATGAGTTATTCTTTTGAAAGCATATCTATGCTAAACGTTCCTACATTTTCAACTGACTCATTTAAATGAATGAATAGATTCACTAGAATTATGAAATGATTGCACATTGCATTTGGCTAATACAAAACAATATAATTTGTGATGAACAAAATGAACAAATATTATATATACAGTGCCACTTGAAAGTTTGCGAACCCCTTGCAGAATCTGTGAAAATGTAATTTTAACAAAATAAGAGAGATCATACAAAATGCATGTTATTTTTTATTTAGTACTGTCCTGAGTAAGATATTTTACATAAAAGATGTTTACATTTAGTCCACAAGACAAAAAAAAGAAAAAAAAAATAGCTGAAATTATTAAAATAACCCCATGCAAAAGTTTGTGAACCGTTGGTTCTTAATACTCTGTGTGGTTACCTGGATGATCCACGACTATTTTTTGTTTTGTGATGGTTGTTCATGAGTCCCTTGTTTGTTCTGAACAGTTAAACTGAGCACTGTTCTTCAGAAAAATCCTCCATGTCCTGCGGAATCTTCAGGTTTCCAGCATCTTTTGCATATTTGAACCATTTCCAGCAGTGACTGTATCATTTTGAGATCCATCTTTTCACACGGAGGATAATTGAGGGACTCAAACACAAATATTAAAAAAGTTTCAAACATTCACTGATGCTCCAGAAGGAAACACGATGCATTAAGAGCCGGGGGGTGAAAACTTTTTGAATTTGAAGATCAAGGTAAATTGTACTTAATTTGTCTTCTGGGAAACATGCAAGTATCTTCTGTTGCTTCCGAAGGGCAGTACTAAATGGAAAAAATATATATTTCTACAAAATAAGAAAAATTTGGACATCTTCATCCTGGCTCTTAATGCATCACGTTTCCTTCTGGAGCATCAGTGAATGTTTAGACCTTTTTTAATAGTTGTGTTTGAGTCCCTCAATTGTCCTCAGTGTGAAAAGATGGATCTCAAAATCATACAGTCACTGCTGGAAAGGGTTCAAATATGCAAAAGATGCTGGAAACCTGAAGAATCTGCAGGACATGGAGGATTTTTCTGAAGAACAGTGCTCAGTTTAACTGTTCAGAACAAACAAGGGACTCATGAACAACCATCACAAAACAAAAAACAGTCGTGGGTCATCCAGGTAACCACACACAATATTAAGAACCAACGGTTCACAAACTTTTGCATGGGGTTATTTTAATAATTTCAGCTATTTTTTGTCTTGTGGACTAAATGTAAACATCTTTTATGTAAAATATCTTACTCAGGACAGTACTAATTAAAAAATAACATGCATTTTGTATGATCTCTATTATTTTGTTAAAATTACTCACATTTTCACAGATTCTGCAAGGGGTTCACAAACTTTCAAGTGGCACTGTATGTATATACACAGAATTGATGCAAAAGGAAGCTGTCTGAATGAGCCTGTATCCATAAAACACAAAATCACAGCTGCCCAACTCACTGCTGAATTAAACGTGCATATAGACTCTCCTGTTTCCACCAAAACTGTTCATCGGGAGCTCCACAGGGTCAATATGCATGGTCGGCCTGCTATCGGTCACTCGTGCCAATGCTAAACACTGGTTTCAAGGTGTCAGCAGCACAAATCATGGGCTTTGTTCTCTGATGAGTCCACCTTCACTGTCTTTCCCACATCCATGAGGGTTATGGTGTTGAGAAGCCCCAAAAAGTCTTACCACCCAGACCGCTGCACGCCCAGAGTGAAGCACGGAGGTGGATCGGTGATGGTTTGGGCTGCAATATAATAGCATTCCCTACTGTGCTAGATGGACACGTCCCTGCCAAGAAGAATGTGCACCCAATGGTTCAAACATCATACCCTGAAGGTGGTGGTGTGCATCAGGATGGTAATGCACCAATACACACTGCAAGACTAGTGACAGAGTGGTTTGATTAACATGTAAATAAAGGTGAACATCTCCCATGGCCTGCATAGTCACCCGATCCAAATATTATTGAGCCACTTTTGGGTGTTTCGAAGAAGCGAGTTCCCCTGCTGAAGAAAAACAACAGAAACCATCACAGAAATTTGTTGTGGTTTCCACTACAAATACCATTACAAACATTAGAAACCATCAACATTTAACTATTAAAATCATTAAAAAATGGCTTTCTGTTGTGTGTTTTGGGACATATTCCATTAATTAATAGAAGGAGTAGAAACCCACAGGGTCCACTACAGTTTCCATTAAAACCAATTATAACCAGCAAAACCATTACAAATTTTGTAATGGTGCTATTATTATTATTTTTTTCAGCAGGGACATAGAGCATGACATAGTGACCTGGTCACTGTTCCTCAAGAGGAATGGCTCAAATCCCTCTGGTAGAAATTATGTCATTCCCAAGAAAGACGGATGCTCTACTGGCTGCAAAAGGAAGCCCTACACCATCTTAATAAATTATTATGGTCTAAAGCCAGGTGTTTAAGTTTTATTGTCCAACCCCTGTACATATAGCTACATATGTAGTTAAGGTAGTTACTACCCAAAACATAATTAAAAACACATTTTTTTTCTGAAGCCATATTACAAAGCAGAACCTGATTTTACCAAGTGCGACATGTTCCTGCATCAACATCTTTGTTGGCCCTGGAACAACATTGCGATTAACCAATCAGATTTGAAGAACCAGTTTATAGTTTTTGTGAAGTTCAGACTTACAATCAGTATTTGGTGCTTGTACATCAGTGTCATTCATCTATCATTTCCTCTGATTTTAGGGATTACTCATGGGTAAGGTTAGGTTTAGGTGTAGGTGTAGAGATATGGTCAAGACTAAATTTTTGGATTAAAATGTTGTTCCACGGTCAACAAAATATGTTGACCTAGGAACACATCTAACTCAGCAAAATCAGGACGTGCTATTACAAACCAAAATTTTAAATCCTTTTTATATACCATATCCACCTTTTTCCTGAAGGCGGAAGTCTCATCTGACTGGAATGATCACGATGCTTTACATTTCCAGTCTCTGGTGTTTCTAGTCAAATTAACGTATTTTCCGAGCCAATAATAGAAGGTAAAACCAATGAAAATGGTTTTCAAAAGCACATGGCACCATAGTTTTGTCACTTGTTTTTGCAGTAACTCACCTGTCATAGTAGATGACATGAAGCGACATGAAGCGAAGAGAAGCTGGGATGAAGACGGACGAGGGCACATACATACATCTCCCGATCGGGGCGAAGTTCGTGGGATTTTGTCCACAAAATGATAAGAGCACACATTATTTTAACACATTATTTTATTACTTCACACACAGTATTTTAACTTCAGCGCTGTAAGCCATGCTCGTTTTTTTTCATCGTTTATGCAAAGCACACACTGCCAAACACGGACAGATTTGCTGGTACGCAAAACTTGTACTTTACAGGAATTCCTTAAGCTTAATGCTGTTACTGTGGAAGCCAACAACAGCACAACCTAACCCTGCACACATTTTTTATTTAGTCATATTGAAAAAGTTTCAGTTTGTTTAATTCAGTCGATCTTTTTTTATCCGTTTTAACGCAGATTACTGTGGAGACCGGAACATGAGAACACCCAAACGGATATTAGACTCCATCATGGAGACACTCATCGGTTACTCAGGAAAAGGTGGATAGCTCTCAAATATTGTACATCAAAACTCAACGCCCCAACTCTGACTTCAGTGACATTGGAAACCCAATGACATTTCACTGACATTAAACCTGGTGCAACGTATCCATGAATACTGCAAAATGAGACCAAAAACTTCTCATCTTCATTTAATCTTGGTCTGCTACCACGTTTGGCACACATTGAACTATTTTTTTTTTTTTGCTTTGTTTTTTTGGTGTTGCTCATAAGTTATGATGTGCAAACTATCACGTCTTTGAAGGTGTGCACAACATATGCTGATTGCAAACTCTGATAATCGTGTAGGAGGTATAGGCGTGAAATATCTCAATCCATCTGTGGAAACAAAGAAAAAAAACCTTGCTGAAACACATCCATATAATGCTTCATGAACAATCATGGATCCATATGAAACTGGCAGAAAGTTGTCAGTTTTAGAGTGTATATTTATAAAATACATGAACCACCTTTAACCTCTCACATGTCCTGACCTGTCACTGAGCTCATGAATATGAACCTGCGTTTGTGATATTTATTCAAGCCTAATGTGTTTCTGATGTTTGTTGTGCGAGTTGTGAATTATATAACACCCTTCAAATGGCACAGCCTCAGAGACTTCTGGAGATATGAGATCTGGAGAGTTAAAGGGGCAAACATTATTTTATTTTGATTCATAACACTTCTAATCAACACTTACATGAGTCTCAAAGGTGACTGCTGCATTAAATGGGTGGGTGGAGGTATTCAGATCAATATGGAAGGTCATATCCACCTACATTACTTGTGTAACCAGACTTTTGACCTTACATTCTGTTCCAAAGTTAGGGTCAGTAAGATCTTTAAATATTTTTAAAAGTAGTATCTTATGCTCACCAAGGCTGCACATATTTGATCAAAATACAGTACTAACAGAAATATTGTGAAAATATTATTACCATTTGAGATAACTTATTATATTTCAAAATGCAATTTATTCCTGTGATGGCAAGGCTGAATTTTCAGCCGCCATTATTCTAGTCTTCAAATGATCCTTCAGAAATCATTCTAATATGATGATTTGGTGTGCAAGAAATATTTCTTATCATAATAAATGTTGAAAACAGTTGTGTAATGTTTTTTTTGGAAACCGTAATGCATTTTTTTCAGGATTCTTTGATGAATAGAAAGTTCAAAAGAACAGCATTTATTTGAAATAATTTTTTTTTTCTTAACAAATATTGGACATGGACCGTCTGATGCAAATTGAGTGCAACAATGGCAAGAGCCGACTGAAATAGCCAGTTTCAAGGTATCAGGTTGATACACCATACACATTTGACCAAGATCTAATGACTAATTGGCTTTTTGAATTGCTCAGTTACAAAAAAGTAAACTCAGTATTTATGACTAGATTTTGCAAATACTGGGACTGGGGGGTGGGGACAACCTATTAATCAAAGATCTCATTTTACTTCTAAATCAAAAAGTGACACTTAAAAAAAAAAAAAAAAACCTCTCCCAAAGGGACCCCATTGTGTGGAAATGCTAATTCCCTTTCAGGTTCTATAGGATTAAAAACTGGACTGTAGTATTATTATTATGTTGGGGTATCATTGTGTACTGCAAATATTGTCAGCCCTTATAATAAATTGCTTCTTATATGCCTCATTTGTAATTTGCTCTGGATAAAAGCATCTTCTAAATGAATAAATGTAAATGGGATGCATTGAATCATACACCAGCAGTTTGGAATAATTAAAATGTTTAATGTTTTAGAAAGAAAGCTCTTATGCTCACCAAGGCCACATTTATTTTATCAAAAATAAACTCTTGATCAATAAACTATAGTGGAATATTACTACAACTTAAAATAACTGTTTGAATATATTTTAAAATATAATTTATTTCTGTGATACGAAGCTGAATTTTCAGCACCATTACTCCAGTCTTCAGTGTCACATGATCCTTCAGAAATCAGTCTAATATGGTGATTCGCTGCTCAAGAAAAGTTACTTAATATTTTTGTGGAAACTGTGATACATTACCATTCAAAGGTTTGCATTAGGTATGATTAAAAAAAAAAAAAATACTTTTATTAAGCAAGGATACAATAAATTGATAAAAAGTGACGGTAAAGATATTTATAATAATATACATAAAAAAATTATATGCTGTTCTTTTGAACTTTCTATTCATCAAAGAATACTGTTTCCACAAAAATATTAAGAAGCAAAAATGGTTAATGGTTTAATGCATTTTTGATCAAATAAAT
>CM077249.1:26074293-26211793 GCA_039654775.1 Spinibarbus caldwelli
ACACTTTCCCTGTCAGTCCATCAGCAGACTTTCTCTCAGTTCACTCTCTCCATGGACTTACTTGTCACCCAATATCGGAGTGTCTGTGAAATCACCTTTTGTCCTTCGGTCTCTTTCCCCCATAAGTGTCCCGATGTTTGACAGGACGGCTAAAAATAAGCACCGAGCTGCACAATTAGCCGTTATAATGTCCCATAATTCCCCCCGAAATTCGCAGCATGCAGAAGTGCCCATCAACACCTTGGACATAACGGTCAAATTGAATAATAAATGTTTAATGCCGGTTCGGTCGCAGTCAGTCAACAGTCAACAGACTGTGGCTGTGGGCAGGGAGACGACGAGGTCATTAACCCTGCCATTTGCTTAACAAGCGCTAATTACAGCTGACATTTCCACAGGGCGCTTCCGAGCGTCAGCTGCCTGGACTCATCAAGAGGACACGGTCATTCTTCACACACACACAATAATGAAATTAAAACAGAGTACCAACAGTTTAATAGAATCCAAAAATCAAACATACAGCAGAAAACTCCCACGTTTCCTCTTTTCTTTAAGGCCAAAAGCAGCGAGGACTACAAAAGCACTGATTAAGCAAGAAGAACCCAATGACTCGACGATTTTGGCATTTTACGCAGAGAGGAAAACACAAATAAAAGAGATCTGGCATTAGGACGCGCCATGAAGCTGCTACAGAGACTCATTTGAATTGCAAACACAATCATGCCCACATAAACCACAGTACTGTTCTTTCACATCTACATTATCATAAAACTGCAAAAAAAAAAAAAAAAAAAAAAAAAAAAATACAAAAAAATTTACCCTCTCCACAAGTAGAATGACTAATATAGGGAGAAGCACCATTTCTATTTGCAGACCCAAGGCAAATATTTGATCCTAAAATTATAGAGTACATTTTGAATAAATCAAAAAAGAAAGAAAGCATATCTTTCAAACACAGGCCCGATGGATGAAATGGATAAATGAAAGGAGGAATAATGCCAAGCGGGGAGCCCAAAATGGAGAGAAGGAAGAAAGCAGGAAATCCCAGGACAAGTCACTGGAAGGAGACAAATAACTTAAGACGTAGAGGACATGTCTATAAATAGACATGGCGGCTGTACCGGCAGGGCTCTCACTTTTTCTTTTCTTTCTTAAAAAAAATAAAAAGAAAAGAAAGGCAATGGAAACAAACAAAGAAAAAATACAGTCTACCGACCACAGCAGACTCGCTCAAAATCAAAAGGGCAGAACAAAGTAAAAAAACAAAACAAAACAACATGAATTCATGAATAACATGAGTAAGATTCACAATATGATAATACTCATTGTTTGTACCATATGCAGATCAAAAACCTGTGGTTTAATGTGTATTTGCAGGTATGAATGTACATGTAGGCAACAGATGTAATACAATCAGATGTTTTTGAGAAATCCAGATTTTTAAAACATTCATGATGAAAGATGCCCAGAAGAGTTAAAGTCAACATGAAACGGCATGTGCAACCAGTTTAAGTGGAACACAATATTCCAGAAGAAAACGCAGGGTTGGACTTTAATATTTTATCCATTACGAATTGATTGGATGATGGCAAGTGAGAGAGAATGAATGGATTGTGAAGGACTGTTCTCCTGAAACTCTGTTGGATCTGACACTGCCGCAGAATCTTATCCTCCTTCCACAAAGCCATTCTTTTGGCTGAGATTTATAGGTGCACTAATAAAAACGACAAAATTGGTGTACACAACTGTTCAAAAACATTTTCTGGAAGGAAATTAATACTTTTACACAGAAAGGATACATTAAATTGATCAAAAGTGACAGTACAGACTTAAGAATGTTATAAAATACAACATATCAAATAAATGTTGTTCTTTTAATGTTGAAAATGATTATAAATGTTTCTTGAGCAACAAATCAGCATATTAGAATGATTTCTGAAGGATCATGTGACACTGAAGACTGGAGTAATGATGCTGAAAATACAGCTTTTTAAATTGCAGAAATAAATTACATTTTAAAATATATAATTTTTTTTAACTGTAATAATATTTCACAATATTACTGTCTTTTTGATCCAATCAAAGCAGCCTTGGTGAGCATAAGAGACCTCTTTCAAAAACATAGAAAAATCTTACCAATCCCAAACTTTTGAACGGTAGGGTATTTATTATTAATATTCTCAAAATGTCTGTTTTATATTAAATATCACATTATATTACTGAATCTAAAAATGGTTCAGTTAAATATTTCCCTTTCAATTAGCCTTCGGTAAGGAAACTAAAGCTTGGAGCAGCATCAACTGATTTCGAAAAGCTAGTGCAAAATATCACGTTACACTTTTGACTTTTGCATTGAGAAAGGGGGATAAGTCTACACATGACCCACAGGAGAAAAGAAAAGTTTGTTCAGAGGCAGAAGATTATTGTGTGCACGACAAACCGCATGCACTGAGACCAGCAATGTGCATTAATAAAGCAAATGGTGTCCATTTTGATTTCATGTTGACTTGAACAAGATTCATTAATACAATCAATTCAGACATTTAGGGCATTCAAAAGACTAAAACCGGGAGCTAATCTGGAAGTTCACTCAGTGCGTCTCATGAATAATTACTGCTCCATCTCCTCACCAGGGTCAGCCATCTCAACCCTCGACAATAAGTCACCGCTTCATTAGCACACTTTAAAAGGGTGACGAGCAAACTAATTATCTCTGGAGCGAATATCAGCTCATTAATGTATGCAAAGACAAAGACATACGCAGAAAGAAAAAAAAATACATTCCAGTTCACATCAAAATAAGAGTGCAGCACCGCAAACGCTTCAAAAATAGATCGGAACAGCGAGGCCGTGTGGCGCAGGTGGTTTCAAATGTCACTGACGGATGAATATGGACAGCGAGCTGACAAAATGTACATTATTCAAGCGTTTAACATCAGCAAACTCCACAGCGCTGAGCTTGAAGTTCAGCGGCATCACTTTTAACTGATTCTGACACCTCCATCTAATCAATACACTCCACTTGCTTCAATAATTAAAGCAGAAAGACACTTATTTAATTTATTATTCAGATTATCCATGCAGGGTTTTGGTCCGAGTTATACGAAATGATTAGAGATTTTAATGAAAACATTTGCTTTTGATAAATCGGAGTCATTCATTTCACATTACACGCCGATTTATAAAGATCACACATTTAGTTTGGAAAGATTCAGAAGGTGGGACAATTAATCACCAATCAAAATGTATCAGCCCGGAGTTAATAAATACACCGAAAGGTGAAACGAGGGTTCAAAGGGAGATAATCAGATCATCTACATCTGATTAGCATAAACATCTGCATAATTCAGTTGCCCTGGGAAATCGAATGGACATGCGAATGGTAGATGCCTTTTCACAGTGCTTTGAGATTTCATCTACTGTTCTCCAGCAGTATTTAAGATTACGATTTCGCCAGCTATCGTCCGTCAACGCTTCAGTACCACACAGTGAAAACCAAAACCCTTAGTAGTCAGTAGTTTCCTTTCATGGCTCCATGACTCCAGTCCTGTGGTCTCATCGGCTGACCTCACATCACACTGATTCATTCTTTATAAAGCCGTATTAATATTTCACCGCAGTTTAATTCGGCCGTCTGTGCTGAAACGTTACTTCAGTAGTAGTCAAACGCTAAGACTAAAGCTCTAAAAGTACTCACTTTCTAAGAAATAATTGTGCAAGAGCTTCATATTCTGCATACAAAGCCACTGTTTAAGGATTGTTAAAATTCACAGTCTTACGATTCTAAAAAACATAAAAACCCAAACACATCGCTCAGGCGGTTGCATATTGATTCTTCGAATTTGTAACGCTCAGCCATGCCTCTTGAGAAATGACCCTTTATGGCTGCCATAGTTTCATGTATTGCAGAGCTTCAATAACACAGAGTGATTACGGACAGGAATCGACCCGTGTACCTGCGTGCGGCACAATCAATGTGGCGATGAGCAAAAGGGCCGAGGAGATCACATTATGGTCTAATAACACAAAACACGAGAACGTCGGCGAGGGGGAACAAAAAAAATGAAGATCTGCCAAGGAATAAAACGAGAGGTGGTTTCTCTACATCTGAGGTAACAAATAGAGGAAGATGCGGGGAAGCCTAGGATGCCAAGTCCTTCTGTTTTTAGTCTGATAAGCTCTTTCTGTTCCTCGGCTCTCGGCATCTCGCGGTCTGTTATCTTCTGAAGTCATCTGCAGGCAAATTGAACTGTCAGCTGGGAGGTTTTTTTTCCGAAATATCTGTTTTGTCTGTGGTTGTTTACGCCGTCTCATTCTTGATCGTGAATTGTAACAGACGATGACACAAATTTGACGTCATTGGAGAAATTTGCTCTTCGCTGTGTCAGATTAAACCGAGCGAAGAAGTGCCGTTTAGACTGATCCCTTTGTTAGGTCAGATCATCGTCTGGGTTTTCATCTCTTGTAGTGGCTCGGAGCATCGGCGAACATGTATTTGAGTCTGTAGGCCTCCGCCAGTAGCAAACCCACCTCTTCGTTGCCCCAGTGTATTGTGGGAAGGTTCTGCAGGAGTATTAGCAGGCTCTGAAAGGACATAAAAACATATTTCATAAAACTGGATCATTTAGTGGCTTTTATACAGCTGCTGCTAGCAGCTTTCCACAGCAAAAAAATACAGTTTCCTGGCTATTATCTATTCTCTGAAATGCATTTTTACTGTTCTCAACTGGAAATGCTTGTAATCACGGCATGATTACAATGTTGGGATAATGTGATTCATGATTGCCGCTGCTCTTAGGTCGCTGCTTGTGCGTTTCGTGTGTGTGTGTGTGTGGGCTTTCCACCACCTACAGCTGCTATAAGTGCACAAGAGCAGATCTATCGTAATCAGCTTCACTCTGTGTAAGATCAGATCTCGGGTTCTTCGGTCTGGGAGTTTTAGCGCAGTAGCATGAAGCTGAAAAGCCTATATATATATTGATCGAACAGTCTGGAATTACATAGCACAGGTGTGCATGAATATAAAGTGACTAAAGAGACTAATTAAAGATGTTTAACGCTGTTAAATTTACTCAAAACTATTATGGAGTTAACATAATTCTACATCACAATGGCTTTGTTTTGTGTGATTTATTGTCTGAATCGTCAACAGCACAGGTGTCTTTGTTCAATTCTCAGGAACAACAATCCTGTAAACAGAAGCTCATTTACCAGTAAATAATGGAGAAACACATCAGTAGTGACTAATTTATTTATAAATCAAATCCAGATGAGACATTTTCAGTCTTTGTATGCTGTAAATTAATTACCATCAAAGCTCAACAAGTCTGAATTATCACCTACAAATGAAACTCACTGTCAACATGCTATCTTATGTACGGTTAAAGCATCAGAAGACTGTAGAAACATCAACAAAATGTCTTTGATGTTCGGTGAGAAACCTCACTGGATTTTGACAGTGGGAAAAAAAAATATTGTGGGGTCCAAAAAACTGAGACTACATTGAAATTTGGGACGCAAAATCTATTTGAAATCTGAGAAAAATCCTAAACATCAAACTTTAGGATGTTGAAAATTCAAAAACAATCGGAAATTAAAATATGACATGACAATATAAAATATTTAATAAAATATTCTTAAAATTATCTTATTAAAAATATTTAATAATAATAATAAAATACTATGAATTTGTTACTTATTTGTTACTTATATTATTTTTTAAAATCAAATAAGAAAATCTGTGAACGTGAAAATTCTTTAAATAAGTCTAAAAATATTTTTCCTAATAAAAATATAAAAAGTTATTATTGTTGTTGTATTATTTTAAAATCAAATAAAAGCAAATTTCGAAAAGTGATCATGTGAACATGATCATCAGTCCATAGATGATTAAATGTGGTTATTTTAACCCACTGAAAGCCCAACAATAAACACATGCTCAAATGGCTGTTCATCAAACCTTTCTCTACCCGATTCGACAATGAGGCAAATAATAAACGAGAGAATCAGAGATGGAGATCCTTGAAAGAGAGCGCGGAAGAGCGAGAATGGGGGGCGCGAATAACAGAACGCTCTCATTTCGGGGGCGCTGAGGTGTGGTGAATCTGCTGGCCTGTGAAATTCGGTTACAGCAGAGACTGCTCCACTGGAGGGCCAATTATTCTGATAGTCTCCGGGACGCTTTCCAGTGATGCATGCATGTGTGGGAAGTGCAGACGGTCACATGTAAACGACACACGCTTCTTTACGGAGCCCAGCAGCCATGACACATGAGATTGTCGGTACCTGAAATTCCACCATGGAGAGGATCTCTTTGCGCCATTTGATGAGGAAGGCGGCGCACACGTAGAGGTGGAAGTGGGAGAACCCCTCTGACTCCGCCTGAAGATCAAGAGCAGACACAGAGCACAACACACATGCTTGCATTAGTAAGTAGTCATTAAGCAGATGATTATCCAAAGTGACATACAGCACACTTATTAGAGATTCAACCCCTGGGGTTAAGTGCCTTTCTCAAAGGGCAAAATAATGATGGCTGGAGGTTTGCTCCTTGCAGGGATTGAACCAGCAAACTTCCAGTTACCAGTTTTGAGCTTTAAAGCAAAAAAAAAAAAAAAATCTGTCATCATTTACTCGCCCTTGCGTTGCTCCAAACCCATAGAAGTATGAAAATGAGGTTTCTTTTAAAGGATTTTGTCTTCATACTGAACATACTGAGTTTTTTCCTCACCACAGTCATCTTTGGCTTGCTGACTGCTCATAATTAAAGGCATGATTTTCTGTAAGCCTCTTTAAAAAAGGCAGCTTTTTTTGTAACATTTTCACACATTTGTTTTCCTTACAACAGCAGTTTATGAAAAAAAAAAAAAACAACATGAAAGTGTCAAAAGTATGTACCATATGTGCCATATTTAGAGTCTCCTGAATTAATACCATAGCTTAGAAGAAATTCAGACAAACAGACTGAAAATATAAAATCATTATTATCCATGTTTTAAGAACCAATTATATTAAATCTGGTCATTTTTTAACATTGACATGAACATTAAGATTTAAAGTAGGGGTGCACGTTAAATATCGGGCGATAATTCATGCGCATCTTATCAGTAAAGCCGGTTCTCTAATCAGCTGTAAATTCCAACACGTGCGTGATTTCACATTGAGCAGCATTTACTACACAACATCGTTGTTAACTGACAAGCTGCACAAATCCATGTTCATTATCAGCGTGGTTTTGCGCAACTTGTCAGTGAACAACGGCTCTGTGTAGTAAATGCTGCTCAATGTGAAATCACGCACGTTTTGGAATTTACCGCTGATTAGAGAACCGGCTTTACTGACAAGATGCACATTAATTATCGCCCAATATTTATCGTGCACCCCTAATTTAAAGAGCTACAAAAGGAAAGATTTCCAACAAATAATCACCAGTGCTATTGTTGCTACTTAAAAAATGGACAAATGCACATAACTAAAACTTAAAGTAAAATTAAAATTAAAACTGAAAATGTAAAAGCTCATTCAGAATATTAATAAATACTATTATATTACATAATTAATACTAAAAGTACACTGGTGACTTATGACTTCAGAAGACTTGTCAAATAGCACATAAGTCATATGAGCCACTTTCATGATGCTTTTTTGTTTTTTTTGTACATTGATAAACATTGTCAATATGAATGGTTGCTGTATAGCCACGATCTGAAAGAAGATTCTTCTGCCTTTATTGGTTAGAAATGCAGAGCAAACACAAAGACTTTATGAGGAAGGGGATAAAAGGTATCAGTTCACGGTGCAGGCTGGATTTGAACCCATCTCCCAGTAAAAGCTGGGATATATATTTTGATTTTCTTGGCTTTGCCATAGCTTCAACGACTGCACATTCCTTTAGCCAGAAATAAAAACAATTGTTTACTTCCATCATGAGTAATAAGAGTTTTAAGACAACACATATTATTCGTTAAATTATTCAGCTACAATGCAGCGCCTGCACACAGAGCTCCTAATGTAGTTTTACCATCTATCTAATTTATTGGATTGGGAATTAGGTTGTGTTAGTTATTCCCATCGTATCTAGAGAAGACGCCACCCAATCCGCCTCTCCGCTCCTCATTCGTTCTCCTCTCTCCCCAGCATCCCCCTCTACTTGTGCTGTGTACAGTGTGGTACATTCAGCCACTTGAGAGGCAGCGACCGGTTATAAATAGCTTTGTTTACTTTGTTTCTCTTGGTCCCTCTTGAAGTGAGAAAAGAGGGGGAAAAGAAGAGGAGGAGGAAGGAAGGAAGAAAAAGTTGGGATTTTATGAAGGCACAAAGAAATTGTAAGAAACAAGAGCGAGTCTAGGAGTTCAGTTTATCGCTTCTCAAATTATGAAATGTGTTGGTCCAGAGATGTTTCTTGCTTGAAGTGCGATGAGTCGCCGGGTTCAAATCTCACTTGACAATTAATCTTTCTGAAAGCAACAACTTATTAAAATTGCCAGTAGATACACGGTCTCTTAGGAACTAAAGAGCCCTTCTGTGTGAAAATAGCAAGAGTGACACTGTTAAGACAGGATGTTTCTAAAAAGGAAAAATTAAAATCTTTTCTGGAAACACACACTAACAGACACTAAAGTTAAACGAGAAACATAAAAAAAATGCAGTAAAAATATTCTAAAATATTATTAAAATTGAAAACAATAGTCTTCTATTTTCATATATTTTAAAATGTAACTTATCCCTGTGATGCACAGCTGAATTTTCAGCATCATTACTCTAGTCTTCAGTGTCACATGATCCTTCAGAAATCATTCTAATATGCTGATTTGCTGATCAATCAAATTTTCATATTTGAGACCCCAAACTTTTAAAGGGCAATTTGCCTGTTAGTATATTGTTTCTCCTTTTTCAATCTAATAGTGGACTAAGTATACTACAAGTACCGTAGTATTGATCTGTATGACATCATCACTGCACTATGGTACTGAAAGAGTACTTGTTTGTTTGTGAGGAATAAGAAAAAGACAGAAAGGACTGCTAAAGAGAGAGAAGAGATAGTGAGCCTTAAGAGGATTGAAGACTAAGCAAACAAAAGCAGAAGAAAGAAGCGTTCATGATTAAGTCCTCTTTCCCATAAGAACGCATTCGACATGGGGTTATTCACAGCCAAGCGTTCCCTCCTTCACCTCTCAACAGAACCCATCTCACTAATGGAGGGGACGTGAGATGCAGATGCTTCAGAACATCAGTCAGACATTAACATGACTTTCCTTTTTGTCTTCACAGCTCTTTCTCTCTCTCCTTCTTCATTTCTTTCACCCACATCTCTTTCTTTCTGGCCCGGGCTCTTTGTGCACCTCTAATTGATCTCGAGGAGTGAGTCTTTGTGCCAAACGTGCAATTACAGGAGGGACCTGATAAAGGAACCCAGGAGAAGTTGAGACTCTTTTCTTTGCCTTTTTGGACAAAACGCCCTCATCTAATCAACTTGCTCTGGTCTGCCGAACATGCAACATGTGTCTGCTCACTGGATAATGCCAATGAATGTTTTCATTAACAATTAATCAGGAACATATTATTCAGTGTTATCAGAAAAGCCCAAAGTGTCATTTGAACAATGGAAGTTTAATACAAAATGACAATAAAAAGGACTGTAATTAATGCTAGATGGCAACATGAAATCAAAATGTACCCAATCTGCTTCCCTTACTGTGCACGCTTCATCAGTCCATGTTATCATAATGGAAAAAAAAAAAAAAAAAAAAATTAAATACAAAAAGTTTTGAAGCTCATTATGACATCATAAGAAGTAATGGCTGAGCTCATGAATATTAATTGAATCATGTAGATGCTGCTACATAACTGGCCTGCCCACTCATGTAATTTCATTAATATTCATGAGTCAGTTCTATGCAGATATGCTCAAGTTTTGCTTTATATGCACCTCTTGCCAATGCAGCATTGAGCTACTTTTTGTTTTATATGACATTTTACCATTTTTATTCCCATTTTAAAAACAAATCTATTCTAACACAAATCTCCAATGTATATTGAAATGGAGGTAAAATCTATATTTGCTGTTCAATGAGTCAAAACTGTTAAGTCAAGAATTTTACATCACAAATAAAATGTAAAGAACTAAAGCAAGCAAGAACATGTAGGTTAGTAAAAGATGTAATATACACTACTGGTCAGAAGTTTTAAATAATTAAGATTTAATTAAGAAATAATTCGCAAAGGCTGCCTCTGTTGATCAAATAATAGTAAAAACAGTAATTAAAAAATAGTAATATAGTAATAAAAAAATGGCCATTACTCAAGAAATTGATACATTTATTAAGGATTCATTTAATTGATCAAAAGTGACAGTAAAGACATCCATAATGTTACAAAAGATTTCTACTTCAAAAGAATGCTGTTTTTTTTTTACTTCCCTTTCAAAGAATCCTGAAAAATCTATATATAGTGTATATATAGTGTATGTGTGTAATTATATATATATATATATATATATATATATATATATATATATATATATATATATATATATATATATATATATATATATACGCACAAACACACAGGTGCATCTCAATAAATTAGAATGTCGTGGAAAAGTTAATTTATTTCAGTAATTCAACTCAAATTGTGAAACTCATGTATTAAATAAATTCAATGCACACAGACTGAAGTAGTTTAAGTCTTTGGTTCTTTTAATAGTGATGATTTTGGCTCACATTTAACAAAAACCCACCAATTCACTATCTCAACAAATTAGAATACTTCATAAGACCAATAAAAAAAAAAAAAACATTTTTAGTGAATTGTTGGCCTTCTGGAAAGTATGTTCATTTACTGTATATGTACTCAATACTTGGTAGTGGCTCCTTTTGCTTTAATTACTGCCTCAATTTGGCGTGGCATGAAGGTGATCAGTTTGTGGCACTGCTGAGGTGGTATGGAAGCCCAGGTTTCTTTGACAGTGGCCTTCAGCTCATCTGCATTTTTTGGTCTCTTGTTTCTCATTTTCCTCTTGACAATACCCCATAGATTCTCTATGGGGTTCAGGTCTGGTGAGTTTGCTGGCCAGTCAAGCACACCAACACCATGGTCATTTAACCAACTTTTGGTGCTTTTGGCAGTGTGGGCAGGTGCCAAATCCTGCTGGAAAATGAAATCAGCATCTTTAAAAAGCTGGTCAGCAGAAGGAAGCATGAAGTGCTCCAAAATTTCTTGGTAAACGGGTGCAGTGACTTTGGTTTTCAAAAAACACAATGGACCAACACCAGCAGATGACATTGCACCCCAAATCATCACAGACTGTGGAAACTTAACACTGGACTTCAAGCAACTTGGGCTATGAGCTTCTCCACCCTTCCTCCAGACTCTAGGACCTTGGTTTCATCTGAAAAGAGGACTTTGGACCACTGGGCAACAGTCCAGTTCTTCTTCTCCTTAGCCCAGGTAAGACACCTCTGACATTGTCTGTGGTTCAAGAGTGGCTTAACAAGAGGAATACGACAACTGTAGCCAAATTTCTTGACACATCTGTGTGTGGTGGCTCTTGATGCCTTGACCCCAGCCTCAGTCCATTCCTTGTGAAGTTCACCCAAATTCTTGAATCGATTTTGCTTGACAATCCTCATAAGGCTGCGGTTCTCTCGGTTGGTTGTACATCTTTTTCTTCCACACTTTTTCCTTCCACTCAACTTTCTGTTAACATGCTTGGATACAGCACTCTGTGAACAGCCAGCTTCTTTGGCAATGAATGTTTGTGGCTTACCCTCCTTGTGAAGGGTGTCAATGATTGTCTTCTGGACAACTGTCAGATCAGCAGTCTTCCCCATGATTGTGTAGCCTAGTGAACTAAACTGAGAGACCATTTTGAAGGTTCAGTAAACCTTTGCAGGTGTTTTGAGTTGATTAGCTGATTGGCATGTCACCATATTCTAATTTGTTGAGATTTGTGAATTGGTGGGTTTTTATTAAATGTGAGCCAAAATCATCACAATTCAAAGAACCAAAGACTTAAACTATTTCAGTCTGCGTGCATTGAATTTATTTAATACACGAGTTTCACAATTTGAGTTGAATTTCTGAAATGAACTTTTCCACGACATTCTAATTTATTGAGATGCATCTGTATTTTATATATATATATATATATATATATAAAAATGACAAAATGAGAAAAAAAAATCCAGAAAATCACATTGTAGGATTTTTAAAGAATTTATTTGCAAATTATGGTGGAAAATAAGTATTTGGTCAATAACAAAATTTCATCTCAATACTTTGTTATATACCCTTTGTTGGCAATGACAGAGGTCAAACGTTTTCTGTAAGTCTTCACAAGGTTTTCACACACTGTTGCTGGTATTTTGGCCTCTAGAGCAGTAATGTTTTGGGGCTGTCACTGAAAAAAAAAAAGTTGAGTTTTTACCAAAAAGTTCTATTTTGGTTTCATCATTCTCCCAATCCTCTTCTGGATCATCCAAATGCTCTCTAGCAAACTTCAGTAGGGCCCGGACATCGGGAAGTCGTGGCCTAATGGTTAGAGAGTTGGGCTTGTAACCTGAAGGTTGCTGGTTCGATTCTCACACCGGCAGGAATTGAAGGTGGGGATTGTGAATGAACAGCACTCTCTCTGCCTTCGATACCATGACTGAGGTGCCCTTGAGCAAGGCACCGAACCCCCAGTTGCTCCCCGGGCGCTGGAGCAATGGCTGCCCACTGCTCCGGGTGTGTGTTCACGGTGTGTGTGTGCGTGTTTGTTCACTATTCACTGCTGTGTGTGTGCACTTGGATGGGTTAAATGCAGAGCACCAATTTTGAGTATGGGTCACCATACTTGACAATACGTCACGACTTTCACTTTCACTTTTTCACATGTACTGGCTTGAGCAGGGGGACACGTCTGGCACTGCAGGATTTGAGTCCCTGGCGGCGCAGTGTGTTACTGATGGTAGCCTTTGTTACTTTGGTCCCAGCTCTCTGCAGGTCATTCACTAGGTCCCCCCGTGTGGTTCTGGGATTTTTGCTCACAGTTCTTGTGATCATTTTGACCCCACGGGGTGAGATCTTGCGTGGAGCCCCAGATCGAGGGAGATTATCAGTGGTCTTGTATGTCTTCCATTTTCTAATAATTGCTCCCACAGTTGATTTCTTCATACCAAGCTGCTAACCTATTGCAGATTCAGTCTTCCCAGACTGGTGCAGGTCTACAATTTTGTTTCTGGTGTCCTTTGACAGCTCTTTGGTCTTGGCCATGGTGGAGTTTGGAGTTGGACTGAGGTTGTGGACAGGTGTCTTTTATACTGATATCGAGTTCAAACAGATGCCATTAATACAGGTAACGAGTGGAGGACAGAGGAGCCTCTTAAAGAAGAAGTTACAGGTCTGTGAGAGCCAGAAATCTTGCTTGTTTGTAGGTGACCAAATACTTATTTTACCGAGGAATTTACCAATAAACTCTTTAAAAATCCTACAATGTGATTTTCTGGATTTTTTTTTTCTCATTTTGTCTCTCATAGTTGAGGTATACCTATGATGAAAATTACAGGCCTCTCTCATCTTTTTAAGTGGGAGAACTTGCACAATTGGTGGCTGACTAAATACTTTTTTTTTTGCCCCACTGTGTGTGTGTGTGTGTGTGTGTGTGTGTGTGTGTGTGTGTGTGTGTGTGTGTGTGTATGTATATATACACACACACACACACACACACACACACACACATATATACACATACATATACACACATAAATACACACATACATACACACACATACATATACATATACATATATATATATACATATATATATATATACATATATATGTATATATGTGTATGTATATGTATATATGTATTTATGTATACAGTGGGTACGGAAAGTATTCAGACCCCCTTAAATTTTTCACTCTTTGTTATAGTGCAGCCATTTGCTAAAATCATTTAAGTTAATTTTTTTCCTCATTAATGTACACACAGCACCCCATATTGACAGAAAAACACAGAATTGTTGACATTTTTGCAGATTTATTAAAGAAAAACTGAAATATCACATGGTCCTAAGTATTCAGACCCTTTGCTGTGACACTCATATATTTCAGGTGCTGTCCATTTCTTCTGATCATCCTTGAGATGGTTCTACACCTTCATTTGAGTCCAGCTGTGTTTGATTATACTGATTGGTCTTGATTAGGAAAGCCACACACCTGTCTATATAAGACCTTACAGCTCACAGTGCATGTCAGAGCAAATGAGAATCATGAGGTCAAAGGAACTGCCTGAAGAGCTCAGAGACAGAATTGTGGCAAGGCACAGATCTGGCCAAGGTTACAAAAAAATTTATGCTGCACTTAAGGTTCCTAAGAGCACAGTGGCCTCCATAATCCTTAAATGGAAGACGTTTGGGACGACCAGAACCCTTCCTAGAGCTGGCCGTCTGGCCAAACTGAGCTATCGGGGAGAAGAGCCTTGGTGAGAGAGGTAAAGAAGAACCCAAAGATCACTGTGGCTGAGCTCCAGAGATGCAGTCGGGAGATGGGAGAAAGTTGTAGAAAGTCAACCATCACTGCATCCCTCCACCAGTCGGGGGTTTATGGCAGAGTGGCCCGACGGAAGCCTCTCCTCAGTGCAAGACACATGAAAGCCCGCATGGAGTTTGCTAAAAAACACCTGAAGGACTCCAAGATGGTGAGAAATAAGATTCTCTGGTCTGATGAGACCAAGATAGAACTTTTTGGCCTTAATTCTAAGCGGTATGTGTGGAGAAAACCAGGCACTGCTCATCACCTGTCCAATACAGTCCCAACAGTGAAGCACGGTATTTGCAGCATCATGCTGTGGGGGTGTTTTTCAGCTGCAGGGACAGGACGACTGGTTGCAATCGAGGGAAAGATGAATGCGGCCAAGTACAGGGATATCCTGGACGAAATCCTTCTCCAGAGTGCTCAGGACCTCAGACTGGGCCGAAGGTTTACCTTCCAACAAGACAATGACCCTAAGCACACAGCTAAAATAACGAAGGAGTGGCTTCACAACAACTCCGTGACTGTTCTTGAATGGCCCAGCCAGAGCCCTGACTTAAACCCAATTGAGCATCTCTAGAGAGACCTAAAAATGGCTGTCCACCAACGTTTACCATCCAACCTGACAGAACTGGAGAGGATCTGCAAGGAGGAATGGCAGAGGATCCCCAAATCCAGGTGTGAAAAACTTGATGCATCTTTCCCAAAAAGACTCATGGCTGTATTAGATCAAAAGGGTGCTTCTACTAAATACTGAGCAAAGGGTCTGAATACTTAGGACCATGTGATATTTCAGTTTTTCTTTTTTAATAAATCTGCAAAAATGTCAACAATTCTGTGTTTTTATGTCAATATGGGGTGCTGTGTGTACATTAATGAGGAAAAAAAATGAACAAATGATTTTAGCAAATGGCTGCAATATAACAAAGAGTGGAAAATTTAAGGGGGTCTGAATACTTTTCTATGTATGTATATATACATATACATGTCATTGATTTTTATTGATGACTGCAGTGTTAATATTTTAATTACAGGGCTATAATTCATTGTAGGTAGCCTATAGCCTAATAGACCTGTTTTAAAAGACCTTTTTTAAAAACATTTTAATTGAGGAGCAAATATAGCCTAATCTTATCCTCGCTGCGAGTCAGTTATGCGTTAATTATTGCGGGGAAAATTAATTGTACTTTTAATTTAATAATAAAAGTAACTTCATAATAACAATAGGCCTAATAAAAATAAGAATGTAACAGGCCTACATTAATTGGAAATGCCAAATCCTCTTAATATTGCCAATAATTGATGTTTTTGACAATATCTCTGGCTATCGTTGATACAAAATCACGTCTTTCGACGCACCCCAGCACGGGGAGGTTATCATGGGGCAGACAGCACAATGCCTGTTACGTCGTTTGGGCTGCGTTGTTGAGTGCGGTGGCACTGATATTTCACACACTTTAAGCTTTTATTTTCCAAACGTAATAGGATTAGTCCAACGAATCGTTCGGTTTGTAATGCGTACCAAACCGAAAGCCTCGTACCAAAAGGTTCAATATGAATACGTGTATCGTTACACCCCTAATATATTATATATATATATATATATATATATATATATATATATATATATATATATATATATATATATATTGAGCACCAATAATAATTTATAATAACTGAGCAGCAAATCAGCACATTAGAATGATTTCTGAAGGATTATGACATTGTGAATGTCCAAGATTTAAGCCCTTTCTAAGGATTTGTTCTGAGGTAAAACACCTAATTCTTTATTAAAAGAATGATCTGCATGTCTCTCTTTGATCTATCATTATATTTGCATACATTGGTGTGTGGAGGAGGCAGGGCACAAGAGATAGTTTAAGCATGGTTTAACCTTGAAAACACATACATCAAGGCTCAGTTTCTCTCTGTGTGTTAAGATGGCCTCATTGACACACTTCCCGCCTCTACCTCAGCGAGGTGGGTGAATGCCACCTTTCCTGCTCGCCCCGACCCTGACCCTGCTGTGAAAAACGCCCGAGGAAATAAAGAGCAAAAAAAAAGAAGCTGGAACTGAGAAAGAAGAACAGATGGAAAATAACCGGAGGAAAACTGTGCTTGTCAAGAAGAGCTTAAAAGGTACATTCAGTAATTTTTTTCCTTAAGAAAAGAAAAAAATGTGTCAAAATATGCTAAAAGTGTACTATATGTTCCCTTTAAGGTTGCTTAAAGTGGCTGATGATTCAAATTGCCCATCGATAATGTTTGGCAACAGAAGCAAATGACATGCAAGTGTGCATAATGGTTCACCTCTCGCCATTTCCTCTCTTGGATTGCACTTGTCACCTGACAACTATTCCCCTTTATCCAATAAAACCCACCTTGTGGGAACGGATCCATGTCAAAATGCCATGCATGAGAGATGGAGCAGCAGATAGACAGAGACAGATGTAAAGGACAAAGAAATGAGCAAGGAGATATATCAAAAGGAAGTCTGAAAGAGGACATGCAGACGGGACACGAAAGGAAATCAGCAGAAGGAAACTTTTCAAAAGAATATTAATGAATGACAGGAATACGAGCAGTTCACACCTTTTTGCCAGTTTAACAAGAAAAAAAATGTATGAGCAGCGTGGTCTTCAAGGACGTGTCACCCATAACCTCTCAAGCGTTTGAAAAATTATTTGAAGATCATCTATCGTTCATTGGAGTCTGCATTCTTCCTGGAAACCACGTAATGGGAGGTGACACAGGGGTGTAACAAAGCATCAATTATGGAATTTAATAATCAATTATAACTGCCGCCATAAAATTAAAGTATTCTAAATAATAACAGCAATAATAAAAATAATAATAATAATGATAAATAAATACATTAAATTAAATTAATTCAATTAATTAATTTAGATTATTATTATTTTTTATTTACTATACTAAATGCTAATCATTAATTAATTAATACGTACATATACGAACTCATTGAAAACCATCTTCTGAATTGGCCAAAACTCTCATTATTATTATTATTATTATTATTATTATTCAAAGTTGTTATTCCTGTATTAAACAATTTTAAACCTAATGAACTTTTTTTATTAAAACTGCTATTTTTTTTTAAAACATGCTCATTTGTTAATCCAAAATACATCCAAAATGTCAATACTCTGAATGTAAAATGTAGTATAAATATTTGAATATGTATCAATATATATAATAGTATAGCATAAATCAGAAGCTATAGAAAAATAATTATATTATTATTATTGTTATAGATCACGTTTCACACTTCTATGTATGCAGAAACGTCAATATTTAATATTACTATTAATGAATATTATTTATTAACAAAATAATATTTATTTGATATTATTTATCAAACAAAAATGATTTTTGAAACCGCATTAAAATTAAATGATATATTTCTTTATTATTTTGTAAATAATAATCATCTTTTTATTTAAAAATGTTCTTCTTAATTCACAATTCTATGCCAATATTCAAGCATGTATTGTAATATTAATTAGGCGATATAATGATTATTTTCCAAAAAGTTGGCCAAGAGCAAACTTAGAAATTTTCTAGTAGCAACAACAATTACTACACCCCTACTTCATTACAGGTGAATTTGTGTAGTCAGCATATTATTAAAAATAATTATGAAGTGCACCAAAGTAAATGAATTAAAACACAAATTCTAAGCTTAATTAATTACACTCCCACTAGAGGCTGAAGTTCTGGGCTGGTAACCAAAATGTTGTAGGTTCAAACACATAGCTGATTCATGAACCTGCACCATTGTTCTTGATCAAGACACTCAACCCTAGGCCACTTTTGAAGAAAATATTAGCTATTTGACAGAAGCAAATGTAAAGGCTTTTGCGACATGTTTTGTCTGGTGCTGGTGAAGTAGTACCTGGTAGGTGTCCCACAGGCGAATGGTACAGCGTAGCGGCAGCTCCCGCATCAGCAGATTATTCATCCAGCGAAAAGCAAACTGTAGATACTCCACCTCACACTTCTGAAAGTGCACGTGGACATCCTCTGTGGGCATAGAGAAGAAAGCACAGGGGGTGATATCCATTTACTGACAGTTTCGGCAAAGTGCTGCATTGGGAGTAGCTTTTGTAAACCATGTATGGACCCCATTGTTTAAAGAAGCACTCTGGCCCTGAACTAAGATCAACGGCTATTGTTGAATTCTCCCCACACCTGTTTCACTGAATTAACATTATAGACCCCTAACGTGTGTGTAATTATATTCGATTGAATCGTGAGAGAGAGGGGGAGAGAGAGAGAGAGAGAGAGAGAGAGAGAGAGAGAGAGAGAGAGAGAAAGAGAAGGTTGGGGTGGGAAGGAAAAGTAGGCCTTGTGCTTAGCTCGTTGAGAGAGGGATTTTTCTGATAAGCTCTCGTTCGGCCTTTGAACAGAATAAGAATGGCTTTCGAAAGCGGCTGTATTGACTAGACTCCTGATAGATATTGATGGAGAAAATGTGATGGGTCTCTAAAAGTACTGAGAACTGAAGTCGGACCTATCAGAAGGAAAATAGAAACTCTTACTGCCATGCATAAAAGCAAAAATAACATTTCAAAAAAGGTTTTAATAATGAATGATCTTTGAGATGTTACATAAGGGTTGCATCATAATGGATTCAACTAATGGAGCGAGTCATTGGTGTGAGGATTGAACACTATCACAAATTCACTTCTTTCGCAATCCCACTTCTTTAAAAAAAACAACAACAAAAGGTTTTGCTCATAATGATTCCGATTCCAGCAAACAAAATGAAAGTATAAAATATTTGCAAACAATTTCTTGTGCCATAAAGTTGAAACCATTGTCATTTTCTGAAAAATACCTAAAAATAGAAATATTACCCACCTTTCCAGAATCACCATTAAAAAAATAAATAATAATAATAATTTTATATATATATTATATGTATATAAGAGCCATCACAGATTGATACATTGCACTTGGTTCAAGAGGATAGACATGTACAACTTTGTTTATAAATTTTGCTAAATATTAAATATTAAATGCCAATATTTTTTAAATTGGTTTGAAAAAACCCTAATGCTACTTTATTCACAACTGTTTTAATAATAATAATAATAATAATAATAATAATAATAATAATAATAAAATCACATTTGTAAAGTGAAAAACAGCAAACATTTTGGACAGCATCCCAATTATTTTGGTCATTATAATGGTTTATAAATTTATAAATTAATGCATAAAAATAGTATTAGTTCTTGAGCAGTAATATTAAAATGCATCATTTTAAAATGATTTCTGAAGGATCATGTGACACCGAAGACTGGAGTAATGATGCTAAAAATTCAGCTTTGCATCACAGTAATAAATTACTTCTTAAAATATATTAAAATATTTTATTAAAATACTTGTCACATTATTAAAGTACACTACTAGTCAAAAGTTTTTAAACAGTAAGATGTTTAATTTTTTTTAAAGAAGTCTCTTCTGCTCCCCAAGTCTGCATTTTTTCCAAAGTACAGCAAAAACAGTAAAAATTTGACTGTTTTCTATTTGAATATATTTTAAAATGTAATTTATTCCTGTGATCAAAGCTAAATTTTCAGCATCATTACTCCAGATTTCAGTGTCACATGATCCTTCAGAGATCATGGTAACATGCTAATTTGCTGTTCAAGAAACATTTTTTTTTTATTATTATTATCAATATTTAAAACAGTTGAGTATATTTTTTTCAGGATTCTTTGATGAATAGAAAGATCCAAAGATCAGCATTTATCTGAAATAAAAAGCTTTTGTAACATTATACTCTATACACTATACCATTCAAAAGCTTGGAGTCAGAAATTATAGAAATTGATACTTTTATTTAGCAAGGATTCTTAATTGATCAAAAGTGATAATAAAGACATTTATAATGTTACAAAAGATTCAATAGAATCTTAGAAACAATTCTACTCAGCTGTTTCCAACATAATAATAATAATAATAATAATAATAATAATAATAATAATGTTTTTTGAGCAGAAAATCAGAATATTAGAATGATTTCATAAGGATCATGTGACTGGAGTAATGATGCTAAAAATTCAGTTTTGAAACCACAGGAATAAATTACATTTTAAAATATATTCAAATAGAAAACAGTTTTTTTTTAAATATAAAATTTTTTACTGATTTTGCTGTACTTTGGATCAAATAAATGCTGGCTTGGTGAGCAGAAGAGACTTCTTTAAAAACATTAAAAATCTTACTCTTCAAAATCTTTTGACTGGTAGTGTAGGTCAAATATTTCACAATGTTACTATTTTTATTTTATTTTGTGTGTGTGTGTGTGTGTGTGTGTGTGTGTGTATATATATATATATATATATATATATATATATATATATATATATATATATATAAAATTAAAATAACTTAAAAATTTAAATAAATTAAAATAATAGCCATCAAGCACATTCAATACCAGCCTTAAGGACTGCTAAATATACTCTGTAACGTGATAAATTATGTTGCATAACATGTTAAACAGGGAAGGTGAACGGTTAACATCGATTCAAAACCAGTGCGTTATTATTCACACGACTACTTATCGGCAGCTGAGCTTATTTATCAAGCTGAACGCCGGTCATTTAATAAAAAATAAAAAAAAGCACCATTTAGTACATCTACAACATGCTCGCTAGTGTATTTTCCTGACTAGTCTTCTGAAAGTGCGATTTGTTTTCCCTTCGCTCAGTCCACTCCATTCGTCTCTCCTCTCAGCTCACTTCCATTTGCCTTCACACCCTAATCGCAGGGGCTTATGGGGTATTGATTTCTCTCCTGTGCTCCCCGGCGAGACTGTGGGGTCTGCTATTGCTCACGGTGCTCGTGGATGCTGATGGATGGGAAAGAGGCACGCGGCAGCTCTCACCAAGAGTTTCAGTGTGGGCTGTTCAGCTTATCACACCAAACACTCTGAACAGGGGAGGAGGCATCTAGATGGTATAAACACTCTCAAAGAAAAAAAAAAAAAAAAAAAAAAACCCCGGAGCCGGACTAGTGACATAATGGAAACGTGTGATTCCAAGACACAGAAACGGCCAACGCCATGGGAAACAAGTCTTTTCCGAGGCGACGAACAAGATCGCACCCTGGCAGAAAAACAACTCCTTGCTGTTTTGAACATTTTGCACTGCTATTTATGGTTTGAGACAACTAGTGCACGTCATTCTGGAGGGCAAAGGGCAAAATAGATACAGGGTTCCCACTCTAAGCCAAATGTCAAATTCCCTGACTTTTCCCTGACTTTCAGTGACTAAAAAGCTGGATTTCCATGACCTATAATGAACGGAAAAACAGGCTACTGTTGTGCTGAGCACTTTTTTTGCTTTTACCCGTTAAATGTATTTTCACACTTTATTTTTTTTAAACTCAGTCTTTGAAGTGGTCAGTTTGTAGCCAAAGCTCCTAAAAATTAACATTTTCTGGCATATTTGCCTTAGTTAACCGATACAGCCTGGTGACTGCATTTGACTTAAATGATTGTCAGTTGACGAGCGGGAAGGAAATAAAATGGCGCTGAAAAAATAGCCCAGGGCTCAACGCTAAGGATTTAAAAAAAAGCAAAAACCACTACCCTAACAAATATAAAGTTCAAACATTATTAAAGACAAGTGACAGCCAGTAAATAAGAACAAATGAACAAATTGCAAGTAATAGCAAAATTAAATATACAGCACAAAGATAGAAATGAAATTTTGCTTAGGTTTTTATGTTTGTAGGTGTTGTTCAGGTACAGAAACTGAATAATTACTTATAAAATAACATTTGCATATTCTTCACTCTGTGTTGCACCTTGATTTTTCATTGCCATTTGAAATTAGTGGCAAGGCAACCATTGCATTTTAAATCATGAATCTATCTAAAAAACATGCAAAATTTGATTTATATTAGACGGCATAATTTCAAAATCTGAAGTAAAACCAGAATGGTGTGACTTCAGCTTTGTAAAATTATGCTATGTGAAACAGAAACAGCAGATGGGCTGAATGAGACGCAGTTTCACTCTCTGACAGCAGGTGGCGCTTATGGACCAGTGATACAGCATTTCCTTGGTGACTGCTGTAAACACAGCAGCGCTGCGCGTATTAACACTAATTTAAATGCATTATACAGAGGCAAGATGAAAAGAAAACGCCATGTAAACTTTTCTGAAAACAGCCAGTTCCCCTCAGAAACACATTCATATAAAATCAACAGGCTATTTAGGATTCCTATAGCCTATTTCGCGCATCATGAACAGTGATCTTGTTCTGCCTGCTATGGTATTTTCTCCTCTTTGCGTCCGTCTTCAGCGTCTCTGGCTTCTGTTAATGGCTATTTACAGACTAATAAAAATAATAACGTAATATTTCCACACAAATGTTTGGGAAAATGATTGCAGTGCAGTTTGTCTGCAAGCACAGAACAGAAGATACTCTAAAATAAAACAAAAAATGGCCGATCGAACGGGTGCATGTACTCCACTGTATAAGTTAAATATAGGTAGGGTATTTTTATACTTTTGTATGTATTTGCCCATTTAAGCTGGGAACACACAACACGACTAGCGGAAACATTCTAAGACTGACCTCAACACACTTAAAGACCGTTACCATCGACTGGAGCAGATTCTAGTCTTTGACAGTCAGAGAGGAGCACAAACCTAATGACCGAGTCCACGACTGGACAAATTCTGCCGAACCAAAAAAAAAAAAAAAAGCACTGACAAAAACCGCAGCATCTACCCGCACTCCCGCCTTGCCAAAGACAACACTGCAGAAAACACCAGTGCTTTTACCAATTGAAACGTTATGGTTTGTTTTACTTTTCTTAGTTTGAGCTTAACAGTAAACATTAGCTTTCCTTCTATGTTGGTGTACCTAATAAATGCCATCGCAATGTGTCTTGAATATGTTTTGCATAAGTCTGATGCTTCTCTTTCTTTTTGGAATTATTGCTTGAGTAGACGCATTTGTCTTCTCAGTTCCCTTAATTATAACATATCTAGCGCTATTTTTAAATGTTTAGTCAAGCAACAATATATTAATTATCTCATGTATGTATAAAATCAGGGATTAAAAATGAATTGGTTCTAAGTAAAAACAGTATTTGTTACTTTTCCCGAGGTTAGAACGAAATTAATAAATTCAAGGCAGCCTAATTTCCTCATCCATCTGACACAAAATTATTAGGCTATAGCCTATATAATTAATATATAATAATTTAGTTGTCATATTCATGATTTATGAATTTTTATGATTTTTTTTAATGAAAACTTTGTTTTGAAGAATAGAAATAGGCTAAAATTATGTTCGTATATTCGTTTTGAAGAAAATTCGTTAGCCTAGCCTATTTGTTATTAAGTTGATTAAAAATCTTCAAAACAAATTAAGAAGTTCAAACTTTTATTGGACTGCAGATTGAAATAAACGAATTCTTGATAATCTTTAAAATGAGAGAAATCACTGACATAATTTAAGGCTACTTTCATTGAATGCAAAAGAATTAAATAATAATTTGCAGTGTTAACTTATGAATTAAAAGAAAGACGAAATAAATCACAAAAAGAACAATCGAGATTTTTCTTGTAATCAAGAAAAAAAATATTACAAAATTAGCTACCAAATGAATGCTGAATGATGTTTGACAGTGAACACAATCACCACTGCATATCCGCTGGTGTCAGTCGCAAATATTAAACGTTTAAAAAAATCTTTGTGAAAACGACTGGCAACGACTGGTTCTTGAATTCTAAGATTATAATCTTTAAACACCACACACTATGCGATTTTTCTGCCGACTGCAAACAGCGACTGAGCCCAACTGGAACAGACCCGGTCCGACTGGGCACGATCAGCTGCCAATACCAAATTCCATTCATAATCGGCCTCACAATCGTGTAGTGTGTTCTCGGTTTTAGGCGCAAGAAAGATGTGGAGGCTCGCGCATGTCAGAGTGGCGGCTGTCTGCGCACAAGTACTGAATGGAGTTGACAAACAAAAATCCCTGATATTCCATGACTTGGACAAAAATATATAAAATTCCCTGACTTTCAATGTCTGGAATAGACCTTTTAAAATTCCATGATATTCCAGAAATTCCATGACCCGTGGGAACCCTGTAGATAGGATCATTTGAGGGACTCCAGACTTTGCCATTTTGTTCTGGCAGTTGGGTCCAAAGTAGCTTTGACGACTGCATTTGAACTATTCATAGAAACCTGTCAAAACTTTTATGCTCCTCAATATAGCAACAGCTACAACAACTGACAAAAGAAATAAATATATCTATGAGTACAGCTTTGTTTAAACGTCAAAAACAAAGTGCAAAAAGATTGTGATTTCTTTTAAGTAGCTTCAAATGTAACTTGCTTGACGAACAAGACCGACTACCCCAAAAATTTTTTTAAATCCGTTTCACGCAAATATTAAAATTTTGCAATCATTTACTCATTCTAATGTCTCTGCAAATTGTCTTTTTCCATAGGAACGAAAAATGAGATATATGAAAGAATGTTCATGCTGCTCTTTTCATAAAATGAGAGCATATAGTGACCAGAACGGAAAATTAATTTCAAAACGGAATTTAATTTTAGAATATTACATTTTTATTAAACAATGTTTCTCAGTATTTAGTAGTTCTGAGATTTTTTTTAAAGAACAAGAGAGTGAGCAAATTATCAAAATTCTTATTTCTGCACAAACAATTCCTTTTATTCCATGAAGCGTGAAAAGAATTGATGTGTTTGTCAACATGATCTTACCATCTATTCTGCTAACGAGCTCTTCCAGTGCCTTCACTTTAATCTGAATCCCAGGCTGGGCAAATGTGTAGTTGTCCTGATAGAGAAAAACAAAGACAGAATTTAGAACATGAATAATTATTCTGTCAACTCACTAAGGCTCTTTCACTCTACTTATATAAGCGCTTCAATTGCTCAATATAAGCATCATGCACCACTTTGACCTACATGACATGAAAAGCACCGCAATTAGTGTTATGGAAGGGCAATTTTTATTCTACGTGGTAAGTGTTAAAACTAAACCTGTAAAAATGCTTTTAAGAGCCCTCAAATAAACAAATAAATAAATGTTATCATTTATAGACTGCTTGCAAAAAAATAGTTGGCTGTATGTTGAAAGGTTGAAAAGAAGCAGAGTTGAAAAATAAAATAAAATAAAATAAAAATAAATATAAATATAAAATAAAAAATTATTAAGTAAAATAAATAGTTAAAGAAAAAGAAGAAAAAAGAAGAAAAAGAAAACAGTAATGACAAGGGTGAAATTAAATAGTAAGGTTTTATAAACTGCTTGTGCAATGTAAATAAAATAAAAAGAAGAAAGAGAAAACAGTGACAACAAGGGTAAAACAAATAAAATAAAATAAAATAGCAAATTGTTGAATGACACCTGATGCATGGCTTAGTACCAGGTGATTACCTTCAGGAACTGTAGGTGCTATAGCGTCACATTTATCGTGATTTCGTAACTAATGTAGTTCCATCTCTCTATCTCTGTTCCTCATCCCTTGTGGGTCATTAAGGGCCAGTGGCCGTCTGCTGTGCTGTGGCTCCTGTTTTAGCCCAGGGGGGCGACTGCATAGGAAGACACATTCTGTGTTCTGATCCGTGTGCATGTTCTGCCCTTCAGCTCGGCTCCACTCAGCCAATGAGCACAACACAGAGCGGCCCACGGGACAACCTGACTGCAGCCTGCATCTGACCCTTGCTCCCGCCTGCAGATGAGTGCCCTCACACGCTCGCCTCACTCTAGCAGAGGGCCGTTCTCAAGGGAACACAGCAAAGGATCTGAATCCCCCTAGCTTAAACGTCCTAGCTTCAACTTCCTCTCCAAGTTTTTATATCTCTCTCCTTTGGCGGGTAAGTGTCTTATCCTCTGAGGCTTAAGCAAAACAAAGTTGGTGGCTTTTTCTAGTCCGTCAGAGATTCTTTTTTTTTTTATTGCATTGTATTCAACTTGTCTCCGGCTTTTGGAAAAGAACAAAAGGACAGGATGACCACTACAGGGTTTAGTTTTAATAAAAAGACACCAAAGAGATAGTGTCCTCCGGGAACTGCGGATGGACCAAGAAGGTCTATAATGACTGGAGAAAGTGATTACTGTTACTGTCTTAATGGCAGTAGCTCTGCTGGTGCATAATGTATTCTAACTGAATTTTGTGAAGTATAGATTTGAATTTTGCTTCCTTAAAATAAAAAAATAAAAAAATAAAATAATTATTATTAAAGAAATAAGCATAAGAAAAGGAATAAGATGAAGACAACACAAATCAAATTAAATTTATATTTGAAAATTATTTAAAATTTATATCAAATATTAGTAACAGTACACAAACAAAAAATATTTAATTATTTATTTTGAATTGTATTATTATTATTATTATTATTATTATTATTATTCTGAGGAGGAGGAGGAAAAAGAAAAGGAAGAACAAACATTTTCTGCTTCCTTTAAATAAAATAAAAGAAGGGATAAGTATAAGAAAAGTAGGAAAGATAAGAAAGCAGTAATGATGGCATGAATTAAATTAAATTAAATTAGGAATGTTATAGAAACAAAAAGGGATAAGAATAAGAAGATAAAAAGAAATAAGAAAAACAATGATGGCATTAATGAAATTTAATTATACATTTATTTATATATGAATGTATATGTTTATATAAAAAGCTCTAGAACATATTCAGAGTAACAATAAATAGATTATTATCAAGAAGAGGAAGAAAAAGAAACAATAATGACAAGGGTGAAATTAAATAGTCAGGATTTATAAACTGCTTGTGCAAACCAAAATAAAATAAAATAATAAAATAAAATAAATTAGAATAAAATATAAAAAATAAAATAAAATAAAATAAAAATGAATGGCTACTTTTGAATGGAAATCACTGGAGATGGTTATGACATCTCCAATCAAACCTTAAGTGTATCAAATACCTGTATCCCATCCAGCAATTTGCTCATGCACCAAAAGCTGTCGGCTTCAATGTTTCGTTGCGTATCCAGAGGCAAGCTTGCCATTTCGAAATTTTCCACGTCTTCCTCTATGGAAAAGAAGACACACAAAACACACATTCATGTTCGGTCACCAGCACATCAAACCAACACACATGCTGCAGGTGTTCTCAGCAGTCTGCGTTTTCTTGCAGGCGACAGCAGCTCTGGTGTGTGACGCGCATCGTATGCACAGACACCACGAAGCCATTAGATCATTAGCCGGCCAACTGCATTCTTTATTCAACACATTCATCAACTCACTTCCTCACCCCTCTCCTACCCTCCCTCCCTCCCTCCCACCGCAGGCTTCCCCTCGCAGCTATGACCTTTCCCGACTCTTTAAACAGTATGTGCTAAATGATGCTGATACACACATTATGCCCCAGAGAGCCAGACCTGGCTGGAAGAGACTTCTGTGTGCCACTCCACTCACCCACCACACAACTAATGTAGTCCTCCATCTCTTGATCTCTCTCTCTTGCTCTTTTCTTAATAAGGATGGAGGGATTGGGGAGGGGAAGGAAGGACAAGGAGCTATTTTGATGAAGCACTGAGTAAAGAGAAAGAGAGAGAGAGCCCTCTAGGCATGTTTGCATGCAGCTTGCGCATCGCCAAAGCAATTCAGTCAATCACGCGATTGTTACTGCAGTACATGAGAGCTGAAATATAGATAAGAAGAAGGTCAGATCTAAGGTCGAAGGCACAATGAAGAATGCATGCTTTCGCACGACCGTAGATACTCAACTGAAGACCATGTGATGAAGACCATGTTAACAATCTCTGCTGATGTCTGTGGTTAGAGACAAAATCAAACTGACTGTAAACGGTAAACTACTAGGTGCATAAACGTACGTACACTACCTTTCAAAAGTTTGGGGTAGTAAGATTTTTTTTCCCAATAAATTAATAATTTTATTTTGCAAGGCTGCATTCAACTGATCAAAAGTGACAGTAAAGACATTTGTTTCAAAAGATTTCTATTTTAAATAAATGCTGTTCTTTTGAATTTTCCTTTTATCAAAGAATCCTGAAAACAATGCATCACAGTTTCCACAAAAATATTAAGCAACACTGTTTTTAACATTGATAAAAATAAGAAATGTTTTTTGAGCAGTAAATCAGCATATTAGAATGATTTCTGAAGCATCATGTGACACTGAAGACTGAATATTGAATGACTGCTTTGCATCACAGGAATAAATGACATTTTAAATGCATTAAAATAGAAAAAGTTATTTTAAATTTTAATAATATAATAAAATATAGTACTTCATAATATTACTGATTTACTGTATTTTTGAACCATTAAATACAGCCTTGGTGAGCATAAGAAACTTCTTTCAAAAACATTTTATAAATCTTACAAATACGTTTGGGTTTTTTCAGAAGAAAGTTAGTCATACAGGTCATACATCATATGAATTTATTTTATTTATTTTTGAGTGATCCATTTAAAAATTCATTATTTAAAATTTAAGTGTGTAATTTATGGAAGCCCGTTTCCACCACTGAATGAAAATAATAATAATAATAATAATAATAATAATTGGTAATTGCATCTTTTTATCTCACAATTCTGACTTTTTTTCTGACAATTGCGAGTTTACATCTCGCAATTCAGACTTTTTTCTTAGAATTGCCTGATACTAACTGGCAATTCCGACTTTTTTTTTCTCAGAATTGTGAGATATATACTCGTAATTCTGAGAAATTAAGTCAGAATTGTGTGATATAAACTTGCAATTCTGAGAACATATCAGTCTTTTTTTCTCCTCAGAACTGGACTTTATAACTCATAATTGCGAGTTTATATCTTACAATTCTGAGAAAAAAAGTCAGAATTGTGAGATGTAAACTCACAATTGCAAGAATAAAAGTCAGAATTGTGAGATAAAAAGTCGATAAACTACCTACCCCTTATGTTTGTTGATCATGCACACATTTTTATACCTTGTAAACTAATGCATTTGGTTTTCTGTGATAAACATTGCTGTTGAAAATTTAGCTGATTAAAATGTCACCAAGACAACATTATCTAGCTGGATAACAAAGAAGAGGATGCAAATTAAAAATAAATTGTTGTAACCTGTTTTGATATTAAAAAACACCTTGAATATATTTTAAAAACTAATTATTATAAAAATCAAATATGTTATTTGTGAAAAAGATATGCTGTTAAAAAATATAAAATTAGAACTAGAAGTTAATCATGGAGTCTGTTGATTAAAAAAACCTTGAATTAATCAATTCACAGGAGAACGGTTTTACAAACAATTTACACAGAAATTTGTATTTAATGAATGTGGTCCACAAACATGAATCAGACTGGTAGCAGGTAAAAACTGGCACAAAACCTCTCAGCTCAAACTCAGAGCAAACTGTCAGTAAACCTCTGCATTGCAGCAGGAAGAACAGCTGATGTGGGGCCGAGTGAGAGCCCGGACGGGATTCAAGTAAAAAAAGACGGATGGAGAACGACAGGAAAGAGCTGGCAGGGGGAAAAAAGCTGGAAAAGGAAAGTAAATAGCCCTCTTTGACCACAAATGAAGCATGCAGTGCCCTGCCGGTCATGGGCCGGGCCATATGTCACTGGCCGCAGCACTGGAGAGATTCCTGATCCATTTAGCTCTCCACATTTCCACATCACTCCAAAGCTTCGAACACACACACACACAGAGCTGCTGCATAAAGCGGCTTTACAGAATGCAGGAGAAATCCTGTTTATGGCACAAAGAGAGGCTTTGCCACCCTGTTCTCTGACCCTCTGGAGAAAAAGGGGGTTATTGTGCCGTGTGCGAGTATGAGCGATCATTCAATAATCGTGAGTCAAGTTTGCAACTCGTGAAACAAATCACTGCTCATTCAGGTCGTTCCTCCATGTCTCAGGTTGAGCATTAAATGATCCGTATTATACAGCTCAGACTCTAAAAGCGGATTGGATGATCCATGTTCAAAGCCATTTAATAAAATATGCCGACAGGCGCACACCTGGTGACCGCACATCAATTGAATTCATTATGGAAGGAATAGTTCCCCCAAAATCCATGATTTTCTCATTTCAAACTCATACGACTTCTGTGGAAAACAACAAGAGTAATTTGAGTTGAACTGGTTGCTATGTTGCATACAATTGCAAAAAACAGGGACTGGAACTTTCAAGCTTCAAAAAAAAAAAAAAAAATTATGTTAAAGAGGTTAATATGACTCATGCACTTTATTTCAAATCTTTCAAGCCATATAACATTTTTTTTTATTTTACAAATAGACCATAATAATGAACTGAATTTTGGCATTCGTCCTAGCTCTACTTGGCATGTTCATTAGGAGAAGTAGCCATGTCTGATTCGTAACCAATTAGATTGATAAACCAGTTGATTCAGTTCACAAAACTGGTCTGAGTAAAGCCCAAAGTATACTTCGTTTTCGTCTCTGCTATTTTGTTGTTGTTCCGTCTCTTTAGTTTCGTTTTCTAATGTGAAACAACAGCCCGGGGCCAGTGTTGCCACCTTGTGGTGCAACTGATTAGTGCAAGTGCAAAACCAAGCCAATGCGCATGTGCGACCTGTGCGTAAAGTGCACAATCAGATGGTGCGCGTACAGTATGCGCATACTATTATGGTGACAAAATTTGCAACACACGCACTGTATGCGGACCCTCCGTATGCTTAAAACCAGAAGTACACTTTGGCCTTAAGTCTCCAAAAATCTGGTTCTTGTGCTCAACCCACTGATTTGGTCACAACCACTGAAGGAGAAGACTTTCATTGAATAATGTAAATTTCAAACAGATAACTTGGAATAAAGCACACAAGCCGTATGGAATAATGTGGTGCTTTTCTCAAACTTAAAGCTCCAGTTGCCAGCTGTATGGAAAAGAGCACCTGATTCATTCTTCACTGACTCATTCAACAACTGATTCATTCTTTTTTACAGAAGTCAGTCAGTCATACAGATTTTTATTAACGTGAGTGAGTAAATTACAGAATATTCATTTTTGAATTGAACATTTCTCTTAAAGTGTCATGTTGCTTGTAGTGCTGTCAAATGATTAATCGCGAATAGTCGCATCCAAAATAAAAACTTTGGTTTACATAATATGTGTGTCATTCACAAAAATCACAACTTCAGACCAAACTTGGTCTTGAGGTCTTGAGCTTAACTCACTGATTTAAGGCTTCAGTCGCAACAACTAAAGGAGAAGATTTTTAGTTAATAACTTTGAAATTTCAACCTCACAAAGCTATTTAATAACTTGGAATATAGTGCACAAGTCGTATGGACTACTTCTATGGTGCTTTTTTCAAGATTAAAAAGCTTCAAACAGCAATTCCATGGAAAAAAGTGACGGATTCATTCTTCACTGATTCATTCAGTGACTGATTCATTCTGCTTCCACATAAGTCAGTCAGTCATACAGGTTTGGACTAACATGTAAGAGAGTAAATTACATATTCATTTTTGAATGAACAATTCCTTTAAAGGGGTCATATGATGCGATTTTAAGTTTTCCTTTCTCTTTGGAGTGTTACAAGCTGTTTGTGCATAGATAAGATCCCTGAAGTTGCAAAGACTAAAGTCTCAAAACCAAAGAGATATTCTTTATAAAAGTTAAGACTCGACCACGCCCCCCTAAAATGGCTCATTCAAACACACCCCCCCACGTCTACATCACGGTGTGGGGAGATTTGCAAAACACCGCCCAAACGTATACGCAAAGAAAGAGGGCGGGACTTTTATTCTCGCTGTAGTGTTGTTGCTGCCGCCGGTGCCATGTCCTGGAGACGCTGTGTTTCGTTGTGAAAGCGAAACTACTTTGTTTGGGCTTCCAAAAGAGGACACAACTAGAAATCAGTGGTTAAGTTGTATTTTTAACACTGTTCCAGAACAATTCAACCCAGATATTCGAGTGTGTGCTTCGCATTTTACGAAGGACTATTTCCTGAACCTGGGAGTAGCCTGTCAGCTATGCTCAAAGACTGTTTCTATAAAGTGGGGCAATTCCAACTTTGCAAGGACAGTCTGGCGCTTCTGATTCACAGCCTGTAAGTATGTTTTCATATTTAAAGAATTTGCCACTGACTATTCAAACGCGAGTTTTGAGCTGTGTAGAGTAGTGCTTGTTGTTTGTCGTTTCTCCGATCACAAATGCAGACATGGTAATGTTTACGCGGCGCGATGTAACGCGACGCGTAAAAAGACAGTATAAGTCATTATAATCAGTAATTATGTCCCCACTAGATGCAACAAATGCCTCGTTTGTAATGGGTTTTATTGTTCTTGTGTCATTGCGCCGGGACACGGCATCACAATATGGTGAGGGGTGTAATATTTCCATCTCACGCTTGAGGTATTCGGCCAATCACAACACACTGGATAGCTGGCCAATCAAAGCACACCTCGCTTCTCAGAACGATGACTTTTGTAAAAATCGGCACGTTTCAGAAAGGCGGGGCATAAAGGAGCAACAATAATGTACAGTATGTGGAAAATAATGTGTTTTTGAACCTTAAACCGCATAAACACATTGCATTACACCAAATACACAAAATAATGTTCTTTTTAGCAACATCATATGACCCCTTTAAATAGCTGTGTCGCTTGACAACTATAAACAGCCTACAGTTTATAAAACAACCTATGTTACTGTTATTTTATTTATATTTTAAATTTTTGTTGAACATTTTCAAGCCACAAAAGCGGTGCATTTGTGATTTTACCCTCTTGCGGCTTATTGCTCAACAACACACCACCAAACCACAAACTTGTCTCACCCGGACCATCCATCTAATAATAAAACTGCACCTCGACAGTGCAAATAACAGTCCATAAAACCAGGAAGGCAATAAATAATAAGGTGAGAATATCACACACCCTCTTCAGTAATAAAAAAAGTGTGTGTGTGAGGGAGAGTTGAGAGACGGAGACAGGGCATTGATGCTTTACAGAGGAGATTTCCCCGCTGTCCTCTTTGTCTGTCAGGGTAAATGTGATGATTTACCCTTTGAGAATATTCCCTCTCTCTCGGCCACGTCTCTCTCTCCACTTCAAATTCTTCGGCGCATCAATACCAACACTTTAAACCGAAGGGCGCCGTGACTCTCCTTCCTGCCGGCTACTCTTTAAAACGCTCCTCGCTGATATTGAGCTAAACACGAAGCGCCAATACTCTCCTACGCCGTCTCTCTCGGAGGACAGTCTCAGCAGAAAGTTAAAAAGCTCGCAGAGGAGCCCTAGAAAGCCAGTGAGGCGTGCCGGCCAAGAGAAACAGCGCAGCCAAAGTTGGCAAAACGCTGCGTATGAGAGCAGGGCGAAGCCGTTAGAGCCCACGTTAGCCCCGCGGCCTCAACGACGGGGGTGAAACTTGTGTCAGAGGTAGGGAGCTAACCTTGCTCTTTTATCTCCCGCTGGCAGCGTGTTGGGATCATGAAGTTCGTTCAGATGTATCGGTTGGCGGGGTCGAGCCCCCCACCATGTGCTTGGCACCCTCGCAAGCCTCTGTAAACACTTAAATCCAGCCGATCAATGCGGCTCATTCAACCTGCGGCATTGAGTCGCTCGCTCACACACGCGATGAATCCCAAACACACACACATATTCACATGGCCCGCAAACAAATTAGAGATAGAAAGGCCATGCAGAATGACACGAAAGCGCCAGTATGAAAAATCTGCTTTTCACTAAATGAGCTTTGTGGAGAACCAGAGGGATGAGGAAAAGACAGAGAGAGCGCTGGACGAGGCAGACAGCCAGAGAGGGAGAGACAGACAGGGGAGAAAAAGAGAAATCGATTGGTGATCCAGGTAATCTGTGGGTATGTCCCGGTGTTTGCACTGGTGACATTGCAGCAGCGGCACACCGGAGAGATCAATGAGCCTCCTATTGTTCTTCTGTAATCCTTAACTATCCATAAGTAATTAACCTTCACATGAGAGGACAGGAAATAAATAAGGAAGGGAGGGGAAGGCTGCCGGGTGGAGGGAGAATAGTAATGAGGACGAGAGCTCGAGAGTCTGTTTCCCTCCCTGCCTGTCTCTCTTTATCTGTCTGTCTCCATCTCTCCCTCGATCTCTCCCTCTATCTATCCCTCTATCTATCCCTCTATCTATCCATCTATCTATCCATCTATCTGTCTGTCTATCGACAGACAGACAGACAGATAGAATGATAGAGCGATAGATGGACAGTACAAGTAACAGAACAATTGATAGAGCAGACAGTACGATACATAGAATAATATAAAGAATGTCAAAATGATAGAAAGATGAACAGAGAATGCCAAAACAACAGACAGAAATAATGATATAGTGATAGACAGAATAATAGACAGAAAATAGAACAGAACAGTAGATAGAACGATAGACAGATAGATAGAGAGAACGATATAATGATAGACACACTGATAAAATGATATAGATAGATGGATAGATAGATAGATAGATGTAATGATAGAGAGAGAACAAAATAATACAGAGATAGAGAGAGCAATATAATGATAGACAGAATGATAGAACGATAGAATGATAGATAGATAGATAGATAGATAGATGTAATGCTAGAGAGAGAACAAAATAATACAGAGATAGAGAGAGCAATATAATGATAGACAGAATGATAGAACGATAGAATGATAGATAGATAGATGTAATGCTAGAGAGAGAACAATATAATAAAACAGAGATAGAGAGAGCAATATAATGATAGACAGAAAGATAGTGAGAATAATATAATGATAGACAGAACGATAGAATGATAGAACGATAGATATCGAACAATATAACGAAAGACAGACCAATAGATAGATAGATAGATAGAACAATAAATTGAATGATAGATAGATAGATGTAACAATCTGTCTCCCTTCTGGACCATCACACTGTCTGTCTCTCTCTCTGACCGTCTGCCCGTCTTCTTCCCATCTCCCTTTGTTTCTGTCTGTCACTCTTTCCATCTGTCTCCCTCTTTCACCATTTGTCTCTTTCTCTATCTCTCACTGTCTATCTTTCAGAGTTTGTTTCAAAGATAATTGATATTCTGTATTTTTGTGTCTGACATTTTCACAGGATATTGTCAGTTTGTTTACATTTACACAACCATTTTCCAGCATCATCTGTCAGATACCGGCCCGTCTGCATCTCCCTGATTCTGCTGGCATATCTGATATGCTCAACCAAAAGAACACATTCAGAAAGGTGAAAAATCAGTCAAACGGACCAACTGATTCATATGTGAGGCTATTAGACACTTACCCACAAATTCAGAGAGGAAGACCACAAAAAAGGGAGTGACCAGGTCATTAATGCCCTGCACGTATCCACTAGCGGGGTGACGGATGGCCCAGATGAACAGAATCCGCTCAAACACCTGAAAAACAAGACAATACCTCTTAATGATTCATTAATGATTTATTTCTTATAACAAGTGTAATTGTTGTGCAAACATATGGTGATTTAAGTTGCTTAATTCACTCTTGACAGACCAACAGGTCCCCTCATTCGGATGCTTGTATTTCCAAACGCAGCTGCATTTCAAGTGCTCTGTTCCTTGTGGTTTATGGGTTACAAGTGTTGCACACTCCTCTATAAATTAAAAACACCACAGCACCCCCTGCTGGTAAGCATTCAATGATCCATAGGCTCAGTTAAACCAATGCATCCTGGAAACATCTATCCAGGACATCAACAAAATTACAGACAAAATTTTTCAGCGGTGAAGGGTTTTTGATTGCCTTTTTGATCAACATAAGATAAAAAATGATCAGGACAATAATAACATTTAATTAAAACATGCTGTTGACAAATATGATGAGAAAAAAAACAAAAAAACATTTGAGCTGAAAGAGCTGAACACTGGTAAACTAAACTGCTTCACTAGGTTAATTTATAAATAAAAATAAAATAAATCATAAAATAATATATTTATGTGTAAATATTTGAATATAATGAAATGTCAGTTTTGTTAACTAAAATTATGACATTTTATTAGGTAAAATGAAATAAAATACTATAACATATATAATATATAGCACAAAAACCATAACTAAAAAGAAAAAACTATGAATATAAACAAAAATATGTAAAAAATAAACACTGATACTGATAAGGAATAGTAAGCTCTTTTCTTGAGTGAATCTTATGAAACCTTTCAAGAACATTTTCTGGCTATACTTCACCCCAAAACAAAAGAAAGACAAATTATGTTTTGCATCAAGTTATTTGCATGAGAACTGGAAGAAAAATGTGTTTCAGGGTCATTGTTTAAATGCATTGCAACAATGAAATTTTCTGCATTACGGTAATGGTGTATTGCCATTTATGATCGTAAAAAAAAAAAACAAAACAAAAAAAACCACACACCATATTACAGTAATTAGAATCTATTGACAATCGCCACTGAGAAAAATGGAAATGCAAACTCAAAACATTCTGTTGCATAATGATGATGATAATATGGGGTAAAATGTGTAAAACTATGAATATAAACAAAATATGTAAAAATGAACATTGATCAAGAATAGTCAGCTCTTTTCTTAAGTGAATCACATGAAATATTTCAAGAATATGCCTTGATCATATTTCATCCCAAAGTTAAAAGAAAGACAAATTATATTTCCTCAATCACAACTGGGAAAAAACTTCAGTTCAAAATGAATGGATAATGGTAATGACATTTTGTGACAAAATTTGCTTGTCTTGCAAACAACTGTCACAATGCAAAAAATAAAAATACATAAAATACTAATAATAATTTGAGAAAATATATAACAATATAATAATAATAATAATAATAATAATAATAATAATAATATAATATTAAATAATATTACATATTATTATTAGATTAATGTAATCATATATATATATATATAAAATATAACAATATTAATATATCATATTATTCATATATATATATCATACATATATATTAATATTATTATATATCATTATTTTTAGGGCTGTCAGTTTAATACTTAATTAGTTATAAAAAATTAACACTTAATGCACTGGCCACACCCCCAACCCTATACATCATCTTACATTACATACAGTTGGCTGCTGACAAACATGATGCAGGGCAACAACTCCATAAATGCAGTTATGCCCTAAAATTCAAGATATTGGTGCAAAAATACCCCTGTATGTGTTTTTGTCTCATATTTATATCATACAATAAACGATATCACAGGAGAAGCGAGAACAGTATCACACGAGTGCTGTTTGTCCCGAATATCACGAGCTTAAATGTGATTTAATACAACAGTAAAAAATAAGCTGATAATGTGTTATATTTTAAACACAATATTATGTGTTTTTGTTCAATTTTGCAGAGAACATAATTACCTTTAAAGCCAGTCATAGCAGAATTGTTGTGCGTCTCCGAGCAACACAGCAGTGTTTAGTTTCTGAATGAATGCGCGTTTTGAACGAATCGTGTGAACCAGTGATTCCAAGGCCCATGCATAAAGAGAGCCCTTTGCTTCATTCCTGAATGAATCAGCCGTTTGAAGGAGTCGAATGAATAAATGAATGACTCAAAGACATTTTCCGCCACCTGCTGGCAGATTTAGTTTCTTATTTTTGAGTTTCATTTATATAATAATAATAATAATAATAAAAACAAAAACAAAAACAAAAACATTAAAAGGGATAGTTCACCCAAAAAAAATTATTTCTGTCATTTACTCACCCTCATGTCATTTCAAACCTTTCTTTTGTGGAACATAAAAGAAGGTATTTTGAAGACTGTTGGTAACTAGGCTGTTTTGGTTACCAGTGACTTTCATTGTATGAACAAACAATACTGAGATGTTTCTCAAATTATCTTCTTTTGTGTTCCATAGTTTATGTTAGGCCGTTGTAGCCTAAATGTTTATGTGTAATAACTTTTGTTGAATCAAATAAATATTTCTAAAGCTACAATCTGTAATGTCTACTTGATACTTTCTCATTTAACACAAAAATAGCTTTAAAAAAGCTTTTGTGGGTATTTTCACAGTCAAATTTATTTTTGCGATTAATTGCGATTAATTAATCGAAACATCATGTAATTAATTAGATTAAAAATTGTAATAATCGACTGACAGCCCTAATTATTTTATAATATTATAAAATAACAGTCCTAAAATTTGGCTTCTTTATTTTCTTTTGATTTCAGGGTGAAAAGTGACCTTGACATGATTGTGTGTGTGATTCGCTCTTTTATCTTTATAATTACATTAAGTGTGTAATGCCTGCTGTGTGAGATCAGACGTCTGTATGACGCCGGTAGGTCTGTCACAGGTGCGCTGTGCAATGGTACTCAGGTGTTGGTGCCTCAGAAGATCACCTACCTCCTGCACCAGTGGCTGCTGGAACAAAGGAATCAAAGGGTTCGTCCTCGGGATATCAATGTGAATCTATGGAAAGACACACAGGTGTACACAGGTAAGCTCAAATGCACACACACACAGACAAACACAAACCAGTTACCGAATCAGCGTGTCAGGAACACAGGTAACCTGGGGAAAAAAATAAGAGATTAAATCAATATGGCCCAAGAGTACTAAATTGAGTTAAATGCGCCTTTTCCCTTCCAGTAAATGGAGGAAAACCATCAGCGCCCAAACTGCACACGCGATCGATCTGGTTTCGTAACAAGCTACACACAAAACCTGCATGAATTCACTTGGAAAGCGGACAGCGCAGCGTCCAGCCGCACATACAGGTGGCGACCCTTCTGTTTCATCCGGTTCTCTCTTATTTTCTTCCCTCTCTCCATTTCTACTTCCATCATATGTTTGACGAAATGGCTTTGTAGTAATGCAGGTCACTCGAAGGCCACCGAAGTGCGGATCGCTCGTATTCACCACCATTCCTCGCCCTCTCAGACTGTGACCACACTAAAAGGTCATTTAGTGTTTCTGCCCAGACAGCCAGGGGCCAGTCCAATGGTTCTGTACGACCATATAAATCCTTTTAAAGGTCTGTGTCCGATTTGTATTGCTGTAGACGAAATGAGGGGCTGGTAGCCAGCAAGCCCTGAGGAACCGGACAAGAGAGGAGAGAAGGCAGCACATAGCAATCGACTACCAGTCCTGCACCATTAACCTGAGTTTTACAGCCCATAAGAATATTGATCCCGGCCCCCTTCTTCTACATTAATAACACGCAGCACAAAATCTGGGTGCATTACTGCTATAGCTTTCTAGAAGCAGGTGTAACCTTGACTGACTCACTGCAGAGATGATGAGGTTCCTCAACGGATTGGCGTCTGGTGTAGCCTAGTGGTTAAAAGGATGGTGCACCCAAAAATCATCCTTAAAAAAAAAAAATAAAAAAAAAAAAACATTCAAAGAAAACATGCTAAAATCTTGTGCACTACGAGTATTCTGAGGTCATACGATTAGGTTTGTGTGAGGAACAGACTGAAATTTACAATACTATTCACTGATAATCTCTGCAAATGTATTGCTGAGTCACTTGAACTAAAGAATCGGATCAATTCGATTCATGAAAGAATCATCCTCTAGGATGAAATCTATGCAAGCGTTATACACAAGGCCCCTGGGCTTGTAGGTTTAAAGGTTGTTGGTTCAAACTTCACAAAATTAATCTGTGAATAATAACCATTGTTCCTCTGAGTAAAACACTTAACCTCAGGTTGCTCCAGAGGGATTGTTCCTAATGGATTGAAGCGTCTGCTAAATCACAAATTAGAAGTAATTAGCAGTAGATGTGTGACAATCTAGACTACTGTTTAAAAGATTTTTTTTTTTAATGAAATGAATACTTTCATTTAACAAGGATGCATTATATTGATCAAAAGTGACTTACAAAAGACTTTATCACATAAATGCTGTTCTTTTTAAATTTCTAATATTCAAAGAATCATTAAAAAGTATTAAAAAATTATTAAGCAACACGACTGTTTTCAACTTTGATGATAATCTGAAATATTTTTGAGCAGCAAATCAGTATATTAGAATGATTTCTGAAGGATCATGTGACACTGAAGATTGGAGTAATGATGCTGAAAATTCAGCTTTGCATCACAGAAATAAATTACATTTTAAAATATATTCATATAGAAAAGAGTTGCTTTAAACTGTAATAATATCTCACAGTATTTTTGACCAATTAAATGCAGCCTTAGTGAGCAGAAGATTTTTTTTCAGGGTTTTCCCAAATCAACCAGTCTGTCTTAAAAAAGCCCTGTCAAATTAAGCATGTTTACTGTCATGTTCATAAAACACAAATCAGATGTGTTTTGAGGGATGTATTAACACTAACTGCAGCCCTTCAATAGCAAAACAGACAGATATTCAACAAATAATATTTTGAATTTAAAGACATATCTGACAATATCTGTAATCTTTCAAACAATCTTACAAGATCCTTTTCCACTGAAATTCCCACATGCATTATCTGTTTTTATGCCATAACAGACTGCAGGTTTACACGTTATGATGTTTTCGAACCAACTCAACCTGGATTTAAACAAAAATTATGTTTTGCTTTCAACATAATGTCCATGGACGACATGCGTGACATGCTGTCCATTAGAACAGACAATGCATTTCCTGTTTACACAATGACTGTAATAACTGACACCATGATGTGGTACATTGACATTAGATATAACAATGTACACAATGAACTAAAAACATTTCAGCAAAACATTTCCTAAAACATCTTAACCAAACATTAAGATCTCAAAACAAATCATTTCAACTATTGAAACCTTTGAATATTTAAACGTACTTCAAACAACTGCAATAGAACAGTAAAATATTTGGATCCTAATTATGGAACACTGTTTCAAGTATTCTGTTACTTCTGAATCCTGCTTTGTAAGCAAGGCATGTGGACTGATAAAGGTGCTCTCTTACTCCTGGAAAACTCCAGAAAAGAAGTGGTCGATTTCAGCCAACTCTTCCCTTTTATTTATTTTTTTTTTCTTTCTTTTTTTTGGGAGAACATACTCAGAAATACACCAGGTTGAGTTTTACCTGTCTGTATGTGTCTCTGTGATTCTCATCTGTTCTGGAGTGGTAATACTGCTCGATGAAGCCAAAATACTCCTCCCTCTTCCTCTGGAGAACCAGATCCCTTCTTTCTCTATTGGCTGGAAGATAGCCCTGAGAGAAAGCACATGGAAAGAAGAAAATGCAAATTTAATAGCGTTCAGAACAGAACTGTTGTACACCCACTTTCTCCATGTCTTCCAAGTGTATCTTGCCCTGTAACCAAAATATAACCTATAAATAATGCAAACTAAAAGATATTAAAAACAGCAGTATGTAAATTCAGTTCAATGCTGCAGTCCCATGAAAGAAAAAAAAATGTTTATAAAATATGCTTTTATTTTTTATTTATTTTTTAAATCTACAGATTGGATCATTTCAATGAGACAACCTTCTTTATCATGCTGAAGTCAGATGTTTAGTGAATGTTTTTCAGAATACGATCTGACTGATTTTATGCTACTGGCTTTTTTTGTGCTGCTCATACAAATGACACATTTCAAAAGGCTTCCTATAAGAGAAGCAAATCAGACAAGTTGCATTTCATTTAAGATCTTAGCAAATGTTTTCCTTCCAAAGGGCCTTAATGACAAATAAAGTGCATACAGTGCATTATCATTTAGATGCTAGGGTGTTTCAGAGGTGTCCGGATGGTTTTTAAAGCATTGCTAGGCAGTTGCTAGGATGTTCTGGGTCGCTTTCTGCTTAGAAGTCAAAATATACAAAAAAATATGGGGTCAGTATGAACTCTCTTGTGCTTATTCAACCAAAATACAATAAAACATGTATAAAGATCATTGCAATTTAAAAGAACTGTTTTCTAGTTTAATGTATTTTAAAATGTAATTTATTCCTGTGATGACAAGCTGAATTTTCAGCATCATTACTCCAATCTTCAGTGTCACATGATCCTTCTTGCGGATTTGCTGTTCAAAAAACATTTTTCACTATTGTCAATGTTGAATACAGTTTCGCTGCTTAATATTTTTGTGGAAACTGTGATAATGTATAGCATTTTAAGAATTTTTTGATGAATAGAAAGTTCAGAAGAACTTTTGTAACAATTTATCTTGAAATCTTTGGTTAAAAAATTGTCATTATCACTTTTGATCCATTTATTGAACTGCAGCATTGGGTTTCTACTTCAAAGCAAGTCTGTGTTTTTTTGCCCATTATATTTCCCATTAGGGCAAAACTGTTATATTGCCTGTTATATTGTCCACGGAGAAAACTTTGTAATTCAGATTGCATAGAGTAATTGCTTCAATAATAGTATAGCATGAGCAATAATAATAGTGACGCTTGCCTTAGCAAACACCACTAACTAAGAAACACACTTGAAAATACAAAACACAAACCTCTGATCTCAACAGTCGGGGGGAAAAAAAAATCCACAACTCTGGGAGAAACTTCTAATCATGTAGCTACTAAACTAACACACAGACAGGATGCAACTGTGCTAGTACATACTTAGTAGCTACAGATGATTAACTAAAGAGCAGACAACAAGTGCACGCTATTTGTAGAGCAGACGTGGAGGCATGGAACTGTCAGTAAGATCGTTGTCATGACTCTCCATCATGTTTCAGAAAATGGTGTTTTTAAAAGTGCCTTCCCCTCTCATTGTTTCTCAACTCTTGTTTTAATGAGAACACACAAAGTTGCAGAGCGCATGAGCACATAAATGATAACGTACGTTCAGAATCCGACTCTATGCAGCTCACGTCTGTTGCTTCAGGCGAATAATAAGTGCACAAACTCCGCTCGTTTGGATTCGCCCCATCATCGGCCCTTCAAAACTTTAATAACGGCTATTAAATTCCATGCTGAAAATCGAAATGATCTTAAAACGGCTTTCCGATGCGACTCCGAGAAGGTCTTGGCAAGGTTTGTGTGCTGTAAATCCTAGATCGAAGTTGGAAACATGCACATTTGATCACATAACACAAACGTGATGCAGGCCAACAAAACGCAACTGTTGCTCTTTACAATCACAATTTGAATATGAAAAGCGGAGACAAAATGTTTTGTTTTTTTGGCACATTAGCATTCGTTTAGCACACGTCTACCTCTGTAATTTTATACATATGGAATTATTCCATCTAATCCCCCTAGCAAACATTGCATGAAGCAGTAAAAGCTTGGAGGAGCTGGGTCGGGTGGGGATTTGCTTGTACAGCTTAGCCCAGAGGTGTGTGTTATTGACTGTGTAAGCATGCACCAGAAACGCAAATGAGGCTTGTAAAGCATTCTCTGAACATCCGCACACACAAAGCCACAACACAGTGGCCCGCTCTACCCCCTCCGATGATGACAGTCACAATTCTGCTGACATTAAGTGCTCAGCAAAACCAATATTGCAAAACAAATCAATAACGCACATTAAACTGAAAGTGGCGTGGAAGATTTATACCCTCTGAAAAGCATAGAAAATGACTGTGCACCCTATGCAGCACTAAACTGCTTGCAAGTTTGTGATGCAGGCTTACAGTAAATAAAAAATAAAAAAAAGATTTTTCCTTGATAAATTATTTTTTATGATGGCATTTTTGTATTATTCATTCAATTGAATATCCATTTGGCTGCATTTGAAATAAGTAATTTCAAGAAGTAGTTCAAAACGTTTAACAAACCCAATGCAATTAATTTCTTTTCCCAAAGAAAACACATATATTAAGATATATTAATAATAATTAAATATAAAATATTAGAAGGCATTGAAACCATGGCCTAGTGGTTAGGGCACGTGTCGTGGTGCTTGTGAACAATGTGAGCTCAAATATCTCACAACCTACTTCAGTGCTTTTCTTCCTTCTGTTCTTGTCCTCTCACTGCTGTTTGTTTAAATAAAATGCCAAAATGGAAATGAAAAACAGTATTAGTAAATACTTACCGATAAGAGTCTCCAGGTGACAGGTCGGACCTCACGAGGGATTCCCGACCAGCTATGCTTCCTTAACTCCTCTGTATGAACAAAACACAGTGTAAAGTTAATCCAATAAGACAAATACTTCAACTGCACAACTGCTGTGTTGTTCATAGCTACAGAGGTGAACAACTGCTTTGATGGCATCATCACACTACAGTTTGGACGCAAAACTACAATGTAAAAATAAACCTGCAGGAGCAGGAGGCTGAAATTAAAGTATATGGACCAAACAACTGAACACAGCCTTAATCAGCAGTTAAAACATGCATTAAGAGTTCGTTCATATGATGTGATGTGATAGAAAATCATGCTTTAACTCAACAGTCGTCTGCATTCACAGGACCAGTGACACTAACTTATAGTTCAATCAACATAATCAATAAACAATTATTTTTAATTAGCAAACACATTCACAGTTTTCACAACCATGCCAGCTTGAATTATGGTAACTCCAATAAGACAGCAAGCCATAACTGCACATTGATTTCAAAGTAATGGCTGGGAAGTTCACGATTCACAGGTGATGGAGCAATGGCTTTGGATGTCAGCATGATGTCTGGAGAGCACATTTAGATTGTATTGTGGCCTGCTGTCATGTTTTTCCTGTGGTGCTCATGTGAACTATGCTAGTTCGAGTTTGGTTTTCATTATTTCACAAATCTGTTTTTCTCCTAATGCACCATAATTTTCTTAATCAGTATTTGTCTTGTTTTCCAATCTGTAAACATCCTTACAAGAAAATACATTTAATTGAAAAGGAAAATTGCATAGGATATCAAGTCTCGTTTTCAGAGAAAATATCCTGAAATAAGTTTACATTTCTTATCACATTGGCTGTTTCTTGTTTGAATCTCAAATTATGATAGATTTATGCTTAAAAAAGAGAAAATATTTGCTAATGGGTAAGAAAAAGGAACTTGATTCAAGACATTATTAAGCAGGAGTTTAATAATATATATATGTTTAGTAATACATTATGAATTAGGTTTATATATATCTTACACGGTTTTGCTTCTCAAGTGAATTATTTTGTTTTAAGTATGTTTGACTGGAAAACAAGATACAAATACTGATTAAGAAAACAATTTTTGCAGTTTATTTCCTTGTTATGTCTCTGAATAAAAATATATTAATTTAACAAAATGTTACATATTTAGGAGCTACTGAATTGAAATACTTTGGACAAATGAAAACAGATAATTAAAATGTCACACAGAAAAACAATTTCCAAAGAACAATTAGCAATTCCACAATGGATATTGGTAATTATGCTTTTTTTTTATGTTACAATTCGATTTCTTCAGAAAATGTGTCCTAGCAAAACTTTCTATGATATGTGTTCCTATGCAGTTGCTAGGGTATTCTGTGTGGTTGCTAGGCGGATTCATACCAGCACCAAGCCAAAATAGCCCCAAGGGTCCAATCACTTACAAAAGCAGATGTCTCCTTAACACACAAAGTATCAGTAAACAAATCAGGACGAGTTACATGCTAAAGTGCGACTGATCGTAATTATGGTTCCTGCCTTTGCTATAACCACTAAAAAAGAAATAAAAGTCTATTGTATTGTACTTTGGAGTTTTACAATAAAGAGCAAAGATAATTGTTGTCATGACAACCAGATGAATCGTAGTGAATTTTAACCATTCTCTCTGTCTGTTCCTTTTTTTTTTATTGAATGGAGCTTTTCAACTCCACCGCTCTCAATTACTTATTTTGTCATTGTTACGAAGTAAATATTACAATGCAGGTGGATGCCATTAGACCAGATATCATCGATCTGTCCAGGTGCTGAAGTCTAAACCACTTTTTAAGGATTGCTTTTGCGAACTCCCGCCAAGCCCTCTGGGTCATCGTGATCAGCGAATGTAAAAACCGCTTTTCACAACGTCTATGAAAACTTAAAGACTTGCTGAGAAACATCTGGTGAGATCGCTCCTGGGTCGTTTTTGAGTTAGAACAAACACGAAAGCCATATCCAAGCGCTCCTAAAATACTAATGGTATTGGACACCTGCCAACTGTCATATGATAGCAAAATGATGAAAGGTCTCAGAAGCTATTATGAACTCAGAATACTGTGTAGGGAAGCCCCTCCAACTATATCACAAGCACATTTTTCATAAGGCGCTGTGAAAGAAGTGCATTAGCATTATTTTCCCCTCCAATGACTGATGGTTCTCATTCCCCCGTGATTTCAGCCTGTCGTTCAGAAAGCTCAGAGCCTGCGGAGGCTGAAACTTAGTTATAAAGCAAAGAAGAGTGAGTCTCTTTGATAGCATCATTATAGCATCAGCGGCACAAATGAGCGCATGCACGCGCAGAACTTGTTTTTGTTCCGCCAGCTCGCAGGTGCACTTGAAGAGACGATTGGTTGGAGAACGTGGAGAGAACAGAAGGGCCTCTCAGTGTGAACTCAGGAAGACTAGGATAACATCGTGGACGGTTTTCATCCATTCTGCCATCCCACACTGTCTCACCTGGCAGAGAGATTCAGCTAGAGGCAGAAAAGCAGGCGAGAGAATGAGGTGTGAACACATGTGAGGGTTTTGCGGCTTTCTGTTTTGAGATGGTCCCTGATGGATGGGTTTTAATGTCTTACACAAGTAACCCACAAGTGGCCATTTTTATAATCCCGCTGAAAACAGACCTTATCCCTCATTTTATTTTTAATGCTAGCACAAATCTCTAATTGTTTGTTTTAAAGCTTACCCAAGTCTGTGTTGGGACTGGCAAGTAGCTGCTTGAATTTATCCAATCGGGTCTTCTCTCTCACCGTCATGGGTGGAGCTCCTGAGGCATTTTGGTCCGAAATGCGGGCAACCAATGGAATTACGGGCCGCACAGGAAGTGACTGCTGTTTCTGTAGGGTGTTGCGAACTAAACAGGACAGAAGAATACAAATATTAAGCAATAATATTCAAATATATTTGATAAAAATCTTTTAAAAAAATTATAAAATATTATGTATGATTTTTATTTTTTTAATTAAGGTACCTTGGGGTCAAGTACTAAATTAAGACAATGCTCAAAGAGCGCGGAAATATTGAACGTATTGCCTTGAACGGTTAAATACACACACTTGTATGTGTCAAAATGCCCGTCTTTGCAAGTATCCTTGTAAACACATAAGATTTAGGTCTTAAGTGAAAGCAAACAGCTGAGAAAGAAAACACATGTAACAGTATTTTGGATCCGGGCAGCTCTTAAAGTGACAGCAGTCTAATATTCTTGCTGTCTGTCATTCATGTTAATCATCAAAATCTTATTTTAAGCATTGTTACTGTATTTCGTTACCATTAAAATAAAATTACCCATATCGTGATAAGATTTTGGTCATAACGCCCACCCCTAGTCGGTGTTAATTTTTTTTTTTTTTTTACTTAATTATTTTTGGTTGTTTTATTAAAATATCCTTTAAATTCAGTCAATACTTTATCATGTCATATTAATTCATTTTAGTTCATTTTACTTAAAATAATATTTTTTTTAGGCATTTCAGTCCAATAGACAAAAATAACATTTTCTTTTGTTGACAAGAATGACTCATTCATAAACATGAGCAACACAAGTTTAAATTCAACAATTTGGACAATAAACAAGGCATATTTTTTTCAATAATGATGAGGATAATAAACAAGCTGGCTTTCTTTAAAGGTTAGGCATGGCCAAAATTTTACTCGTTTTTCCAACCCTTATCTGAAAAGTTTAGACATCGTTTGGTTGGAAGTATCTACTTACAAGCAGTCTGTGTTTGGACGGTCAAAAACTAATTTATACAACCATACCAGCCATATAACAAATAGCCATTAGGTAATGACGGGACTTTGATGACTTTATATCTTCTTACAAGTATAAAAACTGCTACCAGCATACCTGCATTAACATTCAGCTGGGCGTCGCTACAGGACTTTACCACCCTGCCATTGGTTGGACCACTTTCTACATCCAGTCGATCTTGATCAGGGTTTGTGCTGATTGGTTCCTGCCTGTCCAGTGGGCGGGGCAGTGGCTCTGTGTCTTCTGGGATTTTGATAATTTTGAGGCAGGGCGTTTGAGGCATGGATTGTGATTGGACAGGTGAAGATGAGGTCTGTTTAAGACTAAACACACCGTCATCCTCTTCATCATCAATGTCCCATGCATCATTGGTGCTCCGAGCAAATTCGTGGAAAGTGGAAGGTTTTTTGGATTTGGTGTTCACACTGCTGGCCTTTGGAGTATCTTTTAATCTGTAGGGAAACAAACAAAGAGGTTTTTGAAAATGGCAATATTCCACACACTCTATAACATATGAAGTGGTTACAGTTAGAAAGGATAACGCAAGACAAATAAACAACAACAACAAAAAAGTTGCAAAAGGTTTATGCAAATCTTGCACTCAAACATGTTCAGATGGATTCAGACCACAACTGAAAGGCAGAAAACATGAATGAAAAGTAAAGGCACAAATAACTTAAAAATAAATGGCTGATTTGCACGCAGACAGTCGACGGCTAGCAGCAGCACTTACGGACGGTGTCTCCGTGGGTCCAGAGGAGGGTGCTGTGCTCCATATACTGGCTGTAAGCTAAGAGAAAGAAAAGCTGATGTGTGCTTTAAAGAGAGTCAGAAACAGGACTGGGTAGGGGTGGGCAATATGACCAAAATCTGATACGAGTAATTTTATTTCACGGTAATGATATATATCACAATATTATTATTTTTGCTTTATATAAGGTCTTTATGATATAAATATTTTGGATGCCACATAAATTTCATAATTCTTGTCACCAGTGTCAATATCACAAAAAAACTAATGCTAGCCAAAATTAAAAAAGAGCTTACTGAAAACAAGTAAACAGTCAGCAATTAAATAAGAAACTAATTACAAGCAATAGGACAAAAAACTACAGTAGACCAATTAGATAAGTAATGCTACATTGTGTAAAGTAATCAAATGTATAAAAACACTGCTTATTCTACAATGTGTAAATTAAATATATATTTCCACTTGTTTTTAAACTCCAATGCTTAAAAGCGCATGCAAATGATACGTTTTCATGACCACACAGTCCAAAATCTCTACCGGTTGACAAGTTTGTACCGGTTAATCGTGTCTACAGCCCACCCCTAGGACTGGGTGATCCTGAATATTTTCAGCCTTATCATATTCATATGATAGTAACTGATATAATCTCAATGTTTACATATTTACAGTCTCATGCTGTTCCAAACCCGCATGACTTCTTCTATGGAACAAAAAAGTTAAACTTCTAAGGAATATCCTGGCCACTTTACCATGTAATGAAAGGCTGACTGGGAACATCAACCTTTAAAATGAGATAAAAGGCACCATAAAAGTATAACAAAGCCTTAAATCAGAGATACTATTAAAACATTTCTGAGTCACTGAGTCACAAGACAAGGAGGGATAGTGAAACTAAGTTAATGACACAGCTCATGACAGAATACTTGATTACTACATTACACATAATATAACTCTTGTAACAGTTTCAGATAGTTCATTACCATTCAAAAATTTTGGGATAGATGTGTTTTTTTTTTTTTTTGGAAAGAAATACTGTTATTCTTCACAAGCGTTCATTAAATTGTTCAAAAGTGACAGTAAAGACTTTTACATTAATTAGGCTATAAATAAATAATTATAAATTACATTTTAAAATATATTTAAATATCAAACAGATTTTAACTTGTAATAATATTTCAATATGACTGATTTTTCTAATGTTTTTTGATCAAATAAACAGCTTTGATGAGCATTAGAGACTTCTTTTTTTAACATTAAAAAATTATATCGTCATCTAGGTATGCAATAAAAGTTGCATACTATGAAAAGAATATTTAACACGTACTGCAGAAACAGTAAGAATAGTATTGCATTATGCTATTCTAAACATAGCCTCTAGAAAAACTAACAATCAAATAAAAGTTGCATTAAAATCATTATGACATCCATAATGCTGCTTAACTGTATACTGTAAGTATACTCTGAATATTCAATATATCCCCTGGCCCTAGTCAGAAACACACACAGAAAAACAAATATCTGAAGATGCAGAGTAAGTTTAAAACCATTCCAGAGCAGGAGGATAGACCCGCTAGTGCTTGGTGACAACAAAAAATACATCTCAAATTAAAAGCCAAGCACACTGCTGGGTCCTCCACATTACTACACCATATAAATATAAATCTCTACATTGTGAGTTACTGTGCAATATCCTGCATAATGGTGAGAGAAGTCCAAACAATGCAGTGCTAAGCACAAATTTTTACGGGCAACACAGGGCCATAGGTGTGGTCATATTGTTGAAAAGAAAATTAACAATATGGTTGTTACAAGGCCCTGTTCTGGTGAAATCAACACAATACTAAATGCATTATGTACAAATGGGACCACAGAATAGTTGGCAAAAGCACAATGCAGCTGAAATATGGCTCATCAATTTTCATGCGAGTAGAAAATAAAAGGTAAATTACTTCCAGATATGTAAGCAAGCTGCTTGCATTTGCATTAAATATTGGGCTGTGAGCAAGGAGTGTATTTGATTATGCGAGCAGTTTGCCGGAGGGCAGCCTTATCTTAAACGTGTGCTGTTCCTTCTGCTATACACACACACAGAAGACTTTTCCACACTATAATCTACATACAAAAGCTAACAGAGTGGGAAAACTGTCAATGTAATTAATCATTTCCACTGAGAATTTCATTAACATGCTATTATAATGAATTAAATCTATAATTCAGTTATCAACTAACATGAAGATACACTCTGTAAATTAACACCTTTTGCTGTGCCTTTCTACAACTGTAGGTCATGTCATTTTGACAAGGATGACACCAGGGTTGTCTGGAGGCATCTAGTATCATTTTGCATGCTCTGTCCCTTCTGTTAAATGAGATAAAGGGTGGGAAAGTGGCCACACCTCTCATCCACTCATGTTACAGCAGGATCATACCCACTGCTCATCCTCCAACTGCTGCCAATTGACCTGAACAAGCAACTCAAACTGTCTGGAATCACAACCACGCCCAAACAATAACGGCTGCTTCGGCTCAACCTGTTCATCTTTCCCATCACAGACGGCAATCCCATCCGTTTCTAACATCATCTTCATTGTGCTCTGCTCATAATACAGCAATTTTCTAAAGGTATGAGACCATGAAAGCTGTAGTAAAATGTATCAAATAGATCAAACATTTGAGACAAAGAACTGATAAAAAGAGAACTGCTTCCAAAAACAGCAGGACCCCTTGTCAATGAATAAAGCAATAAAGTTTAGAAATCTGTGATTTCCTATAAATAAATAAATAAATAAATAAATAAATGTATGTATGTATGTGTGTATGTATGCATGTGTATGTGTATATATATATATATATATATATATATATATATATATATATATATATATATATATATAAATTTTTTTTTTTTTTTTAAGAAGGAGACAATAATTTGAAAAATGTACAAAAGATTTCTATTTCAAATAAATGCTATTCTTTTGAACTTTATCAAGGAATCCTGGGGAAAGAAAAATTGTATAATATAAGAAATGTTTATTGAGCAGCAAATAAGCATTTAGATCTTATTCAGGTTAGATGCCATATTGAATTTAACAGATGAAAATGAGGCTGCAAGAGATAAACTTACAGTCTTTTCAATAGCACGCACTATATAAAGGTCATAGATTGCGTAATTTTCATTCACAACTTACAAAACTGCTTTATGGAGTTTTGTCTACTGAAAGTTTTGTTTTTTTTTTTCTTCAGAAAGATATTTCGTCAGGTGAATGTTTACATCTTAACATATATTAAAGTACACATTTTTTAAAACTGAATTAATATTTCACAATATAACCAATTCTATTAAATTGAGCACAAAATCAGCACAATATAATGATTTCTGAAGGATCGTGAAGACTGAAAAGACTGTTGTATTATAAAATACAGTTTTAAAATAGGCTAAAAATTAAAACAGTTTTTTTTAAAGCAGGGGTGTCCAAACTTGGTCCTGGAGGGCCGGTGTCCTGCAGAGTTTAGCTCAAACCCTAATTAAACACACCTGAAGCAGCTAATCAAGCTCATACTAGGCATACTAGAAATGTCCATGCAGGTGTGTTGAGGCAAGTTGGAGCTAAACTCTGCAGGACACCGGCCCTCCAGAACTGAGTTTGGACACCCCTTTTTTAAAGGGACAGTTCACTCAGAAATTAAAATTCTGTCATCATTTACTCACCCTCGTGTCGTTCCAAACATGTATGAGTTTCATTGTTATGTTGAACATAAAATAAGACAGTTTGAAGAGTGCTGGCGATCAAACAGTTCTCCCTACTATGGAAGTCAATGGGAATCAACAAATGTTTGGTTCTTCAAAATATCTTGTTTTGTGTTCAACATAAGAAAGAAACTTATTCAGGTTTGGAACGACATGAGGGCGCGTAAATGATGACAATGATGAAATGATGAAATTTTCATTTTTGGGTGAACTATTCCTTTAAACTGCAATAATAATGGTCCTTGACTGTATTTTTGATCAAATAAATATAACAACTGACACAAAAAGGAGACACTTTAAGCATAGTACAGATTGTACCACTTGCATAAGAAGCAAAAGAGACTGAACAAAATCTAAGAATAAAAAAGAAGAAGCTCTAAGAGCTAAGACTAAAGCCAATGGCAAGTTAACAACATAAAACCTATTGGCAATAACTTATACAGAGATAATATTGAGATAACATCAAATGATGTGGAACTTCAACTTTAAAGATGACAACTTCCATGAATACAACTCAGGCTATCTTAAAAAGAAATGAATATATATGTTTATATATGTTTTAAAGAGTGAAATTACACTAGTGGACAAAAACAAAACACTTCATTGTTAAAATGGTTAGAAATCAAATGTGAAAAAAAATTGCCCTGAAAATCAATTCCATCATGTGCAAATATTACCTCTTAAAGAAAAAAAGTGAATTTCAGTGCATGCTGTACACCCACAATTGCAGCACATCTTCCAAACTGACTGCATGAGAGTTCCTCTTTTGCAAGATTATGCAAGGCCCAATATAAAATCTGATCTACAGAAAGCTGTCCAGTCATCACAAGCTTGCGCTCGCACAATCAGCTAAACTGATTCTGTCTGTGACCATGAAAATCCAAACAACCCGCAATGAAGCACACTCAGCAAACTCTGTCCAGACTAAACCAAAGGCTCAGCAAGGACAACTTGGACCAACCTACATGCCTGCTTTAAGAGGTTCAATTGTTATTTCATTAAAAACTACAACCAAAACAATACATATGCAGGTAGTTGTGCTTTCTTTACAAAAATTACCATGGCAAGCAAGTACATAGATAGCATTGCATAGTTAGTACAGTTGTTGTTATACTGTAACGTCATAAATTATGTGGTCATACAGTGCAATAAGCTTTTAGTTTTTGATTAAAATAGCAGCGAAAACCACAGTTACATAGTAGTAACAATAAGGTATTTGGGTGATAACTATGGTTACCATGTTGAACTTAAGTAAGGGTTGATATAAACCAACACTAACTTCGCTATCATATGGCCACAAGTGGAGACCACAACAGGGTTTCATAACATGCACAAATAATCTTAATTTTGTTCTTTACAACATGAACAAAATCGCAACACACATGCTGTCAAAACACAGCGCACTATGTTTTGACACACAGCCACGGTGTCTAGTAAACAAAGCAGCTGGTCAGAGTCAATACATTCATATAAAATGACTTCTAAACACAAAAGAACACAGTTAAACTACTTCAAAGAGGATAAATGATTAAACTCACCTCCCGGGAACCTTTGGGTTTCTCCTCCAGAAATGAATCCTGTTGTCGGTGGCCATGGCGAGAGGACGCCTAATTTCATTCTCAAACAGCCATAAAAGCGAACCCTACGACGTCAACCGACATTTGCAGATATCCCACGGCGAAAACGATATTATTAGCTGTATTGCCGCATGTGTCTTACTTTGTTTTGATTAGTTATCTCGGGTATTTTGCCAACACAGAATGTACCTACAGCGGTTCTGGATGGACGTCGCCATCTTGGAGGTGCGTGACTTCGCGCTGTGATTGGTTGAAATGACGAACAGGTGCATGGGCGCGGACCAATGGGGTTTGAGCTTTATTAGACGCAGACGCGTATTTGAGCTCTACTTTGATCTTTACAACACCTACATTCTTTGAAACCGTGTTTACTATAATGTACAGAACAATACAGTATACTGTGGAACATAAAGAGGACAACGGTGCAATGCAGAAGACACAGAAAAATCATTATTATTTCATAAGTGGTGCATAACAGAATTGTCTCGTATCTGCGCTCCAAAAGTTCTACCAAATCCTTCTATTAAATATCCAGAGCTTCGCATATCGCCCCTCCTCTGATGCTTGTTGGTATTTCTCATTATTCCAAATGATTATTCTCATTATATTCTCATTAGATTACTGCAATACAGATATGATAAATCATCCTATTTGGAAAAACAAAAAACAAAAGAACAAAACAGATTTAATCAGCATAAATTAAAAGCACAACAAATAACGCAATGATGAATAAATAGTATGTCATATTTTGTTTTCCCACGTTGAATAAATGTGATTAATTATATTTTTAACCAGTATGCATAACGCATGCCATTTCGCAGTTCCCAAATCTGAACACTAGATGGAAGCAGTCGACCATAAATTTATGGCGCTCTGCTTAGATCTGAGTTTCCTCTACTGTACTTTTACTGAAATTATTATCAGCTGAATTATTATTAGGTTTTTGCAGACTTATGTTTTGAAAAGACTCCAACTCCTGTGTTTTTTAAATTAATTTTGTTTATAATTTTTCTTACAATTACAAAAAATGAGTTAGCAGCTTGATACTTTAATAACGTATTGTTATGTATTTTATGTAAAGTATAATGTTATGAACTGATGATAACTTAATAGTACTAGGCCTATATTAAAAATCGATTGAGAACTGAATGCAGTAGGCTATTAAGTGTTTCTATTATTGGAACGATTCTTAATAATAATAAAAAAAAAAGGTTAAAAATAACAGCTGCAGATGCACGAACAAAAAAAGTAAATATGCCTAAGGCAAAGCAATTAGACAAACATCCTTAGTGGAAATTTGGACATGATACTTCCTGTGAACTATAGATGGAAAATAAAGCGCTGCTCGTGATTCGAACCTGTGGCCTCAAATAGCTTTTGCTATTGTTATTCTACAAGGGCCCTTAAAAGAGAAGAACTTCCTCAACCTTCATACAGTAACACTACTCTCAACACAGTTTATCGGGGTTCATTTACAAGAAGTTGATAGGGAAGTATTATGTTTGTGTCTGTAATGGATGTGGAAATGAGTGCTAAACGGTGTGAATGATTTCACTCCGCTCGTGTGTTTGTGTTTAAGAGCCTCCCGCTTGAAGAACTGGCCCCTCATTAAAGCACTTCCTCTGAGTTCATTCACACACGCCACACATGAAACAAACAGACGAAAGGTCACGTTCCCCGCGTCCTTTAGGAAGCCATGGCATCTGTGGAATGCTGCTTTATTTTCCTCCTTATTCCCCTGTGTTTGGGGCTTTTTGTCGAGTGAGTGCAAAAATGCGTGTGTGTGTGTGTGTGTGTGTGTGTGTGTGTGTGTGTGTGTGTGTGTGTTGATGGTTCTTCAGCGCCACACACTCCCAGAATCGGGTTATCGAGTGCATGCACCAGTCGGTTCGGTCTCGCTGGTCAGCAGACTGAGACAGGAAGACTTGAAAGACAATATCCTGCTTCAGCAGCATGTATGTTACTCTTCTCCGAAGGGAAATTATAAGGAAAAACTACACATAAGCACTTCAAAGCCTACCCAGAGGACGCATGCTGCTGCTGCTCAGTGGTTGCTCTTTCATAGACTTTAGTGAGATATAAAGAAATAAAAGATGCAAATGAGACAATTGTTGACATATAGTGAGATTATTGAGCTATAAAAATGATTGTGGATAGCACACTGCCCTACAAAGGTGAATCGTACGTTTTTATACATCTTCACGTTTAGTCAAAATTGAGTTATGACCAAAATTGGACCCAGCTCTGCTCAGATTTCTAGAAAACTGATGTGAAATCAAAAACCATTTCCCTAAGTTCCAGCAGCCTATTGGTGTAGTTAATGTGTTTTGCAAATGTACATTTGTTGCTGTTGTTGCAAATTTTGTATTTTTTTGCATATCTGAATGAGACTGTGTTATTTATTACACACTTTTACAGTATTTATTATTTTGAATTTGTTCTTTTTATATTTTCAGTTTTAATTTTTTGTCATTTTTATTATTTTAGTTTTTTGTTTTGTTTTGTTTTTTAAATATAGCTTTAATTAATTTTTATTTTTGTTTTAGTTAAATTTTAAATTACTTAAACTTTTATTTAGGTTTTAGTTCAATTTTAAATTACTTAAACTTTTATTTCGGTTAGTTAGTTAATTTATTTCAGTTTGTTGTCAAGACAGTATTTTAGGTTTATCTTCTAATATTTGTATTTAAATTTTATTTCAGCTTCATTTCAGTTACCAAAAGTAATTTTAATCATTTGTTTAACATTTACATTTACTTTTAGATTAAGTTTTAGTAAAAGAATTATGTGCTTTGATTTTTTTTCTATCACTTAAAATTAAACTTATCTATTTCAGTTAGTTGCTAAGGGAATATTTGTCTTTTTTTTTTTTTTTTTTTTTTAGCTTTTCATGTAATATTTATGTATGTATATATATATATATATATATATATATATATATATATATATATATATATATATATATATATATATTATTTCAGCTTTATTTCAATTACTGAAAATTATTCTTAATAATTTTACATATTATTTAACAATAGCCACATGTGAGATTACTGCAGTATTTTTTATCAGGATACTTGGCAAAAGTTTGCTCTCCATTTTAATCCCAATACAATTCAGAAGAAAACATTAAAATATAGTTGTAAAATATATAAAAAAATAAATATCATCCATTTATTTATTTGCAATGATTTTTTTTAAGCAATAAAAAAATCTATCATATTAAATATAATAACAGCAACATCTCTATTAAATGTAAACTGTGAATGTATCTGGATAAAAGCATCTGTCAGATGCATAAATGTTAATGTAACAGCTCTTAAATAGATTTCATTTATGATATTTCTTCCCTGGGCATTTACAGTCCACATAACAAATGCAAACTAATATTATTGCATTTCAGTGTGTTCTTTCATCCAGTCCTTGCAGTTCATTCAGAACTGAGGTACATATATATAAAATCCAATTATAACAGGTCTGGAATCAGTATAAAACCTTCACTGTGCTCATTTCATCAGCTTAATGAAATAATCTGAACTAAAGCAAATTCTTTTCTCCTCAATGAGTACCATCTTGTTCGGCCCCAAGGCCTGACTGACACATTGATATCACCTTCCAGAAGGAGTGTGAACACAATAGCTCCATGCCAAGGACATGCAGTCTCCGTCTGCGCCACCCACAGACTGAGGAGAGAGTTAGTCATTGACTCCATCCGCCTCAAAGGGTGTGTGTGTGTGTCGCAGCTTAAGACTGAACACCACTCACAGGCTGCAAGTTATACAAGAGGCCTGGTTGAGACTGGCACCGCTGGTGGATGCAAGCGGTAGGTCAGAGTGGAAGTGCAGGAAGTGGGTCAGGGAAGAGAGGAAGTAGGTCACAACGGCAGAGCACTGACTGGAAGAGCAGAGGAACTGAGGAAAAACCGAAGCACCCTCCACCTCCTCTTCTGAGATGTGCTATATTTAAAACAATCATATAAGTGAATGAAGCAGAAAAACTGCGGTCATTGCATTCCATCAGAAGGAGAAACACAAATGAGATTTCTTTAATATATTAGTTGTTTCTACTAGGCAGCGATGAGATTAAATGCAGAACAAATGGAGACTTTTAAGTGTCCTACTTTTCAGATTTTTCTCCTGAGAGAAAAACACGTTACATGTTAGAATGGTCCAGTTTGAGCCAGCTGTAACTACACCATTATGAGGGCAAAAAGCACCTTCCACCATTGATGGACATTAAAAAGTAGCCATGTAGTCTGATAAAAATAAATAAATAAATAAATAAAAAAGGCAAGCAAAATATAAATCACAAATATTCCAATACATTTTAGTACATCAACAGTTGTCTTATTTGTGTCTTTATATGTAAAGATTTTATTTATTTATTATTTTACATATATAAACTACTGTTGAAAAGTCTGGAGTCAGTAAGAACTTTCTATTCATCAAAGAATCCTGGAGAAAAAAAACTGTTCATCATGGTTTTTACGAACAATATAAGCAACACATGTGACAGTAATGATTAATGATACTGGATGACAGTGGAGTAATGATACTGAAAATTCAGCTTTGCATCACAAGAATAAATTATATTTTAAAATATATTAAAATAGAAAACAGTTACTTTAAATTGTAATAATATTTCACAATATTACAGTTTTTACTGTATTTTTAATCAAATAAAAGCAGCTTTGGTGAGCATAAGAAACGTCTTTCAAAAACAAAACAAAACCAAACAAATTCAAAGCAAACAAAACAAAACAAAACAAAACAACATTTATTTATTTCATTTATATTTCATTCTCTTTTAGTATGTATTTCTATATATAATTAATATTTAACATAAATTAATATTTATGGATATTAATATAAATAGAATACAAATTTAATAAATGAATTAGTAGTAGTAGTAGTAATAATAATAATAATAATAATAATAATAATAATAATAAATTATGATATTATTATTTTTTGTTAACAAAATTGTTTAAATATAAAATTTATTTCTCTTTAATTGTAATTTATTTATTTATTTATTTAAATAATGCGTCTTTGTGTTTATACACACATACATGCATGTTTGTGTGCGTGCGTATGTGTGTGTGTGTGTGTGTGTGTACACTGCCCTCTGGTCATTCCATGTAAAAATCCCATTGTATTGCTACAAAGGTAGGTCAGAAGAGTTCGGTTACCTCACATTTAACAGTCAACAGTGTTCTGAAGGTATTGACTAAAATCATTCCAGGCAGGGTGATTTATGTTGTGGTTTATGGTGTAATCCTCATCAGAAGTAAGTTTGGATGAGAATATTGTGCAAGTGTGTAAATCTTTCAGGCACCATGTGGAAACACGCCCACCCATCATATGAAAAGAACACACTGATCTGATGGCTTAATAGTGTGCACAGTTTAGTCATAACTCTTGCATCGTTTGCTCAAAGACCCATGCAGGGTAAAGTCCAGGACAATGTTGCCAAAGATCTGTTTACTTTTATAAAGGATGTTGTTTTATTATGCCATTTATTGCAACTGCATGATCACAACTGCTTCCTCTTCATCACCGTTCACGAGTTTCATCATGGTGGGTCTTAAATAATATTATGATGGTTTAAGAGTGACTGTGATTCAGTGCCACATGCCCTCCTCGTGCAGTTTCAGATGTTCTAGTGTTGTAACAATATGACAGGAAGTAGAAATTGTGCCCCTTTGCCTCATAATGCCAGTAAGGAAAGTGTGGCCTCATTATGGCCTCTTTAAAGCAGCTCTGTTGCAAAAGCTTCAGTGCCAGAGCTCATAACATCATCACGTGCACGTGTTTACACAAGCACTTTGTTACCCACAAAACCACATAGCCTACATGGACAGTGACTCAGAATAGTATTTGGATACAACTAGCCTTACTATAAAAATTTTATAAACTATACTTTACTTTTATATACTATAAAATATGATTTTGATCAATTAGAGATAACATATGATATCATCAGTTTTTTTTTTCAAGAAAATACAATTTCAGATTTTCATATTTAATTTAATAAAGTGTTAATTGCTGTTTCTTTGTAACTATTTGTGAAATTTACCAATTTCTGAGTGAAAATTGTCTGAAAATCAATCCTACACAATTTTTTCAATGCATCAGAATACACGTTGCGAAAGTTGTTTGCGAAATTTAGGCTACTATGAGTGAAACTTCCAAATTAAATCCTACACCATTTTTTTTTTTTTCAGTGTATCAAAATATAGATCTAACCAACTTTTATCTTCAAGAAAGATAAATTCACATATATAGTATACTCATTCACTGAACTGATTTGTTCAAAAACACAGAATCATATAGCAGCGAATGGTTCATTCAAGAAATGTTGCACTAGTTTTCTTTAAAACTTTTTCATTGGTGACACAAAAACAAAACATAACTTACAACACTGTTATATTGCACTAATATATATGGTAAATGTGTACTGTCAAATATGATTTTTCAAAGTTGCAAACGATACTATTGGAGTATTTTTTACTATTTGAGTATTCACTTAAGAGTTGTACGTTTAACTCAATGTGTTACTTTCTGTTTCTTTGTAAATATGAGTGAAATTTACTTGCAATTTCTTGAAATTTACTTGAAATTTACTTGCAAGAGTGAAAATGGTTTAAATGTAGATCCTACACCTATTTTTTAGTGTACCAGAATATAAAACTAAGCAATTTTTATCTAGAAAGATAGCACATAGATTCACACATATATCCATTCACTAAACCGATTTGTTCAAAAACATAGAATCATGTAGCAAATGATTCGTTGCTTTGTTCAATGGCAGAGCAAAAACATAACTTACAATACTGTGATTTTTCTTTAATATAAACATATAAACTGTAAAATATGAGTTGTAAACAAAGATTTTAAGAGTATGTTTTCCGAGTAAATACTATTTCACTCCTACTTAAAAATGTCAAGTTTAATTCAGTGTGCAACTTGCATTTCTTTGTAATTATTTGTGAAATTTTCAAGCAATTTCTGAGTAAAAACCATTTCAAAGTAAATCCTACACATTTTTTCAGTGTAGATATAACATTCAAATATTTTGAAATGCAGGTATCCGCATACTTTTTGCACTATTGTAATCTGACCATCACATGAACTCACTAGCTTTACTATTTTCACACATCAGTACACAAGATGTTTAACACAAAAACAAGAGTCATGTTTCCTAGAAACATTTGTATCATCATGTACCCAAAACCTCGAAGAACTGCTGATGCGTCACAAAGCTGCTATTAATCCCTTATTCTGTGAAAATGTAAAGTGCGGCGTGTAGCGTGAGTCCTTTCGCATTAAAGTACTTAGTGTAAAATTTGTATAATGAAGCCACCTATGATGTGGGAGGGAGACATGAGATGGAGCCGAGAAAAGAGGAAGAAGGTGCAAGTGTTCACTTGTCCATATCTGACTGATCACAAGCTGAGGAATGAGGAAGTGATACGAGGGTTTACGGCAAACATGCTAGGAGGGGCTGATGGGAAGGCATGGTATGTAGGAGGTCTTACAACAGATGTGCAAAAGGAAACTGTTTGTGTTTGTAAACTCTGATTGACTTTTTTTTCTGTTGCATTATGAACTCTGTGATGAAACCTCTAGAACATTGCTGACGTGTTTGAAATTCTAAAACTTTTCGCAATATTTGTACCATTGTTGGATAACAGGTCTAATTCCAAGTGTCATATATAATTTAAAAAAAATAATAATGATAATAAATAACATTGGTGTTATCAGTGCTAAAAACAGCAAAAAACTATCATTACTGTTGTTGTTGCATATTCATATCTGAGGTCAAAGAAGAGGACTTTGTGCAAATTGTAATTTTTCCACCATTTTGAAAAACATTGAATTTAATCAAATTAATAATTTCATCATTTTAAATAATTTAAAATATAATTTAATATTATTTAATATAATTAAATGATTAATTTATAGTAAATAATTTATATATTTAAAATATGATTAATATAATTTTTCTTCATGTGGTTCATTAAATGTCATTGGTGTTATTTTTTAAATGTTTGTTTGAAAGATTATAGTTATGATTGTTTTTCAAAATGACTTGATGTTCTTATTTCTTGAAAAAGAAAGCATTATGTAAAAAAAAAAATGTTAAAAACATTTCAGTGTTTTCTTCATCTGTGAAATAAAATAAAATAATGAAAGAAATAACAAAAGTTGCCCTTTATGACTGGTAGTAGTGTCAAGATGTGGGAGAAAAATGAAATCAACTGAATTCAAAACTAGAATATTTTGTCATCTGGCATGCAAAGAAAAAATAATCATAAGTTTGGTCTATGCAGTATCATTCATGTCTATAGCACAAATTTGCAAGATGCACTATTACTTAGGGTTGAGGGTTTGTTCAAATCTCTCATCCCAAGCATGAGAAATAGACAAGAACTTAGAAAAAAAAATACTCCCAAATCTGAAATTCCCATTCATTCCGATGCATATCTCCAGTTTGCACGGATTCCACCCACCACAAGTCATTCTCCACCATGGGAACTGACTCCAGTGGAGTTCTCAAGTCACTCAAACTCCAGTGAGTAATTTCTGTTGGGGAGGAGGACACACACGGAACCGTCCTCATAACTGCATAAGCTCGTCCCTGCCCTCATATCTGTCCAAACTTGACTGCCGCCACACAGCTATTTACCAAAGAATGAATCACAAGGGGTTTGTCAACAGCCGCGTGTTTGCAGTTGCAGGTCGGGATATCGATTCCTGTGCCCTCCCAGCGTAGATGAACAGGAATGCTGTCGAGGTTTGTTCTCAGCCGATGACCTTTAGCTCAAACGGCTGATCTGCGATCAGTGGGCTGCACTTCATTGCTGAGAGTCAAGTGAGTCACAGAGAAAGGAATGCTGGGTAGTCAAAGGAACCCGCTCGCAAAAGCTTGGGAGAAAGAACTTTAACAGGTAGAAACAGATTCTGATGAGAAAAAGAGTCTGGGTCATTCTCAGAGGCACATTCCTATCCGAGCAGCTCCGTAGAGTCCTGGAAACACAGGAAGAGCAGCCTGGAAGCAAACACTGTGAGCACTCCCACAGTTCTTTAAAATACACACACACTTACTTCTTTACAGGCTCACTGTGCATGCTAATGTGATGAATGACATCTATCACCACAATTAAAATACAACAGCCTTTAAAATAGACTATAAAGTTTTTTCACTCTAATATAGAATAAAAAAACATTTAACAGGTGGCCTCAGTAATGCTAAGGTGTTCTGAGGGGTTGCTAGGGTGTTGCTTTCCAGTTACTAGGATGTGCAGGACGATTTCTAGCAGTTATTGTATTGTTATGAATGTTTTTAACTTGAAATATCAGTTTCAAAATCATTCTGAAGGCATGACTTCTAATATGGCGAATGGTTTCTGTTTCTTTTCTATGCTCTTCTCCAAACGTCTGTTCTGGGAGTATGTAAGTTTGATGAATGGATACAAAATTCCGCGAAAAGGATGGATTTCTTCACCAGCAACAAACAGACGTGCACAGTTATCGCAAAAATACACAAAAGTACCTACAGATGCTTTAAATGGAAATAAATAAATAAATAAATAAAATAAAATAAAAAATACAAATTACAAAACAAAGCTAACAGAACAGGAAAAATGAAACAACTAAAAGGGTTCAAAATTTCCATAACTATAACTAAAATAATATTTTTAGTTTTTCATAGTCAGCATTTTAACAAGACAAAAAAGTGAAAATAATTGTACAAATAATGCAAGCCTCATCTTAATGATACTAAGCTGTAATATGTGGTTGCCAGGGTGTTGCTGTGCAGTTGCTAGGATGTTTTGGGTGGTTTCTAGTAGTGTTATCATTTTGAGTGAGTGAGTGAGTGACTGAGTGAATGAGTGAGTGAGTGAGTGAGTGAATCAATCAATCAATCAATCAATCAATCAATCAATCAATCAATCAATCAATCAATCAATCAATCACTCTCTATAAAATTACAACTAATATAATAAGAAAACTGAAATTGAACTATATGTAAAATATATATATATGTATATGTAAAATACACAACTATAACTAAAATAAAATAATGTTTTAGTTTTTAAAATTCTAGAATTCTTTAAAATTCATTTTAGACACAAAAAGATACTTTTTAAAATGACTTAAATGACTTATTTATTTATTTAAATAACAATAAATAAATAAATAACAGTGTTATAAAGACTAATATAATAGGAAAAAAATTAAGCTCAACTAATTTTCATAAATATACCTAAATAAAACAATGTTTTAGTTTTTGAGTGTTTTAGTATGGAAGAGGATTAGGGCCAATCAATAATAAAAAAAAAATAAAACAATCTCGAGATTAAAGTCATTATAATGTGAGATTAAACTCGTTAAATTTCAAGAAAAATGTCAAATTAAAATGTTGAGAATAAACTTATTAAATTTTGAGAATGAAGTTGTTGTGTTTGGAGAAAACCAAGTTAAATTTTGAGAAAAATGTCGAAACAAAATGTTGAGAATATATTCAGTAAATTCAGAGAATAAAGTCGTTGTGTTTCAGGAAAAACCTTATTAAATTTCAAGGAAAAAAGTTGAAAATAGAATCTTGAGGATAAACTCATTAAATTTCGAGAATAAAGTTGTTGTGTTTCGAGAAAAAAAAGTCAAAATAAAATGCTAAGAATGAACACACTTGTGTCATGTTCATTTTGTAGTAGACAGCGTCTGCAGGGGCAAAAAGCAGATTCGAACCCTAGTCGATCGCATCATAATCGACATCCCCGAGCGTTAAGGCTCGTTCACACCAAGCACGATAACTATAAAGATAACGATAAAGATATAGTTCTAAAATTCATTCTCAATATTAAAGAATAGCAGAGTCCATACCACAGCTATAACAATAAAGGCACAGAGAAACGATATCGTTGGAATCACTTTCAGAACGATTTTTTTCCAGCTGGCCTGCATTCAGCCCCGACAAAACGGTGCAAAACGTTTTTTAAACAGAAATGGTGGTGCGTTGAACACCCTGTTCTGATGACGCAAGAGTTGCAACTATGGCAGCTGAGAAGGCCGTTCTTTGTGAAGAATTTTTGTAGCCTGATGAAATCGGTATAAATGCGTGTTTAATACTGCAAAATACGCTCGACAAACATGTCTTCTAATATCTTCAATTGTTGCGTATACCCAGCTGCAGCGGACACATTTGTAAACAACTTTACTTGGACCCATGTGCGAGCTGTCTCTTTAATACCGCGTGGTTTATATACATGCTGCTGCTGATTGGGCTGACATTTTGACACAACCAAACAAGAGAAAACGTATCTCAAACCCCGTTGCACACCGTTGCACACCATTTCCAGGAAACATGTCGTTCAACCCGGAAACCGTAGCAAAACATTGTGCACCGGTGTGAGCTTGAACGTGCCCCAGATGAACAATACAAACACAGAATCAATCCTGCTATGATGAGCTCAAGAATTTAAAGTGATAGACCTGTGTGCGCTTAGAATAAACAGACAATATCGTTCGCTGGTGAGGACGCTAATATTGTGATCTTTATAGTTATCTTCATAGTTATCATTCTTGGTGTGAACGGGGCTTTACTCCCCAACCTACACCACTGTTTAATCTCGCATTATAATGACTTTAATCTCGAGATGGTTTTATTTTTTTTATTATTGACTGGCCATCATTTTAGCAAGACAAATTTTTTTTTTTTTTTGTGATTTGTTTTTTATTCAAAACTATAATAAGCCCATTTGCTGGGTGCTTTCTTACTGGTCCAAGTCAAAAAGAGTTGAGTCAAAAGAGAATATCTCTCAGGCCAAACACAAGCGGTCCATGCAAACTTTAACAGTACTAAAGTTTAATATTGTCATGCAAAGTTTCTAGGTTGGGTAATTTCTAAGTACCCAATTAAAAAACCCACCCCAAGTCGCTATGACATTCTGATGTCTAGATATGGCTTACGCCCCTCTCTCAATGCAAGTTTATGCACATTTTTTAATACTTTAGTGTTAAAGGTTTTGTTTACATCCCTTGTGTAGTAGAAGTAATGCCTGTTTTAAGAAGAACCACTAATGATACAGAGAATGCCATGTTGCTTTAGAACTGCAGCTTTTGTGCAGACAATTATGTGTGATTATTGTTCAGTAGAATATGGGATTATGGATCCAGCTGGGCACGTGAGCAAACAGCCTATCACACATATGCACGTGAAGCAAACAGGGTTTAATCAGACGGAGGGCACAATGACCTTGCCCGACTCATTGAGCCTGTGTGGCAGAAACTCTGACTCAGTGGGACTAATTATCCAGGTGGACAGTGTATGAGCCAAACACAGACACACCTGCAGGTGCGGGAGAGATCTGAAACCGTCTGGGCTGTTTCTGAACGCAACAGAACGGTCTTATTAATATTCTCACTCTCAATTTCCTTTCGGCTGAGTGTTTCAGTGTTGTTCAGACTGTGTGTATGTGTGTGTGAGAAGATTATTCAACAGATCCGGTTCTTTGAGAGGGAGGAGAGTGTGCTTTGAGCCAGCTGGGTTTCTCTTTCCATTTCCCAGCAGTGTGAAAGAGCGCGATGAGAAAGAGAGGGAGTGAACGGAATAGCAACTAGAACTCTTAACCCGAGTGAAGGAAAGTTCAGGGACAGTTGAGATAATGTGTTTGATTATGACGATAATGCATGTTTCCAATCACCCAGCTTCAAAAGTCTGGAAAATGCTGATTGATATTTTGTTGGAAGAAATTTTTTAAAATTCTATTTAAACACATTTTGCATTTCCCACACACTTTAAATAATGCTGTTGTTTTTCTTGCTGATCTGACCTCTATATGACTTTGGTTGGTGCAACTTAATTTATTCAGGTCTGCTGAGTCATATTAAATGTCTGATTAATAAAACCAGTTTGCTTATATATTTTAGATTACTGGACTCATTTTTACATTAGAAAATTTTATTTTTTTTTAATTTCTATAAACAAAAGAAAACTCTTTTTATTTATTTATATATTTTTTTAACTGGTGGTGTCGCTATAGAGTTGGTCCCCCAAATTTAGTCAAATTATTATTCAAGACAGCCTCTCTAATTGTGCCAAATTTGATCATTTTCGGTTCTAGGTACTGCCAAAAGTACACAAATGCTAAAATAAAAAAATAAAATAAAATAAAATAAAATAAAATAAAATAAAATAAAATAAAATAAAAATAAAATAAAATAAAATAAAATAAAATAAAATAAAATAAAATAATGAAATGAAATAAAATAAACCAGTCTGCTATTAGATCTCACATCTCTCCTACTGAGTTTCAGAAGAGATCTTTACAATGTCCCGTACCAGACAGCAGGTCTGTCAAATGGTCAGTGAAGTTTTTAGCTCTCTAGACCCTTTTTACATTTCTGAGCTTCTCAGAAGCAGAATTCATCATAGTCAACTTCTATCAACTTCTACAGGGGTGAACAGAAACTACAAGAAAAACAATTTTTGCGTTCTTTTTGTCCCAACAGAATAAGAAAACAATCCATGATAACATTTCTTTAACTTTCCAAAAGAGGAAAAATATTGAGCGATTGATTACATTGGTCAGAGTTTCTTTATTGAGAAAAAATCTCAACAATTCTTAAAATGTGCACAGATTTAGCCTACTTGTCAGGGATCTCAGCAGCAAGAATAAAAACATTCTTCCAAGACCAAGTCATCTGAGCTGATTTCCACATCCATTTAACACCAATACTTTTACTGTACGTCATTTGTGGCTATTTTTGGTTCTCCTTAGAAATCTAAAGAGAAACTTCTGCAACAAAGTTCATACATGTACATCTCTGCAATGAAAGAGCAACTTCTGAACAATAAAATATTCCTCTGGGTGTACTGTGAAAAACGATAAAAATATAAATGTGATTATAAATTCTGTCCTATTTAAAAATATGACAGATGTTGCATATAAACGCTATAAATAATACATCACAGGTCAAACATAAAACACACTGACGGTGACACAATATGCTTATTTGAGGATTTGTCAAGAGAGGAGATTTTCAGCTCGGATTTGTAAATATTCAGATATCGTACAGAGCGTTTGCTCGGAAACTTGTGCGTGTTTGTACTGTTTTGTGGTGATTATGCAACAACAGCAGGGATGATTCAGCAGTCAAATGCTCGCTCATAGATTCCAGCCATGCAAATTCTTGCAGCTATTTGACTCTCATTTTAAAACCAGTTTGCATGCTAGGCTCTCGCCTCCATGCTTTGACTTCCATTCATCAAACTTACAAACTGAGGAACTAAGCCTTCCCACAGTCACACTGGGAGTTTCACTCTCACAATAGGTTCCTATTAGCACCAAAAAGGGTTTTACACCCTGATGCCATAGAAAAACCTTTCTTGAAGCCAACATGAAATTATTCCAAGAAAAGAAAAAAGCCTGAGAACTTTGAAGTGTATGAACTTCTGAAATGAATTTCCTTATCAGCTAGGTCACAAAGGCCACTTAAAGGGATGGTTCACCCAAAAAATTATATTTAGTAATTGTTTACTCACCATTGTTTCATTTCAAATCTGTATGCTGTTCATTTTCCTGTGAAGCAAACTTTTGATGAATCTTCAAGCAACTCTACACAACATTTAATAGTGACCAAGCTGTAAAACAAATGGAAGCAAAAAACATCAAAGATAAACAACCACAACTACAAAAAACCACCATCACCATAAAAGTGGTTCACACGACTCGTGCTATAGAGTGCTGCAGGAATTATGTATTTTTGTAGGCCAAACCATGGAAGCTAGTTAGCATCGTCCTGAAGTCAATGGGTTTTTTTGAATGAGTTTTTGGTTAAATGCCTGAAATAAGGTCTGAACACAAGCTCAAGATATTTTCACGTTTTACTCTACGACAACACAATAAATCAGTAATATCAGTTTTTTTAAGCTTTCACTTGCCTAGCAAAAGGAGATTCCTAAATGAGACTATAGAGGCCCTCAAGGAAATCTCAACTACTCACTGGTCCACTTTCACAGCCTCATTGTTTATAACTGTGCCCTTGGAAACTATTCTAACTCAGACATTCAGAGAAAATGAGTTGTGGAAAGTTTGACGAAGTCATGCGACCATGGGTGTCATTCGTGTATAACCTCTGTTTAACTTTTTACTTCTGGTGATGGTAATTGAGCTTCAAACCTCATAAAAGTTACGTTCATTTGTAGTGTTGGAAATTGAAAATCAATTCCAATTCCAGAATCGGATACTTAAGGTCAGGAATCAGATACTTCTTGTAAAATTCAAATTTCAATTCCACCTATCAATTTCTGTGTGCACATCTTTTTCTTTTAGGTGGCGAAAAGGGGCTGTTATAAATGTGTTTGTCTTTGAAGCATTCATTCAGGAGATTTATTCAAAAACACTGATTCATCCAGTAACGAGACAAGTAAATCTTGAGTGAGCCATTGAATCATTCCATTCATAAATTCCATGAGATTTTTAGTTTTCTAATATTTTTTTTCTACAGAATTGTGAGAGAACTACATCCTCCATTAAAAAAGTCTCAATTTATCCAGAATCATGCAGCTCTATTTTGCACATAAGCAGCTCTTAATCGAGTCCAGTTTTTATGTAGCCGGCTGATTTTTTTGTTCATGGTATTCAGCAGCAATTAAATGTTTTGCAAAAAGAGACAGAATAAATATGTTTGCTATCTAAATGTTTGACTTCTTTTTTTAACCACATTGGAATCGAAACTGGGAATCAATAAGAATCGGAATTTGAATTGATAAAATTCAAATGATACCCAACCCTATTCATTTGTGAAGATCATCATGATGAACCATATGTTTAAGAATCATAAACTTTTTTGGGTCACAGAGCTTATTTGCTGCAATAATCCAAGAGCCAATATAGAAAAATCCCATTGGTTTTTTGGGTGATGCAAACTCCTGGGCTGGCCTACAAAATAATCATATCAGCACTCTATATCCATGTCTTTATGTTAAGAACAGACCCAAAAGTAAAAAAAATAAGATCTCCAAGTCAATGATGTGAAACCTGGCATTGGCACGTGTCTTTTGAATCTGATTATGGATGTGAATTAGATTTGAGAGCTGCAGAAGGTCGTTGAACCTAATGTTCTTTGAAAAACCTTTATTTTTAAGCATGTACATTGCTAAAACGTTATCCCATATTGAACTTGGTTTCCACTAATTCAGATGCTTTGACTGTGCTCTGGTCATATGTCAAGACTCAAGCCCGGATGTGTGAATGAATCCCTTTTAAATCGGCCCATGTCAGGTTTAGTTACATACCTGCGCGGATGCCCGAGCGATCAGGTGTGCCTTGGGTCATATGCGCGCATTGTAACTCATTTAGAGCTGCAGTGTAAACGCTGAGGTTTTTGTGAGAGGATTAATGAAAGGCTTAACAAGAACGTTCCCGGTTTGTGCTGTGTGCGTCCTCATAGGGAGGGCAGCAGTTACGGGCCCACGAAAGGATCAGGTCAGGACGCCCCATGCTGGGGGCCATGCTGTCCTGGGTTGTGCGGTGCATAAGAGGAGAAGCGATTTAACAAATCAGGCTTATTTCTCTGGTGAGACTTCTAGGCACAATGTGAAACTGCTCACAGGTGGAGAATTTATTATTATGCCTCTGTTTAAATTTTAACATTTCTGGGGCACAACCAAAGGGAACCACAGGTATAATTTCATTTAAAGAAACTGATTTTTGAATGCTAACATACAAACAGACCTACCTGAGTGGCAACATTGGCATGCAGAGATTTCTTTCCTGATATGTTTCCTATCGAGACAGGAAGTTTGGGTGGGGCATATTAAAGGATTGAGCCTTTTTTTTAAAAATAGCCAATAAGCTTTAGTTTACATGAAAAACAGAATCAAGTGGTTCGAGGGCATTTTATTGGGTAAATATTTGTATACGCCCCTCAGGGTGAGATAAGTCATCAGTATTTTTGGTCTGTTTTCCTAGAAGACTGTAAATATTTAAACCGTTTATCAACTTTTAGGAGTACACAAGCACATAAATGACTTTAAAGCTATAAACATGGACTAAAACCTACAAATGATTAATATTTATTGAATGGAGTCAATAAATAAAAGAAAAAACTGTAATAAAATTATACATATATACACGTGTATATATATATATATATATATATATATATATATATATATATAGATATGCCTGGCTCAATTTTTAAATAAAATTTTTTTGAAATTCCTATGGAAAAAATGAATGGGAAAAATATTGCTGGAACTAAGGCCGCTGAGCAAGTGGGCGTTCACATTCAGGCTTTATGTATAGCTCTGTATCTTTGTACTTCTGAGAGAACAGTATCTTTATAATGCTATTTAAAGCATACCTGGTACGATCTACAAAAACACTGATAAAGTATACACTGTTAGCTATCGCATGTAACTGGTTCAGGAGTACAGCATTAAGAAATCTGGACCCCTGTGGTCCTAATCGCCTCAGATTAAAGATACACTATCAATATAAAACGATAAGAGCGCTACTAAAGTTAGTTAAATGGATTTACAGCTAATACCACTGCAATCTGTTCATCTCTACTTCTCAAATGACATCTGCTGATTGTGTTTAAACCAGTTTATAAGACCACAGACTGATATTGCTGTAGTGAATCAAACAAAGCAAATCATACCCAGAAAACCAGAATGAATGTTAAAAAAATATTTATTGAGAATTGTGTAAAAAAATAGCTTTCTAAACATAATTTACATTGCTAAATCAGAAAAACAAAATCCGAGTTGCAATCATGCCTACTAAAGGTGAAAAAGAAACCATGTAAAATCACTCATTCCTCAAACATTCATGAGGTCATTTCCTCCAACATATGCACAGCAGACAGTTTAAATTAGGTGACAAACACGACTTCAGACTGGTATGGTTTACCATCAGCAGTACTCCATGCATCGAGAAACAGAAGTGCTTTCGAAGATTATTTACAACATATGTACATATCATTCTCAAAAAAGGCTTTAAATATGGTAAAAATACATTTAAATAATTTGTGGGCCCTTCGGTGGTGGAATGAGAAAAACTTTGCAGAAAATTGCTTCTTAATAAATAAATAAATATTTCCACTTCCATCTCGTTTCTTTTAAGACACTCCAATAAATATCATTTACACATAAGCCTCGTCATGGAATTGAGTCATCTGACCGAGCTATTTACAGTATAAACAAAAATAATATGCAGAAAATGTAGTCTTTTTTACGTCGTAGTTGCATTGCTTTGTGCATCTGTGACAATGAGTGGTAGTTGTTGAGGGTTACTCAGTACAAAGGAAGAGGAAAAAGGAAAACAGCGGTTTGAAAGAGTGAGGTAAGACTTTTCATTCTGCAGAGGTTTGTGAGGTCGATTTGGTTACTCTCTCTGACGTATTAGAGTAAGACCGACAGTTACCTGCCAGAAGCAGATAAAGTGGAAGCAAGAAGGTCAAAAAAGACATCTGGTTAAGGAGTAGAGTGTTACAGTGGCTATTACTCAATTCAAGTATTTCCAAAAAAAAAAAACAAAACAAAAAAAACAAACCCTTGATCTTGCACAGAAGGCACTAAAATTATTAAGCTCGGCTGATCTGCTTCCTAAAGGAACAGCCCTGACGTAGCAGATCGGCACTCATCGCAGCACGACTGCGTCGGGCGTCCCCGAGCTCCTCCCTACACTGGCTGAGATGGGCTTCTCAATCTACCCATGTCCGACAGCAGTGTTGACAGTCATTTGGTTACAACGAGCCAGACTTATGGGACCCTGAGCCACAGGGGGGCAGGAGACGAGAGATAACAGATCTCACTAAAAGGTGGATCTCTCCCTTTTTTGGCCTAGCCTAGAGCTCCCGCCTAGCAGCAATGCTCAAAACAAAAGAATAACATGTGTGTTTTTTTTTTGCACTGCTCAGTCCACAGGTACCCTGGGAGGTTTACTGCTGTAATGGAAAGTCTCTACGTATGCATTCAGATAGAGTCATTTGCACACAGTGACTGCTGGGACAGCAGCGGGCTGATGCTGTGCAGTCTGATCTCAGTGTTGTCCGTAGGGGGCGCCGAGTTCTGCATCCAAGGGTGGTTGATGATGTCCTCGAAAGACGGGCGTTCTGCGGGGCGGAGGGCCAGGCACCACTTGATAAGCTGCTGGCACTCTGTAAAACAACAGGATGTGCGATTATATCCCTGCAATAAACGCATAAACCTCCTAGAAGGTGGCGTCATGTGATCTACGAGTCTCACCTGTGGAGATTCTCCGCCTGAACAGCACCTGTCCGCGTACAATCTCTTCGTCCTGCTCGAACGGGATGTCTCCACACACCATGTCGTACAGCAGGATGCCCAGAGACCACACGGTTGCGGATCTACCGTGGTAGCGGTGAAACTTGATCCACTCTGGTGGACTGTAAACACGTGTACCTGAAGAGAGAACAGAAAACAGATGCATTTAAACTCATGATTCTGCAACACTGAAACACAAAAATGCAATAAAACAGCATATACGTTTTTATTTCAGTACCTGACAATCCCAAACACTAAACTAAACATTGTAGTAAAAGGTGTGGCAGGAAAAAGGCGTGTAGTGTTTGAACATTATTGTTATGGCACAATGTTAATGCGCACAGTCATGTGCTCGGGAGCGTGACGGCAGGCGCGCGCATGTGGAGAAACTGGTTGCCATGTGACTTGTGTTTACAAACTTTGAGTTGTAATAATTCCATTTCCCACCGGCGGGGGCGCCAAATCCACAACCCAGCGAAATGCGTTTTCCCCAAAGCAACATAATACAAAAATAAACAAATCATCACGCCGACCGATTTATTAAGCTTGACATGACTAGTCAACGATGAAAGGGGGTCATAATACACATTTATCAAGCGATTAATGCCAGATATGTTTGATAAATTCGTTTTAGAAAGTAAAAACATCGCCTCAATATATAAACATACACCCTTTTTAGAGCTTGTTAGGAGTCCCAAACCATCGAATTTAGATGTCTAAACGTATTTAAAAATACATTAAGCAATTTCTAGCCTATGATTTTGGTTTGTTTATATAATTTCCACTCGCAAAGGCGTACTAGTATTTACAGATTAAAAATAAATAAACATTAATATTCACGACACAAATTTCCATGAGGCCAGCCAAGCACGTATTTTAATTTCCCCCGATCCCGCCACGTTTTCCGTGACCGTGGGAACCCTGGCTTGAAGGTCATGCAAATGGCTCTTACCGTCGAAATCGGTGTAAACGGTGTCTTTGAGTAATGCCCCCGATCCAAAGTCGATGAGCTTCAGGTCGCCGGTGCGTAGGTCGATAAGAATATTCTCGTCCTTGATGTCACGGTGAACGACGCCGTTGTTGTGGCAATGACGCACGGCTTCCAGAACCTGGCGGAAAAAGTTCCTGGCGAGCTCCTCCGGTAACGCGCCCTTCTCCGTGATGAAATCAAACAAGTCCTTGACGGTCTCCGGTCTTTCCATGACGATAATGAAGCTGTCCGGTCTCTCGTACCAGTCCAGCATCTTGATCACGCCACGGAATCCAGTGCCGACCTTCTTTAACAGGACGATCTCCATTGGGACGCGCGCGCCATTGGGCTGGAAACGGAGGACATGTTCGTTTAGTGACGCTGTCATATATTATTTATATGCGATATTTTTTCATTCAAATAATACGATTATAATCTATTTAATTAAATACTCACCAGCTCTCCCCATTCAGTCACACGATCTTTTGCAACATGCTTAATGGCAACCTAGAAATTATAAATAAATGCATTATTAAGCAGTGAAGTGATATATTATATATACATTGTTCATAACATATATAAAACATTCTAAACGTTCACACTTATTATGTAAACAAAAATCCTCCATTCTGAACCTACCGGCGCGCCATCGGCGATCCTTAAACCCGCATACACCGTCCCGAAACCGCCGCTTCCCAGCACAGAGCCGACCTGATACACCTTCTCGAACGGCTCTTTCTCCTTAACTGTCGATAGAAGACATGATAGATTCATAAGAATTGATAAAAGACATAAAATTATATAAGAACTGGAAATCTGACGCACGCGCTATTCCCAACACTCAGTCTGCTGACGTGAACAAGCCCAAGACCACAACACACACACACACACACACACACACACACACACACACAGAGGCACGCGAGAATAACCGTCCTCTAACCTTGAAGCTGGATTTTCGCCGGCATGTCCACGGTGGAAATGTGAGCGAATGTGTTTAATTTTGATAGAAGCATTTTATAATCCGAAATGCGAGTTCTTCTCGAGGGTTATTCCAATGTTGAGGTCGAAATCCGTCGTGTAGAGATGATGTAGGGAAGGTCTACTTGAGGGATCCGGTCGAGAAGCCTGTAGAAATCCCTTCTCATCGAGACTCGATGGGTTTAGATTCTCGAGACGAACTTTAAACGACCGCGCAAGGTCTATTCCAGTTTAGAGCATGAAATTAAATAAACAAACGATTAATATATATCGAACATAAATATTATTGTCTGAGGTGCGCGACGGACACAAACACCCGGCTTTCTAAAGCGCGAGGGAGGGGCAAGAGCCGTTATATAGCAGTAGTAAAAGGGAGGGGTAGCTGTGCGTACGTCTTTGGTGGCCCCGCCCACAAACACGATTCAGCCAATGAGTAATACGCCTGCCTCTGCAGAAAAAGGTCAATCAAATATGAAAATAAAGGAAAACGTAGACGTGGCGGGAATCAAAACCCGCCAAATAGTCGAGGCTTTTTTTGAGTGCGTTTAGCCGGCGTGGGGCAGACGGGGAGAATGATTCACATGGCTGAGTGTATATAACTAAAGCCCCCGTTGCAGATTCGGAGTATTATTTCACAGAAGTTTGAAGAGTACTACAAAATAGATGCATGCTTTATACATACAATCTTGTAAAAGGACTGAAAAGATGCGTATTATGTATAAATATATACATATATATATATATATATATATATATATATATATATATATATATATATATATATATTTAAGAATAGATAGATAGATAGAAATTGACTTTAGTACAGTGACAGTATAATAGTCAATGTGCAACTTTAAAGTTTTCCTTGTATACAGCCTTCAAGAAACCCAAACAGTTCACATGGTCAAAGAGGAAGAGACAACATTACATGGAAAAAAAACAAACAAACAAAAAAAAATCTGCAGTCTAATGAAACCCACGTTTTCCTTTTCTGTACAAAAAATGTGTCATCATCCCAATGGATATAGCGCTTTTGTTTTTGTTTCAGTCATGTGAAGTAAGTCTACAAAGTGTATATGAAGACCGCATGCACTGCATTACCTCATTAATCTCAAATTAGCGCGCAAAGTTTTTTTTCTCCTATTGGGGGGCAACAGGCTTTATTTAAATAGAGAACAATGCCGGTCGCTATGGAAATGAGGCGCATACCAGGCATTCTTTCAAACTGGGTGGCCGGTTTTAAACTCGGCGGCAGAATGTGGGAAACTTGAGATAAAAGACTTGCAGACCCATCCCCCATGTCTCTTGTCTTGTCTTTCCCGCGCAAATTATTGTTTGAATGGCACTTGCTCTCCCCGTCTTCTGTATTTTTCCCGCCCTTTGGATATACGCCTAAACTTCAACAAAAAAACTGATGTAAACCTATATTAGGGGGGTTTCACACCTGGTCACTTCTTGTTTACTCATTGTATAGTTAAGTAGCAAAGACCAAGTGTAAATGCCCTCAAAGACCCATTTGAGATGTATAGTAATCTGATCACTCAGACTCCCTCAGGAGGTGGTTTCAAATACATACAAAGAAGCAACTCGGCCAAGTGTAAATGCATCTGCTTGTTCAGGCCGCATATGTAAACTTTACTCCTCCCAAACAAAACAGCATCAGTATACAGAAGTTTGGGACACGTGGATGAGGCACATGGATAGAGCAACAAAAACACTCAAAATATTAATTGCCATATGGGCTGAAGAGTGGGTTTAACAGAGAATTTTGTTGCCCGGCATCAGCATCATCACGGAAGTGAACTCTGTTATATTTGCAGATAGCGTGGGAAGGTTGTATTTATATCCATTCTGCGGAGACACATTTACGTGGCCAAGTGTAAATAGAATGTGCATATCCAATCAGATATCAATTGATCAAAACACATGAAGTGACTAAGTATCCGGCTTATTTATAATGTATAACGTGAAGCCTTTTTTGAACGAAAGCTTGATATTGCCAACTGGTATTTCTTATCATACTATTTAAATATTGTCATAATTATAAACTTACTGGTTTGTCATGCAAACAGTTTTACCATCTACTGCACTTTGTTATTCTTCTAGTTGTTTACCTATAGCAGCTAATGAATTGGAAGTCTTGTACAAAGAAAACGTCTCAAGGTTACGTATGTAACCCTGGTTCCCCGAGGGAACGAGACGCTGCGTCGGACGCTTTGGGAACGCCTTCAGTGAGACCATGCTCTGAAACATGTGTGTAATCAAACCAATGAATGGACGCGATGTCACGGACGGGGTGACACGTGACCAGGAAGCTATAAAAGCACGTGAGGTGGATACACCGGTAGCTTCTGAAGAATGAGGGAAGCGCTAGCAGGGATGCCGGAAGTATGGCAGGAGACGCAGCGTCTTGTTCTCTCAGGGAACCAGGGTTACATACGTAACCTTGAGACGTTCCCCTTCAGGAACACGAGCTGCATCGAACGCTTTGGGAACGAGATGCCCATGCCGCTAGACTTTCAAGTCCCTGCGTAATGTGTATGAACTTCAGCACAGCTACGGCAAAAGGACGGAAGAACCAGGACCGGTACGAATGTCAAGGTCGTAGAACCTGACAAAGGTGAGCGGAGTAGACCAGCCCGCAGCGTTACATATATCCTGCATAACCACACCCGACAGGAAGGCCTTAGAGGCCTCCACACTTCGAGTGGAGTGAGCCTTGACCCCTAAGGGTGAGGGAAGGCCAGAGGACTCATATGACATAATAATGGCATCAACAATCCACCTACTGAGGGTCTGCTTAGTGGCAGGAAACCCTCTCTTGGAAGGACCATAGCAAATGAATAACTGGTCGGACTTCCTCCAAATGGCAGCTCTGTGGACATATGCATCCAGTGCTCGCATTGGACACATGCAATTTAGCTTCTGCTGGTCAGGCTCCCGAAAGGGAGGAGGACAGAATGCCTGAAGTACGACAGGCCATGGTACTGAGGAGGGCACTTTAGGGACGTACCCCGGCTTGGGGTACAGAAAAGCTTTGGCCAAGCCGGGTGCAAAGTCTAGGAAGGAGGGGGCCACTGACAGGGCCTGCAAATCTCAGACTCTCTTCAGTGATGTGATAGCTAACAAGAAGACAGTCTTAAGTGTCAGAACTCGATCTGAAACCTCCTCTAAAGGTTCAAACGGAGGTTTACAGAGAGCCTCCAGGACTATGGCCAGATCCCATGGGAGGATACAAGATCGTAAGGGAGGCCGCAGCCTCAGCGCACCGCAGAGGAAACGTGTAACCAGGGGGTGCCTTCCCACAGACTGACCACCGAGAGGGGCATGGTAAGCAGTTATAGCCGCCACGTACACCTTCAGGGTGGAGTGGGTCAACCCTGCAGATAATCTAGCCTGCAAGAACTCCAGCACTGAACTGACCGGGCAGTTAACTGGGTCAAGCTGGCGATCTCTGCACCATGAAGTGAAAAGGTTCCACTTTAGGCCATACAGTTTCCTCGTAGAGGGAGATCTGGATTGGAGGATGGTCTCAACAACCTCGGTTGAGAGACCAGAAGCTACGAGTTGTGCCCCCTCAGGGGCCACACCCACAGCTTCCACAACTCCGGGCGGGGGTGAAAGATGGTGCCCCCCGCCTGTGAGAGGAGATCCCTCCTGACGGGAATCTCCCATGGAGAGCCGTCGAGAAGGGAATATCAGGTCCAAGAACCATACTCGGCCCGGCCAGAACGGGGCTACTAGTAGCAGACGGACCCCGTCCCGGCGCACTCTCTGCAGAACTCCTGGGAGCAGAGCAATCGGGGGAAAAGGGTACAGACAAAGCCTCGGCCAAGTCTGTACCGTGGCATCCAGCCCCAGCGGAGCTGGATGAGTCAGAGAGCACCAGAGGGGACATTGCGATGTCTCTTGAGTCGCAAAGAGGTCCACTTGAGCCTGGCCAAAAACTCTCCAAATTTGCTCCACCACCTCGGGGTGAAGCATCCATTCCCCGGGGCTCGGCCCCTGTCTCGACAGGATGTCTGCTCCCATATTGAGGTGCCCAGGAATATGCACTGCTCTCAGCAAGAGGAGTTTGTCCTGGGACCACACAAGGATCTGGTGCGCCAGCTTGTACAAGGGGCGCGAACGCAGACCTCCCTGGTGGTTGATATAAGAGACCACCGATGTGTTGTCGGTGTGCACCAATACATGGCGATCTCTCAGGTCTGGGAGAAAGAACTTCAGTGCTCGAAATACGGCAAGCATCTCCAGGCAGTTGATGTGCCACGTGAGATGGCGGCCGCTCCACAGACCGCGGGCAGGGTGGCCACTCATGACCGCACCCCAACCGGTGAGGGACGCATCTGTCGTTAGCGTTACGTGACGACAAGGAACTCCCAACACCGACTCCTGTGACAAAAACCAAGGTTTCCGCCACATGTCTAAGGCACGAAAGCATTGCCGCGTGACCTTGATCATGCAAAGCGGATTTCCCCTCGGGGAAAACCCCTTGGTCTTGAGCCACTACTGTAGGGGTCTCATGTGCTGCAGGCCAAAAGGTATCATGTTGGACGCAGCTGCCATCAGACCCAGCAGTCTCTGAAACTGCTTTACAGTGAGTGACCGGCCTTTGACTCTCGCGACTGCAGTGAGGATCGACTCAATCCGAGCAGGAGACAACTGTGCCTGCATCGTGGTCGAATTCCACACCACGCCCAGATAAGTGGTCCTCTGTAATGGAGAAAGCACACTTTTCTTTGCGTTTAGTCTTAACCCCAACTCTCTCATATGGGCAAGAATGACATCTCGATGTCGAACCACCGTCTGCTCTGTTTGAGCTAGAATCAACCAATCGTCGATAATTTAGTATGCGGATACCCTGGAGTCGCAGTGGAGCCAGAGAATCATCCACACACTTCGTGAAAGTTCGGGGTGAGTGTGCAAGGCCGAACAGAAGAACCCGATATTGGTAAGCTGTGCCCCCGAAAGCAAACCTCAGGAACTTCCTGTGCTGAGGAAGGATGGAGACATGAAAATATGCATCTTTTAGATCTATCGTGACAAACCAGTCCTCGGACCTGATTTGAGAAACGACCTGTTTGATCGTGAGCATCTTGAACTTCAGTCGCATGACTGAGCGGTTCAGCTGACGCAGGACGACAGTTTGAGCGCCACGCGCTCTGCGTAGGCGGAAGAAACCGCTCCGTCAGAGCGTGCTTCCAAGCCCTGGGAGGTGGCGCTGGATCCCGCGGCAGAGGAAGGAGAAAGGGACTCACCTGTCTCCATTCCCTCCTCAAAGAGAGCCCTCTGGGAGCGAAGCGTCCGTAGCGAGAGGTGCTCACAATGCGGACATTCAGCTTCCTCGAGAGCTGTTTCGGACTGTTCCTTGTTTCGCTCCCCTTATCAGACTTAGACTTAGCCTTTGGCATGGCTTTATCGTTTCTCACAGTGACAGACAACGGTAAATAGGACATACACACACAGAGCACTTCGCTGAATGACAGAAGCTGCCGGTGTATCCACCTCACGTGCTTTTATAAGTTCCTGGTCACGTGTCACCCCGTCCGTGACGTCGCGTCCATTCATTGGTTTGATTACACACGTTTCAGAGCATGGTCTCGCTGAAGGCGTTCCCAAAGCGCTCGAAGCAGCTCGAGTTCCTGAAGGGGAACAGCTTACTTCTGCATTGAAATATAAGGTTTATATTGGCTCCAAATATATTTGAACACTTAAGTCACACATAAAAATGTATGTAAGAATGTCATTGCATTTACCAATATCGCACCATGTATGAATGTATGTTGTAAGTTATGTATTATACTTACATAACTATATATATATATATATATATATATATATATATATATATATATATATATATTATACCTACAAATATATATAAAATAGTTTGTAATTTAATGCAATGACATTTATAGAGTACATTTCAAAGTGTGACTTCAGTCTCCAAATAAGGGTTATTATTGTTAACTAAAATTATTAAAACATTTTTGTTAATTGAAATAAAGCTGATAAAATAAAATATAAAAGATGAAAAACTAAATTTAACTAAAACTAAACAAAAATGTTGCCTTAGTTACTAACTGAAATAAGTTTAGGCACTAAAATTGCTAATTGGAAATAAATAAAAACTAAAACTGAAATAAAAAAACTAAATAAAAATATAAATAATAAAAATAAATAATAAATAAATAAACAAAAAAACCTAATAAAAATTAAAAACTAAAATTGAAATAAAAAATGAAAATATTATTCAAAATATTAATAAAAACTATATTAGTATATAAATATCAAAATAACACTGCTCCAAATACGTTTTTGGCCTGCTATACTAGTGCCATTATTATAATTAAACCATTTGCTCAAATTACCTTGTGTTTAGTTTTAAAACTTCACTAACGTTTTCCCTTCCGTTACCATTGTGACAAGTTTGCGCTTCTCAAAAAAGCCAGTGAGTCATAAATTTACAGATTAATGTGTGTGATTCATAAGTTGGCTTTTGTGCTTGTGTGGTGTTTCTTTTTTTACCCAGAATCCTGTTTTTGTTCAGTTCAATCACAATGCTGGCGCTCCGTTTTGATGATTCAGAGATCTGAACTCTCATCTAGATGAAGATATGCACGACTCCCCTGGAGAGCAGAAATGAAAAAATACTTTTCTCGCTTTAGAAAGAAAACCATGGAAATAAAATCAAATGCATAAATAAATAGAACTTCAAGGAATGACGGATAACCAAACGCCGTTTGATTACTATCATTCAGGCAGCAAATTAGAGTGCTTTATGCATGTCAGAATAGTGCCTTTTTCTTCGCATCCACATTAAGTCTTGTACATCATCTTCTTACAATGCACCGCTAGCCCCCAGCGGGACTCGCTCAGGCTGATTTAATAGAGCTGGTTTAACGGCTGCGGCCCGCTATAATGAGTCACCTTCTCTGTGCACTTCAGGGCTGATTATGGGCCGCGCTTAGGTAAGAGCGAGAGGCGCTCTGAAATGGAGACGCAGTGGGGGTCTATGTAATATAAAGCTGTATGAAGGTATGACAGCACTGACATCTTTAGCTGCCTGCTCAGCAGAGGAGAGAGTGACAGCCGCCTGGTGCCCGGCTCATCTGACATGAACAGCGCTTGCGCTTTTATTAGCCCACGATGATAAAGACAACTCAAGTGCTAGTTTGAAACTTCAGACTCCATTCCTCCAGTGTGCAAACCCCCCTCTCCACTCCTGAGATCCTGATTGGAGGGAGGGGAACCATGGGGAAAACCATGAGTGGACTTCAAAGCCATGTGGGAAAGGCTACCGAAGAGCAGGGGTTTACACGGGGTCAACTTTCATGTCAGTAAAAACACAAGGTCAGAGGTTGCTGACATACCTGTTCAGCATTCCACGGCCCTCCTCCAGGAAATGACCCTCACTTGTCTCAATTTGGGGGGCCACCTGAAAGCTTATGGAGAGCTCACAGCATGTTCCAGGATTAAATCATTGTCAGAGACGCACCAGAGATGGGTAAGTAAATGAGATGCTTTTGCTCCTAAAATTTTTGTTTGGATTGTTTGGTCTTGGTTTGAGCCTGTAAGCAAATAACGCCAGCCAACAGCAGAAGATAACGGATATGACTCATTCCATATCAAAACTAACATGCTGAATCATTGGAGGGCTTTAAATATGCAGCTAAAACTGAAAACACAGCTGTCAGTCTTCTCCATAGGAAAGGAAAATGGCATAAATCACTTTAATAAGTTTCTTCTAGACAGCAGTGGGATTAAATGGAGAATTTTGATCAAGTTGCCTGCTCCTCTGATTTTATTTTATTTTATTTTTTAATTTTTTTAATGGAGGAACTCTATATCTCAAACTATGATTTGCTAAAACCTTAAAATCAACATGAACACCAATATTTTTTATTAAAATTTCCCAACTCTAAATTATCTAGGCTATGCTATTCTGATTAATTTATGAACTCTTTTTTTTATATATATATCAGATTTACATTAGTGTTAGAACTTCTTTTTTTTTAAAAGAACTTAATACATTTATTCAGCAAGGATGCAATAAATTAATCACAAGTGATGAAAAGTAAAGACTTTTACATTGTCACAAAAATTCTACTTCAAATAAATTCTGTTTAACTTCAGCAAAGAATCCCTGAAAAAAATGTCATAGTTTCCACAAAAATATTAAGCAGCACAACTGTTTGCAACATCGATAAAGTAATGTTTCTTTCTGCAGATCAGCATATTAGAATGATTTCTGAAAGATCATGTGAGACTGAAGAATGTAGTAATGCTGAAAATTCAGTGTTGCCATCACAGGAATAAACTACATTTTAAAATATAGTATTTTTATTGATCTTTGTATTTCTTATCAAATGAATGCAGCCTTGGAAAGCATAAGAAATTTCTTTATATAAATCTTACTGACCATCTTTTGAATGGTAGTTTATAACTCTACTGTGTCAAACTATTCATATTTTGTCTATTTTCAGGGAATTTTCAAAGGAACCTTTGAGAAATAATGACTTTTCCCCCTTTCTGCCATCTGTCAGTCAAACAGATAGTCCCGGCCCAAACTTCAAACTATTGATTGAGTCAAAGTTGCTGTGTTGGGCTGGTCTCAAAAAAACAGATTAATGTTTTGATAGCGCCACAGAGACACAGTGTTTATACTTTGGAAGTCACCCTGCAAATGACTTTCTTAGATTCCCTCATCATAAAGTGAAAGTATTTTGACAATTTGCAGAAATCACCTCTATTAAGTCTTCATATCTATGAAAGAGCAACCTTAAGCAATCCAATTTTCCTCCAAGTCTAAAAATTCACATTGTCACATTATCAGCACAAAAGAACATATTTGTTGCCAAGGTCAGGAATGTCACTCTGCTTTGTGTCCCAGACAGCATCCTATCAGTTAAGCACTCGTACACAAGCACTGGATGGCAGGCTTTCCTGGCCTCCCTCCCGTTTCAGCAGATCTGATGATAGCCCCTCACTACTGTAATGCTTTTAGAGGTCGCAGAGCAGCAAATTACCTTCTGGAATGCGATTCAGTTTGGGATGGCCAGGAATTTGCTGAAGCAGTACTAGAGCATGTCACTTCTCAGCTCAGGCTGAAAGAGTGTAAGTGCATTTGGCTGTGTGCATGAATACAGCGGTCACGTTTAGCTGGACACCATAAACAGGTTAACATAATTATCCTTTAGCAAAACAGATTACAGAGCGCCCATCTGATATATCATCATCATCATCACATGGCTATCTCCACGTGTTTTTCTCCTCTATATTCCGTATGACCCACTGCCTGGGTTTATTTTTGTGTTCATCCCATTTTTAGTGGAGGGGATTTTTCCAAGTCATTTCCTCGTGATGATCACAACCCAACTGAATCAAAACACAGACACCATTACTCAACAGTAACCTAATGGTAAAACCCCACACAAGCTGGGGGAGAGCTGTACACTTCCTCTTGATTTGCATCATGAGTGAATCAAACTGTCTAAACCGCCTTGCCAAGCAGCGGCCAATCGTGTTGTTTGGCAACAGGAAGCTTTGTGACCTCACTGTAGACAATCACGGTTTCAGCTCCCAAATGGAATAAAAAAATGTAGAACCTGAACTAGATTCATAGTCATTGTTTTTTTCCCTTTGCCCTGATTAAGTGATGTAATTTTAGAGTGTTTTGGAGTTTCGGGCTGTTTTGACAAAGAGCAAAGCAAAACAGTGATCTATTATTTTCCGTTTCGACATTAGAGTAGTTCCTTTGTCTGAAATTAAATTTTTTATTAAGGGCCACCGGAATTGATTTTCAGGGACATTTTCTTATTTTATGAGGGCATATGATGTTCTAAACATAAAAAGAAAAGAAAAATACTAATGCTTGACAATCAATTAACTGAAATAAATTCTTCCTCTGAACAAATGTGTTTATTTTAAAATCAAATCAACTTTCGACATCGACATCTCTTGTGCTCATCAAGGCTTCAATTAATTGATGAAAAAATACAATAAAAAACAGTAATACTGTGAAATATTATTACATTTTAAAATAACTGTTTTCTATTTGAGTATCTTTTATAATGTAATTTATTCCTGTCATGCAAAGATGAATTTTCAGCATCATTACTCCAGTTTTCAGTGTCACATGATCCTTCAGAAATCATTCTAATATGCTGATTTGCTGCTCAAGAAACATCTCTTATTATCATCAATACTGAAAACATTGCTGAATGATATTTTGGAAAACATGATACATTTTTTATTCATTGTTTGATGAATAGAAAGTTCAAACGAACAGAACTTATTCTAAATAAAAATCTTTACTGTCACTTTTGATCAGTCTTTGCTGAAAAAATGCATTCATTTTCTCTAAAATGTTTTTTTTTTTACTGAACCCAAACTTTTAAATGGTGGGTCTTCTATAAATAACACACAATAAATCATACCACAAACTCTCTAGAATTCATTTTAATTGGCTAGTGGCTATGCTAGATTAAATAGCTCTATACTGTTTGATGTAATCATTGTTTTAGAGTCTTTTGTTCCAAGCAACAGTATTCAAGCAACAGCTCTGACTAAATCTTAAAATAACTAGACAGGCCTTATGGCCTAGAATAGATTATGTAATATCTCCACTCATAGGTAACAGACGTATTCACTACGAGGGCCATTTGTGTCACTTTTGGTCACAAAAATGTTCATTTCTAACCCTGGTTCAAGTGGAAAAGAAAGCGCCTGAATTTAAGGTTGACATTTATGACTTTTACGCTAACTCTTAAATGATTAAACTAGATCCTCCGGGTTGGATTTATTAATGTGAAGTTCTATTCAATAGTTGCTGTTCTCTCTCTGACTCAACATGCCGCCCACCATCCACATTCACAGCCACATGCCTACAAGGACTCACTCAAGTCTTCATCATCTTTCTAGGCATATCTTTCATTGTCCAACAGAGCATGTGTAGTCCTTAGGTGTTACCTTTAGGGAGGGTGTGAGATGTTTGTCAATCAAAGGGTGTTCCCCTAACATCGTCAAAGTTCCTTGTAGTAAAATCCGACTGTTGACTGGTGCTTCTCCAGGACAGAAGTTACACCCAGCAGTCAAATATATATCAGAACAGAAGACGTCAATGAAAACAGTGCAAGCCGTGTGCTCAAGGCTTAAGAAAACTCCTATTGATCCTGGGTGGGAAAATGCAGCTCTTGGTGTTGGAGATGTTAACGATACAAATCTTTTATTCGAAGATACAAGCCTTCATGATGCACGATTGATCAGGGCGGTGTGCCGCATTGAAGATATTGATCAGCACCAGCGGGAGCCATATGCCTTTCCTTAGGGAATTTCATTTCCTTAGGGCCAAATTGACCTTGCTTTCTCTGTTGTATATGAGTGAATAAGGAAAAAGGAAGCACATGCTGGGGGTAATGAAGCATTGAAACTTAAATACAGGTGCAGGGTCGAAAGAATAAAGGCCTGTTCACACTAAGAGCGGAAAAGCAAAACGAATCATGCACAAAAGGTCTGTTCACACTGAGAGTGAAACAATAAAACACTGCATTCATTCACATGCTTTAATGAAAATGTGACAATGGAACATAAAATAATTTTTAAGCATAGCAAATATGTTTGTTCTTGGTGTGGGTAGGCCTTAAAGGCATAGTTCACCTAAAAAAAATAAAATTCTCTCATTATTTACTCACCCTCATGTCATTCCTAACTTGTTTGACCTTGAAAATGAACATCCAGTGTTGTTTGAACCTTAACGTTTGTCAAAATATCTTCTTTTGTGTTCTGCAAAAGAGAACAAAGAAAGTCATATAGGTTGTGAACAACATGAGGATGAGTACATGATAAAAGAATTTCCATTTTTGGGTGAACTATCACTTTAAGATGAGAAAATCTAGCAAGTGAACAGTCAAAGCAGTTGCTTTAGCCCATTTATTTTCACAGTCCACGTGTGCGACAGATCTTACTGTTCAGAACTTGTCATCTGATGACTAGCACATGATGAAATGCGGTGTGACACAGATGCTAGCACTTCAAGTGTCAGAGGAGTAGCATTTGGAGTCAGGCTAAAGTTTATGACAGGGTCATTGAGATGAGACAGGCACGGGCCCACACGCGCCAGGCTCACATGCCACCCTGACACACTGGGCAAGTCATTGGAGAGCTCAACTTCCAGCTGTATGCCTCTGTTCCAAGCTTGTGGAAGGAGCACAGAGAGTTTCTGCACTTTAGCATGGTGCACGTTTTGCACGTAATGGAGTTTCTCAGTTGTTTCACTGAAATATCAACTTTGATTAGATGTTTCTAGCAAAATGAGATACGATTGTTTCAACTTAGTCAATTTTTGACATACACAAATTAATTTAATGAGCTTAAATGAGTCTATACCTTGGGAGAATTTGATGAGAAATGTTAGAGCTCATGTTGAAATCTAAGCACAAATCTGAACTCAAATGTGAGCATAGTCTGAGACATTGCTGAGATATTTTCTGAAACTGGATGAGAACTATATTAACGGCGTCCCTCATTGACAGTCATGTAAATTAAAATCATACAATTAAAAAAGAATACAATTAATAAAATGTGTAAAAGTCACAGAAATTAAACTTATTTAATTTCAATATTGGATTTTAAAAAGAATACAATTTATTAATTGTGTATAATGAATGCAATTTATTTAAAAAAAACCCTTAAAATCAGTACAGTTGGTAAGTGTTGTGGAATTTAAAATCATGCAATTAAATAATTAAAATTTTTCAGTTAATAAAATCTGTAAAGTCGCAGAAGTTAAAATCATCCTATTTAAAAAAAAAAAAAAAAAAAAAAAAAAAAATCTATAAAAATCCAATTAATCCAAATCTGTAAAAGTCAAGGAAATTAAAATCATGACATTTATGAAAAATTCATACAATTCATGGAAATAAAAAATGCAATTAAAAATGGAATAAAAATTATTAAAAATAATGGAATTTAAAATCTCATAGAGATTTCCACATTGTAAATAGAAATTATAAATTGACTCTGCTCTACAGTATTATACTAGAAATTGCTCTTTCTCAGTGCAACTACTTTAAAATAATTGTTAAAAATGATTACGTTATCATAAACATATGCTATGAAATAATCATGGAAAAGTCAAGAATTTATTGGTCCTAAGATATGTGAATCTTAATGTGAAACCCCTGAGAAAAAGGGCATACAATAAAATCTGAGCAGCAGGAGATTAATTTGATTTCCATTTAATATCACTGCCACCCAGCAGAAACAACTGAGATTATACAGAGAGATCTCATTTGTGATTTTTCTTTTTCTTGTCCTCTCCTGACACCGTCTCCAAGTGCCCGTCCATTCAAACGGGATATAAACACAGCCAGCACGCTGTTCTAACAATAGCAGGTCTAATTACATACACAAACACGGATTTAGAAGGTCCCCTTTTTCCAGTTATCCACCAATCTCCTTTCCCTCCCGCCCACTCGCTGTCCTACGTAACAGAAGCGCTTAGAACGGAACAAAGATGTAGGAGTGCTGGAAATTAAGCTCTGTCCATGTTTACATTCATGACTGTGGACGTCAGCACGAGGACAGGCCACACGGAGTGAGATGCATCGACACAGACGAGAGCTTCTGTTGACTTATTAGTGGCATGGAGGATGCACATTAATGGAGAGTGGTGGTGGGGGGTTAACCGTACTGGAAACAAACACATTGTTTATGGGACCTCGGCATTGACTGAGATGGAAATGGAGAAATCCGATCTGTTAGCACACGTCATGGCTGATCTCTACTGGTTCTGTCTTTTCTCATCTGATCTGACTGGAACGTCTCCGTCATCGCTGTTGTGCTGCTGACCTCACTGCTAAACATCACAGAGAGCAAACACGCGGCGGCTGATTCAAAACCGCTGCTCTTTTGTGACGTCTTGTCATTTGAGGCGACAAATCATGTGGCTTGCTGAAAAGCACAATACTACTTTTCTAAAAGATCAGGCTTAGCTTTCAGCTACGGGTATAAAAAAAAAAATCCCAATGGTTTACATTGAATCTAGGGATCAGCATATCATAGAGACAATGACTTTTGACTTAAGCCATTATGTAACCACCTAGCAATACCATAGCAACCATTCAGAATACTTCAGCAAACACTTCACAACACCCTAGCAATGCCCTACAAACCATTCAGAACAACTTCGCAGCTACTTTACAAAATCTAGCAACCACTCAGATCTCCTTAGCAATGCCTTATATACCATTCAGAACACCCTAGGAATGTCATACATACCATTTAAAACACACAGGCAACACCCTACATACCATTCCGAACACCTTAGCAACACCCCACAAGCCATTCAGAACACCTTAGCAACACCCTACAAACCATTCACAACATCTTAGCAAAACCCTACAAACCATTCCAAACACCCTGGCAACACCCTACAAACCATCCCGAACACCTTGGCAGCCACCTTACACCCTAGCCACGCCCTACAAACCATTCCAAACACCACAGCAACCACCTCACACCCTAGCAACACCCTACAAACCATTTCTGAACACCTTAGCAACCATCTCACACCCTAGCCACGCCCTACAAACCATTCCAAACACCACAGCAACCACCCCACACCCTAGCAACACCCTACAAACCATTAAGAACACCACAGCAACCACCTCACACCCTAGCAACACCCTACAAACCATTCAGAACACCACAGCAACCACCTCACACCCTAGCAACACCCTACAAACATTTAGAACACCTTAGCAACCATCTCACACCCTAGCCACGCCCTACAAACTATTTCAAACACCTTAGCAACACCCTACAAACCATTCACAACACCTTAGCAAAACCCTACAAACCATTCCAAACACCTTGGCAACACCCTACAAACCATCCCGAACACCTTGGCAGCCACCTTACACCTTAACAACACCCTACAAACCATTCCGAACACTTTCGCAGCTACTTCACAAAATCTAGCAACCATTCAGAACTCCCTAGCAATGCCTTATTTACCATTCAGAACACCTTAGGAGCGTCATACATACCATTCAAAACACACAGGCAACACTCTACATACCATTCACAACACCTTGGCAACCAACTTACACCCTAGCCACGACCTACAAACCATTCCAAACACCACAGCAACCACCTCACACCCTAGCAACACCCTACAAACCATTCCGAACACCTTAGCAACTATCTCACACCCTAGCCACGCCCTACAAACCATTCCAAACACCACAGCAACCACCCCACACCCTAGCAACACCCTACAAACCATTCAGAACACCAGAGCAACCACCTCACACCCTAGCAACACCCTACAAACATTTAGAACACCTTAGCAACCATCTCACACCCTAGCCACACCCTACAAACCATTCCGAACACCTTACCAACCAACTCACATTCTAACAACACCCTACAAATCATTCCGAAAACCATAGCAGCCACCTTACAACCTAGCAACACCCTACAAACATTTAGAACACCTTATCAACTAGCAACACCCTACAAACCATTCTGAACTCCTTACCAACCACTTCACACCCTAGCAACACCCTACAAACCATTCTGAACTCCTTACCAACCACCTCACACCTTAGCAACACCCTACAAACCATTCTGAACACCATAGCAACAACCTCACACCCTAGCAACACCCTACAAACCATTCCGAACACCATAGCAACCACCTCACACCCTAGCAACACCCTACAAACCATTTTGAACACCTTAGCAGACTATGCAGATCACCCAGTGCCCTGAATACTATTTAAACCACCTCACACCCTAGACTTTTTGAAGGTGAACCATTCAAAACATGTTAACTATGAATTACACATACTAGGAAAGTTTTCAGGCCAACTTCAAAACTGCAGCTAAAAATAAACAATGCAAAAATTCTGTTCTACATACTGCATTAGGAATGTTTCAAAGAACAATTTCAGCAACCATTTAGAAACCACAAAAGTTGATCAAAGCACATGTTTTCACCACAAATGGTATGTTGTTCTAATCTAGTGAATATGCAAAACAGCCATTTGAAAATGTCATAAAAATGTCATCATTCATCATTTTAATACATAATTAAAGTATTTTCATTTGATAGTTCACACTTGTGCTAGGGGTGTGATTTGGGTGTGTATGAGATCTTCAATACAGTCACATGTAAAAATTACCTTCGGAAACTCTTTTAAGCAAATTGACCTCCCTAAAGTCATTGTATAATTCCTAAACTGCTTTCTGAATTCTGAGGGGGAGGGTGACTGTGGAATGGTTTTGTGCTAGTTTTATTGCAGGTTATTGCGCGCTATGTGAAACAGCTTCTGTGAAACAGCTGCTCAAGTGAAAGAGGAGAGTCTGGCCTTTGCTCTGGGGCAAGTTCTTATCATGTATGAACTTTCTGTCTCTTCCACGCTCGCAGCAAGTTTGATCAGATTCTACATTCCAACACATTCTGAGGAGGAGAGAGAAAAAGTATGAGTAGGAGAGTATTTAGCACTGTAAAAGATTATTCAGTTATTGATAATTCATGCTCCTTTAATGCAAGCGCTGTTAGCACAGCTAAATAATTTCTCTGATTGATGATGATAATGTCTGTCTGTTACAGTCGTACATCACAGCCTAAAGTCTAAACAGATGTGACTGATCACCAGTGTGTTAAAGAGGTGAGAACATGGAGCGATCATTTACATACTCACTCAAGCGACGCAGAGGTGAAACAGACAGATGTTTGGATTGGGCTCCGGGGATCCCTCAGATGCATCTCCCCCGATTCAGACCAACACACTAGAGCAAAGCTGTGTAACAGGAGAACATCACTGAACTTTCTGCCACTCTTTTTACATAGGCTACACTGAAATTAAAGGTACAAAATAGCCAAAAAACACTATACAAAAGTTGCAGAAGTAGTCCATGCATTTTCTGAAGGCATTCAGTAACTCTGTTGGAGAAACAGACCAAAATCTGAATATTTTTTCACAGAAATTCTTTTCCTCCACTGTCCACATCATGATCATTACATCAGAACTGGGCTTATTAAAATATGACCTGCCCAAATTTACATATCAACTCAATTTTCAGCACCTTGGCAGTGGTTGTGAAGAGGTCAGCTAATCATAGCAAACTTCATTTACATACAAACTTATAATAACCAAAACAGCCTGGTCACTTAAAACTTAAAATAAGCAGAAATGCGGTTTGGTTTCCACAGAAATATTAAGACGCATAACTGTTTTCAATATTGATAAAGTTTTTTGAGCAGCAAATCAGCACATTAGAATGATTTCTGAAGGATCATGTGACACTGAAGACTGGAGTAATGATGCTGAAAATTCAGTTTAGCATCACAGCAATAAACTACATTTTAATATATGTTACATATATAATACAAATAATTTACAATAGTACTGCATTTATTTGATTTTTTTATCAAATAAATTCAGCCTTCAAGTTATGATATATATTGATATTATCTATGGTATCATATTAACATATTCAGTGTATTACTTTTTGCTTTATTCCAAGTGAGTGAAACACAGATTAACTTCATATATACTATAATATACTGTCTATTTAGTCTTGCAGTGTTTCTGTATGTTTACGTATGTTTCACTTAAGAGTAAACATAAAGTAATTAAATGAGGTGTAGAGAGCTTGAGTAAGCAGTGACATTTAAAACAGCACAGAGGAGGCACTTTAAAATGAGCACACGCACACATTGCATACTGTGTGTGTGTGTGTGTGTGTGTGTGTGTGTGTGTGTGGACCTGCATCTGTATGCATTCACACACATATCTCTCTTCAGCACAGGACTGTTTTAACCACCAGGGTGTTATCTAGTTCAAGTTCACAGTGCTCCTTGTTCTCTTTTGACAAGCAGGTGAATAACTATTCAGTCACACAATTGTTGTGTGTCACGCCACCCCCACAGTCCCATAGAAAGACCTAGAGTTTGGCATGATACAAAGCGTACATGAAAACCAGAAACACTTTGTGCTTCCCTCTTATATGGTCTTACATTAGTGTTGGAAGGAGCATTTCAGGACGCTCCAAGTATGGAGGGAACAGCGTGTTCACTGAGTTGATAGTAGACAAGAACAAGCCATCAAAGCCCACTTTTCTCTACACAGATATCTGGAGTATGTGCTTGAAAAAAGACTGCATGTTAGATCTGGATTGAATGTGATGGCATTTTATACCCCTTCTGTGCTTAATTTGGAAAAAAAAAAATCTGTAGAATTCTGTGCGATGGATTTCATCATGGTAAAATCTGTTAAAGCAGAGCTCCAAGTACTTATACCTTATAAATGACAGGTGTTCGAATTCTTCAAAGTAACTTGAGAGCAAGCTTGCACAACATCAGTCAAGAAGTGACATGATTCAGCAAAATCAATGGAGGCATCCAGCATTGCACTTAGGGTGTGTTTATACTTGGCAGGTTTGGTTCGATTAAAACAAACTCTGATGAGGTTGCTCTGTTAGTGTGGTTCATTTGAATAAATGTGAACACTGTTATGCAAGATGAATCTCAGTCCGCTTTCAAATGGTGTGGTTCAGTTGAAATATGAACACAACACAGACCAAAGACATCTAAACGAACAAGATGTTACAAGATGTGACCCTAAACACAAGAATGCTCACGCATACCTGGTTCTTCTCCTCATAGGAGTTATGTTGTACATTACAGTTTTGAATAGTCGTCAGTACAATGTGAACGCTAAGCGAACCAGGTCTAAATATATCCAACTGAGCTAATGGTGCTAATCCTTACTAAAACAGCACTGCAATTGGTTTTCCTCCAAAATACCAAAGTTACTACAGTTAATGTTAATACGCTACTGCTGAGATTAATTATTAGACACCACTGACATAGAAAACAGAAATTAAACAGATTCTGAACATATTAGACACTTGAAAGTGATCCATATTGTTAATCCACACACACACACACACACACACACACACGCACACATGCACACACACACACACACACACACACACACACACACACACACATATATATATATATATATATATACACTATATTGCCAAAAGTATTGGGTCACCCCCTTCTAATGAACAGGTTTGACTACTTTAGTAATTTCCATGAGTACAAATCTTAATGTTAAAGCATATGGTGATATTCCAGGGAATTGTGTGCTTCTAATTTTAAAGCAACAGTTTGGACAGGACCCTTTTCTATTCTAACATGACAATGCCTCTGTGTATAAGGCAAGGTTCAAAAAGAAATGATTGATTCAGTCAGTGTGGAAGAACTTGACTGGTCTGCAGAAAGCCAAATCCTAATCCAAGCTGAACACCTCTGGTGTGACTTTAAATGCAAACCTTGAGCTAAAAACTCATCACCAAACACCAATGACTTGTACATACACTATATGGACAAACGTATTGGGACATATATCATGTATTTAAAAATTGTACTTCCATCTCTGTTGCAACAGTTTTGGAAGTGTCTAAAATGACTGTACCCATATGTACAAGTCATTGGTTTTTGGTGATGAGTTTTTGGCTCAAGGTCTGCATTTAAAGTCACACCAGAGGTGTTCAGCTGCAGACCAGGCAAGTTCTTTCACAATGACTAAATCAATCATTTCTTTTTGAACCTTGCCTTATACACAGAGGCATTGTCATGTTAGAATAGAAAAGGGTCCTGTCCAAACTGTTGCTTTAAAATTAGAAGCACACAATTCCCTAGAATATCATCATATGCTTTAACATTAAGGTTTGTACTCATGGAAATTACTAAAGTAGTCAAACCTGTTCAATTAGAAGGGGGTGACCCAATACTTTTGGCAATATAGTGTATATATATATAATTCATCAGTGCACGTCATTCCAAAGTTCTCTTCTTAATCTCACATCAAATCTCATTGTCGGCTGCCATCATTAAGCCTTCTCATATTTTAACCCTTCCCCTCCAGTCACCTGACCTCATTCTGGTACTGAACGCCCACTATGAGCCAAACAATTCCAGATGTATAATATGAAGTCCCACCCAACATTTGTCTTGCTGAATATGCATCATCACTCAAAAAATAAATGTGTTTGTGAATGCCGTTTCACTTTTGTACTTTTAATAGTAACAACAAATAAGTATTTCACTTCTTAGTTAAAGAAACTTTAATCAGATACAAACGTCACACCGTGTGTTATCCCACAGAAACTTGTAGCAATGAAACACAACAGTGCTGAATGTAATCACCCTGAGAAAAATCCCTCATAACCATAAACGCCTCTGTCTTTCTAATTTTTTCTTACGGCCCCTGTCCATGGTGGCTTATTCTGCCTTTGATTCATTAAGAAAAGAGTCTGTAAGTTTAAAAGAAGAAGTCTGGTCGAAACTGATCTTAAGAGAACAAAGAGCCCAGGGAGCCTCCAAAAGGAACCGTTAGCTGATTCACGCACCAATCATTTCCCTATCTATTCACTCTCCTCCCTAATGTCTGTGGGGAATGCTTCGTAATGATACAGTGTACAGAATAAAACCTCCTTAAATCTCCAGCACATCACTCACTGTTACTCACTATTATGGGAAAAGCATGTGTAATCTTTGTACGGATGCCAGTAAATGTCATTGGGTTGATTCCTTCATCTTTAAAATTCATGAAAAAAAGATAGACACAACAAAAATACTTGACAAGCACAGTTTTCTTCAGCGTGTCATTGTATTGCCTGTTAAAAGAATGTTTAGTCGCGATACATGTAAGTGATTAGTACATTTTATTATCTAATTATTTATGTTTTAAATAGCCCTTAGTTACCTCAATGCCAAGAAAACATGGTTTGCTACTTGCTGATTGGTTGCAGGGGGAGGGACATTGAGAGCATCTGATTGGGTGAAAATCTGTGTAGTGCAGGATGAGTCATCAAGATTTTTACTCTGTTATCCTGAAAGATAAAGAAAATTTTAGGAAATGTACACTTTAATATGAATATATGCTAAACGTTAACTGTCACTTGGAAACAGTAGATGACAAAATAAAATAAATAAAAATAAAATAAAATAAAATTGTACATTGAATTAAGTTTATTCCAATAATTAAACTATAATTTTCTATTTCTTTTAAAGCACTGAATTCAGTGTGACCATGTATCGTCTGTCAAAATCTGTATATCTGCTAAAAGTTAATTTTGTTATTTAGGAAAACATAAGCATATACAGTTGATGACCTGAAAGCTAAAAGAGAAGGAGTAAACACTCAGACAGACAGACAGACAGACAGACAGACAAACAAACAAACAAGTTCTCTTTTAAATTACATAAAATTTTACTTTAACTTTAATTTGGATATCCTGGGGTCTTTTAAAGCACTGAATAGTCTAACCTCCTGCAGAAACCTGTACCTATCTCTGTGAGGAGTTACATTTAGACATACAGAAAGATATCTTATCACTCCTTTAAGCCTGTAGCAGCAGGTATGTCTTACATAAACTTGCAGATGGGAGGACAGGCAAAAGGGTGGTGCGCCTCAGAAGTTCTGCTGTGCGCTGTAGGGTTTCTAGCACAAAGCACAAGTTCCCAGCGATGCATTAGCGGTGCCCAGGGTTGGCCCTACAACCTAGGGCCCAGCAGACCTGAAACGCTACTATTGTTACGGTGACATTCCGTCGCAACAATTACGGGATTGGGAAGAGTGGCACAATGCGGCCGCGCTGATTTATGTGGATCGCAGGGAATCAGGGCAGACCTGCAGCACAGCGGTGACAAAACCAATACGACTTGCAAGGGTGACACAACTCCGTCTTGCACATATGCAATCGCACTGCACCGTTCACTGTGATAATAGTGAAACAAAATATTAAACATCAGCAGAACTGCTACACTGAACCGGCATTGAAGTTTTTGCATTCCATTCAAAGTTTCTTCTCTTGCATAATAAAAAATAAAACAATGCTTTTATAGAACAGAAAGCAGACTGAAAAAGGGAAGAACGTGGTTCCCTTTCCTGGGGAATGCGGTTGAGATAACTGAACTGGAATTTAGTGTGGGTTAGAGTAGTGTCACAGTGACATAATAACTGAGCAGCTCATTCACAGCGAGTGGAGTTTCAGCCGGGGGAAGTGAGTCTATTACGACTGGGGAGGGGGGAAACTTCCCTGACTCTGTAAATAGCAATGACTGTTAAACAGTTGCGAGGTGCACTTAGCAACAAACACTTTTTATCGTGCTCAAAGACACCTGTGCCGGTCAGAGCTATATTAAAAGGCCATTATGGGGTTAGATGCTGGGATGAGTCATCTGGGTCAATATGGATAGTAAACACACACACACGCACACACATCGTGTACCTCTCACGGTTACGCACAACTCCCTGCTGTAGATACACCAAAACAAACACAAGTGTTTCCAGTTGCACAAGCGTCTATCAGATGACAGCGCCTGAGAATTCAGACCAATCTGAGTTTTTTGCATTACATTAATGAGAACTAATTTTTGGGGTCAGAAATATTTTTTAATATTTTTGAAAGCAGTCTCTTAACCTCATTGTTTATTTTACGAGAAATACAGTAAAATATTATGAAATATTATTACAATTTAAAATAACTGCTTTCTATTTGACTATATTTTAAAACGCAATTTATTCCTTTGATGCAAATCTGAATTTCAGCATCATTACTCCAGTCTTCAGTGTCACATGATCCTTCAGAAATCATTCTAATATGCTGATTTGCTGCTCAGACAAAAAACAAACAAACAAAAACAGAACAACAGTGTAACATCATTAATCATTGTTAGAGAAAATGTGTTTAATTTTTATAAAAGTAATGTTACAATGCAAAAAAAGAGAAAAGGATATCTAAAACCATATACATATATATCAAATGAAGACCTAATATTTTCATAAAACAAGTTATATTGCACCATGTGATCATGCTCTTTTGTTGTTGTTGTATGAAAAAGTGCAGCTTTGGCAATTTGAACAAAACTCATTTTGTGTTCCACAGAAAGTGTCAAATGAGGTGAGTCACACGAGGTGGGTAGATGATAACAGAAACTTCAGTTAATCATCTGAAGAAGAAATGTTTGACTTGATTTTTGACATTTCTGCAAACAAGTTACAAGTTTTCAAAATCAAGCTGCATTAAAATCTGATGGGGAATGAATGATGAATGAGCATGACACTGCAGCCCATTTATGTGGCATTTTAAAGAATTCATGGTGGGGTTGTGAGAAATTTGCAAAATGTGCATAATGAGCATGTGGGGAAAAAACGACTGCATAAGTGTGAGAGAAATGCATGAGAAAGCGTGCACACGGCTCCTGACGCTTGGCGTCCTTCATCTGATAACAGACTTCACCCGTGGGCTCTGCTCCACCCCAAACAACTATTTTACTACACAGTTTCATTAAAGAGAGAAAAGACGCTCACATGGATTAAAAATTTTTTTTGTACAAACACATAAAAGCAATCACATGCTGATGCATGTAAAAATGACAGAACACAATGATATTCCACGCCTGAGAATGCACACATCAAAACTCATCTGTCACCACAGGCATGCAAGCTAATGAAAACATCACCAGTCAAGAAGATCTTCAGATATGAGTCATTAGCTCTTTTCCAAAACTTACGCTGCAGACATAAGCAGCCACCTCATAAGTCCCACATATGGGATTGGTTTGGTGCAATTTACATCGGTTGCGTGATGCTAAGCTAATGCTGCGTTCCTACAACACACAAATATTAGGCAAATTTACGCATTTCTGTGTAATTAATTGTGAAATTTACTAGGGAAAATTGTTTCTACACCAATTGTTTCTATTGTTTTCAGTGCATGTCTTGGAACTGTTTCAGTTCAATGTTTACATGTGACACTATTGTGAAGAATCCACTTCCAAGAATATTAAGGATATTGTTTATGGTTTATTCAATTGTTCTGGGACATTTCGATGCCAAGAAAAGACAAAAAACAAAAACGTTGGTTTGGGAAGAGTCACACCTGGAGGTGGGGTGAGGTGAATAGATGTTTCAGGGCGTTTACTTGACTTTCGGGCGAGAACAAGAGCAAGTTGTACCAAAATGAAAGTTTGACACACGCTAGCACAGATCCTTGAGGGTGCGGTGAGAAGCTGCACAGGTTGGGTTGTAAATGCCAGATCAGAATATAAACTAAACGTGTTGCTCAATGCACTGCAGAACAGATCCTAGTGCCAATGATAATACTGGAGCCATGCTATGACGCACCAACAATTGGCTCATTAACTAAAATCATACAGATTCTTGCTGTGACACACAGGAAGAAGGATTGAAAAAAGGTTGTTGAAATGTTACTGTCATAACAAATCAGCATGCCTAGAGGGCTCCTGTAAAATTAATGACCATCCCTTGCAGGTGGCGGCTGAAATGAAATAAATTATACTAAAACATTCAAATTGAATGCAAAAATAATTCACATAAACGGCAAAATATTCATTAATTTATTTTATATTTTTAAATAATATTTTGAATTTATATTTAAAACTTAATTACAATTGTATTATTATTATTATAAATAATAATAATAATAATAATAATAATAATTTTATTATTTTATTTTATTTTGCATTACTTTAATGAGAATTAATTTTTTAATATACACTACTGTTCAAAAGTTCAGGGCTGTTCAATGTTTTTGAAGTGTGTTTATACTCATTTATTTGATCAAAAATACACTAAAATATTTTGAAAATAACAAATAAAATAGCTGTCTTCTATTTGAATATATTGTAAAATGTAATCTATGATGGCAAAGCTGAATTCTTCAATAATAATAATATTTATAATAATAATAATAATAATAATAATAATAATAATAATAATGTTTATAATATAATATAATATAATATAATATAATATAATATAATATAATATAATATAATATAATATAATATAAGACCAGGGCTATATGTCAATCTATGTCTAAAATAAATAAATAAATAAAATAATAATATTTATAAAAATAATAATGTTTATTTATAATATAATATAATATAATATAAGAGTCCAGGGCTAGATGTCACAGTGTGTGTCATGTGTTTCCCTCCATGCCCATATTTGGTCTTTCCTGTTCCTGTCCTCGTCAATCTGATTGTTTATGATTTATTTCAGGTGTGTGTGTTAATTATGATGTGTATTTAGTTCTTGCCTGTTCTGTTCATTTTCGTCTGGTCTACTCGTTACCCCCGGTGTTCCTGTGTGTCAGCCCTGCCATGTCTTGCCGTGCCTTGCCTTGTCTGTCTTGTTTGGATTTATTAAAGACTGTATTTTGAGTTTACCCTCGTCTCCTCGCTTCCCTCATGTGTGCACCGTGACACTGTCATGAATCTGGTCCATGGACTTACATCTCCTTGCCACCAGAGGTCACTCTTCCGTTACATTGATGCGCACACTACACAGACTGTTACATGTCACTCTGGACTACATTTCCCAGCAGCCATTTCACTAATCACATGCTCACACCTGAGACCCATCACACAATCACACACCCTACATAAGCTTTGGACTTCCTCGTTCTAATTGCCGAGTATTGTTCTGCGTTTATCACTCTCCTAGTGTTAGCTGCGATACGGAGCTAGTTTCTAGTTTTCTTAGTCTAGTCTTAGTCATACCTTGCCTGTTTCTCGTGTTCTTATTCTAACCTGTGTTTCCTGGATTTACCCTTTGCCTTGCCGTTTGGACTCTGTTTGCCCCTGCCTGGATTATTTCTATGTACCTGGATTATCTCTCTGCCTTGCCCTGTTGGATATTGTTCGCCGATCGAAGACTGACGCTTGCCCTAGGATTACTCTTTGTCTTGCCTGTGTTGTACCTGTTTGCCATTTCATGAACCTTGCTTGTTTTGTGACCACAACCCTGAATAAAAGCTTTGCACATGGATCCGCACGTCTCACGTCTTTTTCCCCCCGTTACAACAACATAACCCAATAGTGGTCACTGAATAATTCACACTGCATTGGGTGAGATAAACTTTAAATTGAAACAGTAAAACAATAATGAAAGACAAAACAATTAATGAAACAACAAAAGGGTAAACATACAAAAATATGGTAATTCATATATTCTTCAAATTGATATCATATAAAAACAATCCTCAAGTTAAAAAAAAACCCACCTTAAATTTAAATTTAACCTAAAAAAAGATATATTTGTAAAATATATATATATTTGATATACATTGTTGCAATATAGAAACATCTTATAATTAGTAACACACACTATTTCAGTACACTATAATCACACGTTTGCTGTGTATAAAATATCAACAAAGCATTCTGTGACCTCTCGCTTCTTTTATTGGCTCATAACCAATAAAAATTTAGCGTAACCGAACCAGCATGTAAACATAAGCCATGTCTACGGTAACAAAGTCAAAGAGACTCACACACTCGGAACTTTGTTTACATCCGAGCGCCTCTGCTACTCACTCAACAGCCCAGCCGACACAGAGAAATTCAGTGGAAGTCACAGCCCACTGCTTATCTCTCACTGCTTCACTCTTTTTCCCTCTTTCTGTGTGTCTGGGGTTCCAGGGAAGTAAGAAAACGTCATGAAATGAGACAGGGGGCTGGGAGTGAAATCTAACGGCGCTGTATCTCTGCTGTACTGACCATGTGTGCGGCTTCAGGCGGCTGCTACCTGTGCAGCAGTTCAGTGGAAATGCACAAGGCCTCAGTTATCATCTGTTGAAAGGATTACACGCTCCACACAGTCTGCTGCAAAACAACTTGCAACTGCTTTCATTCAGAGGAAGACCAAAAAAATATTTTCCCGTCGATCAGAAGTGCAACGGCAAGGTTACTGATAACACCGAAAACATTCTTGGAAAATGTCAAAACCCCTATTACAATATACTATATTTACACAGGCTAGACTCACAACCTTCCTTCACCTCTACTTGTCCTTTCTTTTTAATGGTTCTGTAGTGCAATGGTAACCGCCCACTTTTTTTAATAGTGGCTGTGGTATTTTTTCCCATTCATTTTCTCCATTGCGATTAAAATTTTTTAACTAATAATAAAAATAATAATTAAAATGATAATTAATATTAATTAATAATGATAATAATAATAATAATAATAATAATAAAATTGTGGTATTTTATTAATTTATTTTCATATACTTCATTTAAAAATGTCCAAGTCAAGAAAATTAAGATTTTTTTTTTCTGAAAAAGTACAATAAGACAAAAGTATACTGGGTACTTAAATTAATTTATGAGGGAATTAACTACTCACCCCATGAAAAACAGATCAAAATAATAGTACTAAATAAAAATAGTTTTATACTCATTCATTATAAGTATTAGAACAATATATATTAAGTTTATTATAAAACTCAAAGGGTTAAGTCGGTAAGAGTTTTTAAGGTTTTTGAAGTCTCTTCTGCTTACCAAGGCTGTAATAATATTGTGAAATATTATTACAATTTAAAATAACCATTTTCTATTTGAATATATTTTAAAATGTAATTTAATCCTGTGATCCAAAGCAGAATTTTCAGCATTATTACTCCAGTTTTCAGTGTCACATGATCCTTCAGAAATCAGTTTAATATGTTTTATTTATTTATTTATTTTTTTTGTAAAAAAAAAATACCTATAACATTCTTATTGTGAAAATACCTCTTTATTTATTTATTTTGCTTTGTTTGTGGGTATTATTAACACACACACACACACACACACACACACACACACACAAAAGTGAAAATAAAAGAGAAGAAAATTGAAGAAATACTGGGGAAAATATAAACGTCTTAGAAATGTTTTTTTTTTTTTATATTGAAGGATGAAATTAATTGAATGGAAAGACAAAGTATGTATAAATAAATAAACTTTTCATATTATTATTAATGTTGAAAACAATTGTGCTGTTTAATATATTTTTGAATACATATTTTCAAGTCTTTGATGACCAGAAAGTTAAAAATAGCAGCATTTATTTGAAATCATAATTTTTTAGCAATATTATAAATATCTTTACTGTCACTTCTGATAAATTTATTGCTGAATAAACAGGTAATTTCTTTAAAATAAAATAAAATAAAATAAAATAAAATATTACTGACCCCAAACTCTTCAGGTGTACAAATATACAAGTACTTTGAGAGTGTAGTCAGATTTGATTAGATGGTAACAGTGACTTCAGGATTTTTGGTAGTGTAACTATCACAATAATTTAAAATTGAGAATTCTACAGAAGTATATATCACCAATTAAAGGGATAGTTCACCCAAAAATGAAAATTTGATGTTTGTCTGCTTACCCCCAGGGCATCCAAGATGTAGGTGACTTTGTTTCTTCAGTAGAACACAAACGAAGATTTTTAACTCGAACCGTTGCAGTCTGTCAGTCATATAATGGCAGTCAATGGGCACAGAATCTTTGAGAGAAAAAAAAAAAACATGCACGCACACATCCAAATTAAACCTTGCGGCTCGTGACGATAAATTGATATCCTAAGACACGAAACGATCGGTTTGTGCGAGAAACTGAACAGCATTTATATCATTTTTTACCTCTGATACAGGCAATGTCCAACTCTCCTGAGCTCATCCACAACATCCGGCGTGTGACGCATCAACGGCTCTGGAACATAGATATATATATACATAGATATATAAGTAGATATTTACATAATCTCTATGTCGCTAATGAGGCATCTATGTATATACTGTATATCTATATGCCAGAGCAGGTTGACGCGTCACGCGCCGGATGTTGTGACAATCGGACATTGAGGTTTATCAGAGGTAAAAAATGATATAAATTAGGGGTGTCAACGTTAACGCGTTAACGCATGCGATTAATCAAAAAAATTTAACGCGTTAATATTTTTTTAATGCAAATTAATCATTTGATAATGTTTGACCCCAACTTCCCGTCATTGCAGCACGGAAGGTTATCTATCAGTGTGTGATGAGGGTACAGTGAATCAGTGTTGCCAGGGCAGCGGCACAATTGGCCATGGGCGATTTTGAAAATACAGTCGCGGGAAATATTACAGAGCCACGGGTTTTTGGGCTAACGTTACTTTTATAATGTACAGCGGCCGCCCAAAGTGTATATAGACAAATAAAAATGAAAATAGATCCTTTTACGAATGTGTGTTATACTCTGAATGTATACCTGGCCACTTAAGAACTGAGAGGCGGTTGTAACATCACAAACAACGAGAGTTTCAGACAGAGCACATGTTAAGGCTTTTACACAGCAGAAATAAACATGACAACAACCACTATAGATTATATAAGATAATAAACACACGATTACGATAGGATATTTGTATGTGATTTTCTTGAGATGAATGTGTACATCTGAAATGCTAATTTGTGCAGCGATATAAAAGGCTATAAAGAGCATATTTTAACAACAGTAAACGACCAAATTCCACATGTGATCGCAAAAGGAAGTTATTACAAACACTCGATGGTGGTTTGAAGTGAGTTCTGAGTAAAAGTGTACTATTAATCTCATAAATTGTCTAATGAAGCATGATGCTAATGTTAGCTCTAATGCAGCTGCAGAACAGGTCCAATTCTTCTTCATAATGCATTTTGTCATAATACTTCACGTAAGGTCGCAAAAAAATGTTGTTGTAATATTTATTTGGAAATACTTTTGATAATAGTTGGGTAAATGTATACTGGGATTGAAGCGATGTGGCTTGGTAAATGTTTTATTGCCGGTATAAAGGCTGATAATGGCTGAATAAAAACAGAAGAATAATGATAAAAGAATAATAAGGATTATGTCTCATACCTGGCGGAGGTGTGAAAGGTTCTGTTTCCTTAAACTAGTTTGTCATGCATTTCATTTCAACACATTTACATGTAAATCCTAGTATTTTAAATGTGTGATTAATCATAATTAATCACAGTCCATGACTGTGATTAACGCGATTAAATTTTTTAATCGATTGACAGCATTAATATAAATACTGTTCAGTTTCTTGCACAAACCGATCGTTTTGTGTCTTAGGACATCAGTGTATCGTCACGAGCTACAAGGTTTATTTTGAATTTGTCTGTGCATGTTTTTTTTTTTCTCTCAAAGATTCTGTGCCCATTGACTGCCATTATATGACTGACAGACTACAACGGTTTGAGTTAAAAACCTTTGTTTGTGTTCTACTGAAGAAACAAAGTCACCTACATCTTGGATGCCCTGGGGGTAAGCAGACAAACATCAAATTTTAATTTTTGGGTGAACTATCCCTTTAACAAACAAGTAGGTCTGCCTAGTAGTGTAACTATCACAATAATTTAAAATTGAGAATTTTACAGAAGCATGTATCACCAATTAAAAAACCGGTAGGTCTGTCTTGGCTGAAAAACAATCTATTCCTCTATGGAGAAAATGAGTGGCTCCAGAACCCTACTGCTGCTCTCTAGTCTTGTTTCTCACCTCTCCTCACACTCTATTACTCTCAAATGCCGTCAGCACAGAGGCACAGCAGTGGCAGACGTGAGTTCTTAGAAACCATTGGTAGGTGATCCATTATAAGCTGGAATCACGGGCTGGAACCGCTAACATTCTTTCTGAAAGAGATCACTTTTCCCATGGTAACCTTCACCGCTCTTTTCTCCTCTCCCTCCCTCTCTCCAGGCCTTCTTCTGACCCTGCACAGCTGTCTCCACAACCAAACTCCAGATAAGTTTTTTTCCTCCATGAAATATGCAGTCTGAGTCACTGTCTCTGAATTCCAAGGTTTGGTGGAGCAGGACACACGCCAGGCTCTGGGTTTGGGTGTTGCCCAAATACATTACCGTAAGGGACTAATTAACGTGATTGGGTCATTCTTGCTATGCAGTACATTTCCATTTCACAATTTTAATATATTGGATACAGTATTAAACTTAATAAAGTGATGATGGGAATCGTATTAGTTTCTTTTATCCTAATAAGGTGAACATTTAGACATTACAGAGTTCAAAAGGTAAAAGGAATCACCCACTTTAGTCATCTGAAAAACAAATGTGGGATTGGGAAATGGGAACGCTTATATTTAACCGTTGCATCTTTTAACCTAATGCACACAAGTTAAATCATCATTGAGGTGAGCTTCTATTTCTATTTGTAGCACAACAAAACAATTGCCACACATTGTGACTGAAAACAAAAGGTCTGCATAAATAGGCCATATTAAGTTATTCATAGATGCAGGTTTGAGAGCTATTTTTGGGGTTTTCCAACTGTACAAAGAAAATCTGCATTAATATGAATGCATATACACTGTAAAACCTAATGTACAGAATCAGTATCCTGACATATTCGCATCTGTGTACATTCAAACAGACTGGGAATACAATTAAATTAAAAATATATATAAAACAAACACAACTAAATTAATACATATACAGCTAAAATTATATGTATTTAATAATTCACCATTCAAAAGTTTGGGGTTGGAAATATTTTTTAAGGTTTTTATAAGAAGTCTCTTCTGCTCACCAAGGCTGCATTTATTCGATCAAACATACAGTAAAACAGGAATACTGTTAAATAATATTACAATTTAAAATAACTTTTTTTCTATTTGAATATATTTTAAAATGTAATTTATTCCTGTGATGGCAAAACTGAATTTTCAGCATCATTACTTCAGTTTTCGGTGTCACACGATTTTTCAGAAATCATGGTAATATGCTGATTTGATACTCAAGAAACATTTCTTTTTATTATCCAAACAGTTGTGCTGTTCAATATTCTTGTGGAAATCACAATACATTTTTTCAGGATAAGTTCAAAAGAACAGACTGAGTTTGAAAAACAATTTTTGTAACAGTGTAAAAATGTATTGCATCCTTGCTTAATAAAAATCTTTAACCTCTTTCAATAAATAAATAAATAAATAATTGAACCTAAACTTGAATAGTAGTGTATACAAATATTAATCACTACTGTAGCTGTTATTGTTCAGTTGTCAATGGTGGCATGTGTGCACTGATGGCCAGATATCAGATACATACCTGATTTAGACTCACATATGGAAGCAGTCCAAGTCAGATGGTGTAAAATCACATATCATGAGTGTTTTTGCTGTTTCCACACATGCAACAAGATCCAATCTATGCCACAAGTCTGTAGAGAAAAAAAAAATTGGGTGACAGTGTAAATGTGGTCATTGTGTCTGCAAATGTCTGCAGATATTTCCTTCTACTGTGGTTCTCACATTCAATATCACATGATGAACTAACCCACTATCAAAATAATAAATAAATAAACATTACAATAATGTCCTAATGTCCTTAAAATCATACACCTAAATGTATTTATTTAGTTATTATTATTATCATTATTTATATATGTTAAGCCAAATAGTTCTCCACACAAAACAAATGGTGGTCAGTACAAATAACATTTATCCTTGCTGGAAGTGAACCTGCATTTAAAAGTTCGATTTTATCCCCTTGATTTTTCACAAGTGTAAAATGATGCACACTCACACAGTATTTTTTCATGCTTTTCAAGAATGAGTGCTTGTCACACAACCTGTTCATGTTACATCTGCCACCAAGCGACTGATGAATTTGAAGAAAATTCCACTCACTCACACTCACAAAACAAAGTGACTCACAGTCTTCATCGTCAACAACAACATTATGGGAGGGTTTTCCCACATGCTAAAAGCAGATGTGTCTGTTTATTTTTCAATCTTAAATATGCATGATTATAAGAATTATGTTATTTGCATTTACTGTATCCCATATCCCAGTGGGACTGCACACCTGAAATACAGAGGATTTGTATAAGTAGCGGTTTCAATCAGCACTTTCAATGCTGGGTTTCATATGGAGGGTCAGGAAGTGGGCCAAGCAGCATCAAGCTTTCGAATCACCTTATATAGCTTCTTATTGGCTTCCCTGTGGTTTCTTCACTGGGATTCTGGCTTGATCTTTTGCTGCCAAAGTGCTCTCTGGAAAGATGTGCATCCAATGGGTATTTAAGAGCTCACACACATATACACACACACACACACACACACTCTCACTTTCTCCATCTCTAAAATGCATTACTGATATATCAACATTTCCATCACCGCAAAGAAAGAGGTGAATCATCAGCAGAGAGGTTCTCAGAAGGCATGTCCTCAGCTCGGGGTTATCATGTCAGCCCAAATCACACGGCAGAACCCAACCTCATCCTGTTTCTCACACATCGAAGAGCAGCTCACCACACATTTCATAACTGCAAACTCTTTCAAAACAAAAACACCAGCAACAGCGAGTTTCAGGTTGAGCTATTAGCAGCTTTTTGATGGTATGCATGTCAAATAGTCATCAAGACAAACAACCTGTTTACTGAGGAGACACGAATGAACCTGGGTGGCATTAAAGACCTGATAGACTGACAGCAAAGAATGAAAAAGAAACTTGTTAAGGGGCCGTTCACACAGAATGCGTTTTTCTATTCCATTGCCTTTTTATGTAAATGCACTAGACAGCCGTGTTTGACCGTTAAGCTGGTGTCTCTTGCAGCATGTCACGCATGAGGCAATGTTTTAAAAATGCAGCATGCAAGACTTTTAAAAAATGAAACCTTGTGTTTTTCCCCCATTCCACTGCTCATATCTCTTGTTGTTCAAAGCAAAAACACTTTCTGTGTGAATGGCCCCTTAGAAGTGAAACAAAGTTTGAAATAATTGATCTGTGATATACTCTTTGAAAAGCAAGAGATTTGGGCAAGGAATGGGGAAATAAATGTCTTTAGTGTGTTTTTTTTTTTTTAATTTTTTTTTTTTAAATCAAACTTATTTTAACTTGAGCGCCACGATTTTACAGTGCGATTTTGGGCCTGGTCACTTCAAGCGTTTTCTCTGATCGGATAGCTATCCGATCGTGAAAAGACCAGGTGTAAATGCCCTCTGAAATGCTTTTGAGACAGATTTAAATCTGATCACTCAAACCACTTCAGGAGGTGGTCTGGGACACATTCCAGACAAAACTGGACAAGTGTAAATGCATCTGGTTGTTGAAACCACATATGTGAATTTTACTCCTCCCAAAATATTAAGATAATAAACATGTGAGAGCATGTTATAGGCTATATGACGTGTTATAGTCAGATATGACAGCGCTAATGCAACAAGCATCACCGTGGATGAGCTGAGGAGCTGTTCAGTAAGCTGATGTGCAAATTGCCGCAAATTAAACTGAAAGTAAGTCGCAAACACTCAACACATGATCATCTTCATTAAAAGTAGTATGACTATCTTATCTTTCCAGTGCTGATGTCGCACTCTCTCCTGTTGCGGTCTTTTATCTTGAAATTAGTTGATGATGAATAAAATGCAGTGCATATCTGTTGCTTACATTGTCGTGAACTAATTAAAGATAGGATATCCATTTTGCGGAGACACATTTATGTGGCCAAATGTACATGGAACCGTTTTAACAAATCAGCTATCTGATCAGAGAAAATGCATGATATGACCAGGTGTAAACAGGCCTTTTGCCATGTGCGAGATGCTGCAAAAGACACAAGACACAAGACTTATCCATCTTTACATAGAAAAACAATGGAAAAGTATGACTGGTCTTCAAAAGGCCCACATCCCACCTCTGTTTATCTCTCTGCACTGGCTACCCGTTGCAGCTCACATCAAGTTCAAGACACTGAGGCTTGCATACAGGTTGCTTCTACTTCCACTCACTCTTACGAGTCTACATCCCCTCCAGATAAGTGAGCGGCGTCTCGTAGTACCATCACAGAGAGGCACAATATCACTTTCCAGGCCATCTCATTCTCCCAAACCCCATCTGGAACGCAGAATCCCTGACAACATTCAAGAGACAGCAGACTCTACCGCCAAATTCATGAACGTTCTTTGCATAATGAGTGGACACGCCCCTTAGCGGTGGGTAGAAGTGTGTTTTGGCGCTCGGTCTGATCCACTTTCAACAGCGTTTCTCAGAAATCGCTTACTGTGCCTTTAAGCCATGTCCTGTTTATTTATATAGAACTTTATACAACATATTGCTTTGAAACAAGCAGCTTTTCAGTCATGAAAAAGAAATGTCAATGTCAGTTCCACTTAGAATCACAACTTCTATTTCTACTATAAATTAGCTCTCCAATGTGTTCATGTTTTACTCTCACCTGACCTTAACGGACTGAACAGAAAAAAATAACCAGAGAAGATTTGCACGTCAAAGAAGGCGGAGCCCCAAAGCACAGCTACCTATTATACAGTCTCAGACGTCAGGCACACAAAACGGGAAACACATTGCAAGTTTCAAAGTCGTAATCTGATTTGTTGAAAACTAATTCTGGATGATGTGTGTGTCACATTCTTTAACGGTCCACCTGAAAACAAAGCTGCTGTGAAGCTAAACCCCCTCATGGAAGAAGAAAGCCATCTTATTTACAGCTGTGACAATGATCACTTATCAGGATCAACTAAATGCTGAATTTTCAAAAGTATGTGACGTTTACAGCATAGAATCTTGACGACTGACAACAACTATCTTGAATGATTTATTGGTTGCACTCTGGTCTGTTATTGTAGGGACTTCATATTGTAATGCCCCTAAACATGATGCTGAATAAAATTAACTACATGTTGATCAGACGGCCTCTTGGGTGGTCCTTGGCCAATGAAAGCTGCAATGAAGTCCAGACTTTCTGCTGTCACTTTGAAGGTCTGGCTACTCAAGAGAACCTATTATGTAATCGTTACAGGCCAGCAGTTGTTCAGTTTGTTCTTCGATTTTGCTTGAAGTATATTGGGGTCTTTACACTCATTAAAATAATGGTTCTAAAAGGGGATTTTCATAGCAATTCCATAGAAAAACCATTTTTGGTTCCCCAAAGAACCTTTCAGTGAACAGTTCTTAAAAGAACCATTTTTTTCTTCTAATTTCTAATCAGGAGAACCTTGTACAGTTTTATGAACCTTTTGTGCTTTGAAAAAGTTCCATGGATGTTAAAAGTTCTTTATGGAACCATCAAAGCCAATAAAGAAACTTTAATTTTAAGAGTGTCCATTGAAACATGACAGAGTGAAGAATGTTACACAGCATCTGATTTCCTGTATTCCTGATTAGTGCATCATTACACACAAGGGCCAATATTTATCATATCACAGTCTGAATCATTCCTAAGGACCTTAAATCACAGGAGAGAAGCTGAGGGAAATGTTATTGATGAGCTTGTAAAAGCAGCCTGACCTGGAGCTAAGGTGAACGCGAACGAACTGCAGACTCCTGCTATTTTATTGGCAAACGCCTGGAATGTGCTCAGGGCAAGCAGCCAGGCCGCATTAACAGACGGACTGCTGACTTCCCAGAATACCACTATTCTGCAAGTCCATTCCGGAAACGGCTCTCGCTCTATATCTGTGCAGGGGATGAATTAAGTGCCGTGATGTGGTTTTCCCTCTATCACTCACTCATCCTTCAAAAGCTTAGATATCTATCCTTCCCCCCAGAGCTTTGAGAGTTTTGATGCCAGATTTGTAGTGCTCTTAGAGGAGGAAAGAGCACCCAGCGCTCTAATGGGCCAGAGCAAACCACGCGCCACATTCTCAACGTCCACCTCAAACCTCATGTTGCATTTGAAGAAATGAAATACTAGCAGTAACATAAGTGAAAGCGAATGGGAATTGTATATATTAGAGTGCATATTAGGTGAAATTAACTCTATGCATGCAGACTGTCTACGTATTTCTGAAAAACATAAAAGAATAGTATTCAAGCGGCTGGTATTCTCTCATAGCAGACTCTTCTAATAACCGTCAATCTATATAATTTGAGTGGTTTCTGTACAGTCTAATCTCTGGAATTTTCATACCATTCGACATGACAAAATGACGCAAAGATGAACGGAGGCAAACTCGAAAACCACCCTGAACCACTCAAATTAGAGAACATTATGGGCTAAGGTAAGGAGATAGTTTTGAACACTGATTGGTTATGTACTTGCTCAATAATTGAGTTTGGATCATTTTTAACCAAGAAAAAGTTACGGACTGCAGCTTTAACTAAAAATATATTTTTTAAAAAATACTGTGTACTACAAAATAATGGCAAGAGAACAGTTATTTCTATTGCGTTTTCTCACAAGATGCACTACAATTACATAAATAAAATATAGCTGCAAGCAGCGATTAAGGGGCCAAGCCCCTTTTGGATATTTTTGGCTTTAGGCTTTAAAACTTTAAAGCTTTTGAACTTCAAACTATCTAATATTTCTAATCTATCTATCTATCTATCTATCTATCTATCTATCTATCTATCTATCTATATATCTATCGCGCTTTCCCCTCTCTACACCCCTTTCCGTTTCTACCCTCCTTTCCCCTCTCTACCGCCCTATCCCCTCTCTACCGCCCTTTCCCCTCTCTACCGCCCTATCCCCTCTCTACCGCCCTTTCCCCTCTCTACCGCCCTATCCCCTCTCTACCGCCCTATCCCCTCTCTACCGCCCTTTCCCCTCTCTACCGCACTTTCCCCTCTCTACCGCCCTATCCCCTCTATACCGCACTTTCCCCTCTCTACCGCCCTATCCCCTCTCTACCGCCCTTTCCCCTCTCTACCCCTCTTTCCCCTCCTTTCTCCTCTCTACTGCCCTTTCCCCTCTTTACCTCCCCTTCCCCTCTCTACCGCCCTTTCCCCTCTCTATGCCCCCTTCCCCTCTCTATCGCCCTTTCAACTCTCTACCCTCCTTCTCCTCTCTACCTGTCTTTCCCGTTTCTACCGCCCTTTCCCCTCTCTACTCCTCTTTCCCATCTCTACCCTCCTTTCCCCTCTCTACCCCCCCTTCCCTTCTCTACCGCCCTTTCCCCTCTCTACCACCCTTTCCCCTCTCTACCCCCCTTCTCCTCTCTATCCCCCTCCCCCCTCTCTTGCCCCATTCTCCTCTCTATCCCCCTCCCCCCTCTCTACCCCCCTTCCCCCTCTCTACCCCCCTTCTCCCTCTCTACCCCCCTTCTCCTCTCTACCCCCCTTCCCCTCTCTACCACCCTTTCTCCTCTCTACCCCCTTCTCCTCTCTACCCCCCTTCCCTCTCTCTACCCCCTTCCCCCTCTCGACCCCCCTTCCCCCTCTTGACCACCTTCTCCCTCTCTACACCCCTTCCCCTCTCTACCGCCCTTTCTCCTCTCTACCGCCTCTCCCCTCTCTACCGCCCTTTCCTCTCTCTACCGCCTTCCCCTCTCTACTGCCCTTACCTCTCTCTACCGCCCTTTCCTCTCTCTACCGCCCTTTCCCTCTCTACCCCCTTCCCCCTCTCTACCCCCCTTCCCCCTCTCCACCTCTTTCTCCTTCTCTACCCCCTTCTCCTCTCTACCCCCCTTTCCCCTCTCTACCCCCCTTTCCTCTCTCTACCGCCCTTTCCCCTCTCTACCCCCCTTCCCCTCTCTACCCATCTTTCCCCTCTTTTCTCCTCTCTACTGCCCTTTCCCCTCTGTACCCCCTTTTCCCCTCTCTACCCCCCTTCTCCTCTCTACCCGTCTTTCCTGTTTCTACCGCCCTTTCCCCTCTCTACCTCTCTACCCTCTTTTCCCCTCTCTACCGCCCTTTCTCCTTTCTCTATCCCCCTCCCCCCTCTCTACCCCTCTCTACCCCCATTCTCCTCTCTATCCCCCTCCTACCCCATTCCCTTCTCTACCCTTCTCTACCGCCCTTTCCCCTCTCTACCGCCTTTTCCCCTCTCTACCCGTCTTTCCCATTTCTATCGCCCTTTCCCCTCTCTACTGCCTTTTCCCCTCTCTACCCCTCTTTCCCCTCTCTACCCTCCTTTCCCCTCTCTACCGCCCTTTCTCCTCTCTACCCCCCCTTCCCTTCTCTACCGCCCTTTCCCCTCTCTACCGCCCTTTCCCCTCTCTACTCCCCTTCTCCTCTATTACCATGCACACATCACTACAAGTGTGCCAAATTTCATCATTTTCCTATGTTCCCTTCATAGGGCTGCCATAGACTCCCACTGGCCAAAGAAGAAGAATATAAATTGATATCCTCAGATTCGGCAAGACCCAAGGAATCCATAGAAACCAAGTTTATAATTTTCTGATTGACTGTTCAAAAGTTATAAGCAAAAATTAGCATTTTTTGTGTCTCACCACCCATAGGTGGCACTGTTCCCAAGTTTTGCATGAATCCTCAGATCATAGCGTTGATGAAGTGTACTAAGTTTCATTTCAATTGATCAAAGTTTGGTCGAGATACAGTCTCTGAACCAATTTTGGGTCAACCTCGTTATGTTCACAAAATCATAACTTTTTTTTCACTAGTAGTTAAAAAATTATGTTCAGTCATTTCTGTTCAGCTCAGTCCAAAAATCATCTGAGCAAATTTTCAGAAGAATTGGAAAAATTTTGAAGGAGTAGTAGGGAAAAGACAGAATACTATTCTTTTCAAAATGGCTGCTACTGTAATGGGTGGAGTCTTAATGTAAGCTATTGAATGTGATCAGCATGATGAGAGTAATCAGGTGTACTAAGTTTCATTTTTCTAGAATTAGGGGTTCAGGAGTTATTACCATGTCAATGTTGAATTTTTGAACTGGTGGTGGCGCTATAGAGTTGGTTCTAGATACCCCAAAGTTGGTCAGATCCCCATTCATGGCCATCGCTACAAGTGTGCCACATTTCATCATTTTCCTATTTTCCCTTCATAGGGCTGCCATAGACTCCCATTGGCCAAAGAAGAAGAATAAAAATTGATATCCTCAGATTCGGCATGACCCAAGGAATCCATAGAAATGAAGTTTATAATTTTCTGATTGACTGTTCAAAAGTTATAAGCGAAAATGAGCATTTTTGGTATCTCACAACCCATAGGTGGCACTGTTCCCAATTTTGGCTTGGACCCTCAGATCATCGTGTTGATGAAGCGTACCAAGTTTCGTTTCGATTGATCAAAGTTTGGCCGAGATACAGCCTCTTAACCAATTTTGGGTTGACCTTGTGAAGTTCACAACATCATAACTTTTGAACAAAGATGAATAATAATAATTTAAAAAATCTGTTTAGTAATGTCTGTTCAGCTCAGTCCAATGATCATCTGAGCCAATTTTGGGAAGAATTGGATCAATTTTGAAGGAGTAGTAGGGAAAAGACAGAATACTGTACTTTTCAAAATGGCCGCTACTGTAATGGGTGGAGTCTTAATGTAAGCTATTGAATGTGATCAGCATTCATTTTTTTAGAATTAGGGGTTCAGGAGTTATTACCATGTCAATGTTGAATATTTGAACTGGTGGTGGCGCTATAGAGTTGGTCCTAGATACCCCAAAGTTGGTCAGATCCCCATTCATGGCCTTCACTGCAAGTGTGCCAAATTTCATCATTTTCCTATGTTCCATTCATAGGGTTGCCATAGACTCCCATTGGACGAAAATAATAATAAAACATATAGATACAATAGGGGCTATAGCCCCTTTGGGGCTTGGCCCCTAATAATAAGGCTACCTGTCTGATTTACGAACCAATAGCTCTTTTGAGCTGGTTAGTTTGATGAATCCTTTGAAAAATATACATTAAATATATGCTAAATAAATTTTCTAAACAATTAAATGTATTTTTGAAATTGAAAATATATTTAGTTTCAACCTTCAGATACCAACATATATTTCAAAATATACGTTCAAAAATATATATATTTAAAAAAAGACTACAAAAACTATATTGGTAGAAAATATATTTATTTTAGCAAATAAACTTTTTGGGCTTTTATAATATTTTGAAATATATTTAAAATTATATTAATTAACATGCTGTCAAGTGTTCCAATTTGTGATCTGTACTGCTGCTGTCAGTAATAAAGAGAAAAGCAATAACACTGAGGGAATTACATTAGGAATTATTGAGTAATATCCGGATTAATTCAGTTCATTGTTTATAGTTCATAGATTTCATTATGTGACGGAACATCAAAAATGTGAAATTTGGCAGTGATGATGTAGAGCAGATACAACAGATCAAACTGTATTTATAATAATTATTTATTTATTTCAATAACACGTTGTTTCATAAATAACTTTTTGAAAATCAAGTGTGTAGGTCCACCATTATTTTGAAATTTTTCAGTAGGTTTTAATTTTTATTTTTAATTTTTTTACAAAATGCTTTAGAATCATATTTATTATGAAAAGTGCTATTCGAAAGTTTGAAAGTTTTTTCTGGTTTATACACGTAACATTAATAAAAGTTAGAAAAATACACTGTCAGATTAATACAAAGTAATTTTAATCATTTGCTTTTGTACAGTTTTCATTATGCAATGGAACATCCAAAATGTGAAATTTGACAGAGCAGATGTTGAGTAGATACAACAGATCAAACTATATTTATAATAATTACAAATTAATTTGTAATTAATTAATTAATTCATTAATTAATGTTACAAAATTCTTTAGAATCATAGTTACTATGAAAAGTGCTATTCGAATAAATCTGCTTTGCATTTGCTTTGGTACAATAACAGTATAAAATCCATTTATTTAATTTAGGAAACAACATGTTGACTTATTAATATCACATTATTAAGATAACTTATTTCATATTTGGGCTTCCTTGGCATCGCTTTGAAAACCCCAGATTTAAATTAATATTTTTGTGCCTGACAGCTGGAAAAATGTCCCTCCTAATTTGGATGCAGGCGGACGGAAACATTGAGAGGATTTGGCTGGGATGCTTGATTAGAAAATACAGAGTCTGAGGTTTGGGCCTTCAGGCGGTTACATTATGGAGAAGGTATGTGCAGGTGGTGGAGCTCAGCCAAATGGACTCCCAGAGATTCTCTCCTCAGCGACTGACTCTGCGAAAGACAGAAGGAACGGGATGAGCTGTACGGCCTCTGCCTGCCACACGCAGATACCCAGCTGCTCCCCTTTCACAACTCGTCTGTGATTCAGCACAGGAGTGAGACACTGTCTGGTGGTTTAGGACTGCGTCTGCTCTTTGTGACACGCTCACGCGTTCTGCCAGGCGGGGAGGAAAAAGAAGAAAAACAGTGATGAGACACATGATGAATGTAGGACAGGAAGGCCACAGCCAGAGAGAGTCTTTGCAAATGCAGAGACTGGTTGCGAGAGACCACAAGCGTTTTGCATCCAAACAGGTCGTAGATGTTCGCTTTCGTAAAAGACTTCAATCCCGACCCAGACGCTAAATCTTTGTGCATTACATATTACGCTCTCCGTCTTGCCCTGTTGGCAACACTCGACCAAATGCACGCTGTAATTAAAAACATGCGGACTTGTCCGTGCAGATTGGGAAAAGGATGGCAAGTTTAAGCTCATCCAGAGCTTTGGATCCGGGCCCGGAGCAACAGAAAGCCCTGCCACGAAGGTAGCAGCGTCTACACAGACTTTCTTGCGAGGCTCTACCTCCCGTGAACCCCAGACTCGCACATTTGTGGGAGAATTGGCAGCTGTCTGAGAGACCGTCTGCCTTTGTGAAATGCTGTGAAGCACATTCCACTGCGTCCGTGGTCAGACAGTTGTTTTTATCAGTATTTAGAGAATGAATGGTGGTGGACGGGGTTGTTTGGGTGCTTGGATTTGCCGGATCTGTAAATAGGGGAGGGTTGAGACATAAGGCACCCGGCTAACACTTCTGACGGCCTCAGACCGTCTGACAACACAGGCAGAGGCGCCACTGATGTCGAGGGTGGTGAAATCTGGCAGGAGAGAAAATAACTCAAATTACTTTCGTTCTAGACTTCATTGTTTCTGGCAAAACAAATATTTGCGGTGCTGAGCAAGTACGACAGCAAGCTGCTGCCTATTTTTATGCACAGTACACAAAGAGTTATATTTAAAAAAAAAAAAAAAAAGTTGCGCAGTCAAGGAGTGTTTTTGAGAGGAAAAATAACGCATCTAAATATTACATTGAGAAATAATGTAAAATTCTGGTAAATAAAACATTTGCAAACATTATAAACATTTATTTTTTTATCTTAGCGAAACTGAAACTACTGGTGTGTGGGAAATGTGCTATACAAACAAAAAAACAGGGGCTTTTTGCATGTTTTGCATGCTTGATGTTAATTGCTTTATGCAAGTCGCTTTGGTATACAACTTGCAGCGTATTTCAGATAATATTATTTCTGGAATACACTGTAAGCAGTGGTCACAGTCCAAAACAACATTAATTCAGTTGACTTTGGAGTTTGATGCAGTTTTAATGCAATCTTCCTTTGTAGTCTCTTGCAAAACAAATATTTGTGGTGTGTTAAATGCTTTCTAAGTGGCTTAGAAAGCAAGCTACTTGCTATTTTTGTGTATCCTACACACTGAAAGGGTTATTATAAAGCTATCTAGTGACCACAATCAAAAACAACATTATTTTACTGCACCTTGAATACAATTTTGAAGTAATTATTCTTTATTCTCTCTTGTAAAGCAAATATCTGTGGTGTGCTACATTTATGATATAGCTCACTAGTGGCCAAAGTCCAAAACAACCTCTAAATACACTTATAAGTACACTATAAATACAATTTTGCGTCTGTTCTTCAAAAAAAGCATCAAATGACTTCAGAAGGCTGAAATATAACATGAGAGTCTTATACTTTTATAACACTTCATTGGTGCTTTTTGTCATTATTAAACAACAAAAATGTACACTGAAAGTGATTGTCCAAATTTATGGCAACTATTCACAGCTCTCAATTTCATATTTTTATTCAGGCACAAACGCCAGATCAATGAAGCCAAATGCCATCTTATAAGACTAAGAATTTTATGTCACTATCATCTTATTTTTATACTCAAATATCTTTTATATATTGATTTTATTGTTTTATTGCTGTCCCAGATCCATTCTCTTAAAGTCTTAAAATCTTAAAATATGAATATCCATGATAAAAAAAATATTTTAATTAAAACTAAATTAAATAATGAAATAAACTATTTGAATATTTAGAAAAAAATATTAAAACAAATATTTTTCAAAATGTAAAATCTTTTAAAAAAAATTCAATAAAAATATTTTCAATATTTTTTTTTTGTGTAAAAGACTTTTATGAGATGTAATTTCCACCAAAATGAACAATACTAACCCTAATAACGATTTATCAAATTTATACACAGACCACGCTGCCAAAACACCTAAGAAACTCCCTAGAAACCACCAGAGCACCCTAAAAACCACAAATTCCTATGCTAGACAGCTACTTTGATTTGTGTGCATGTAGTTAACTAATGTTCACAGACTAAACAAACAAACAAACAAACATTATTGCAGTAATATTTTGATGTGTTTGATGCATTATAACCATAATCTCTAATTTATCATGGCGGGTCACTCTCCTAAGCCGAACAGTATCTGAACTTCAGTTACCTCTGAGGTAACAGCAACACCACAGGATTTAATGCGCTCCTATCCTCTCTAGAGTTCCAACCAAAATAGCACTCAAGCAAATGGGTATTGCTTACAACAACATTAACCTTTACGCTGACAATGTCAGAGCTCAAAACAGATCAGACGAAACATGGTTGTCTCATTTTCTCAAATGACTAATTATCTTTGTGCATCTCCTTTCAATTCGCAGGAGCTGGCAGTAGGCCATGCACAGAGCGCAAGTCTTACAGTGACCCATTTTCTGCTAACCTCAATCTCCTGTGCAAAAACCTGCACTGATGCAGACACTCCATTTGTCAGGAGGTCACTGAGTACTGATTAAGCTGGGAATGGTTTGATGAAATGATTTTGTTGCGTAATATCACTTAACCTGGAATTGATGCGACCTGTTAAGAGATGAACAAACAAAAAATAATGACAACGAAACCAGAATAACTAATAACCCAAATGAGCAAGTGTAAAGAACACTTGTAACAGAGCAAAATATCAGGAGACAAAACATCAAACAAATACATTAAATTAAAAATTAAAAATAATTCAACATTAAAAATAATTAAATTTCCTCTTTACTTATTCCTTATATATATTGAATTAATTTATATATTTTATACATATAAAATTATTATAACATAACAAAATATAAGATTATTAAAATATATAATTTCAATTTTTTTATTATATGTATATATGTGTGTGTGTGTATATATACACACACACACACGCGCGCATACATACAAGCATATAAATGCATGAAATATATATTTTGGATTTTTTTTATAAAATCTAAATCTATACAGTATATAAATATACAAACAATGTTATATTAATATTATATTATATTTATTAATTAATATTATATTATATATATATATAAATTCATATAATATAATAAAATATAAATATATAATTATATATTTAAAATTATATTTTGTACAAAATCTACAGTATATCTATACATTACATATAAATACACATAAACATAAATTTTTTTATTTTTATTTTATATTTATTTTATTACACCTATATATACATATACACACACACACATGCATACACACACATGTATACACGCAAATAAAATAAATATAATAATTTTTTTAAATATTATATATATGTATATATATATATAACATTTTTGTCATATTTTGATTTTTTTTTTTCATATTTTGCGATTGTAATATATACACATACATATAGCATGCATGTGAGATCTCATCAGTGAAACTCATTACTCTTGGCCCCTCCCCCAATGCACAATTATCTACATATAGAGTCCACCCCCCACTACACACACTCACGCCGTGCCCGCACCGCTGCATGAATCATATATGGCTCTTCACATGGATCCTGGCAGCTGCCACCTGTTTTGGCACTGATAAAACAAATCTCACAGATTCAAAAAAATTCCTTTAAAATTCCTTCAAAAGCATACAGTCCCCTTTAAGAGCACCAAGTGTGTCAAATTAATTGACGCCCCTCATTTTGTGCCCTTTAACTCTTGCCAAATGAAAGCAATCACACTGAGCTCATTGTGACACCTGCGGTCTCACTTCATGTTCTTCATATTCTGACCTTTCAGCTCTATACTGCATACTGGTACAAGAAACCACAACGTGATCACACCACATGCAGAAACCTTTAGGCTCCTCAGAGAGAAGGATTTTCTGACCAGAGCACAGAGAGAGAGAGAGAAGTAAAATGCTGGCAGGGCCGAACGCTTGATTCAGGCATTGCTGAGTCCCAGCCCCCATCCTGAGCTCCGTCCGCAGGCCTCATATGGGCAGCATTTGGCTGTCTGAATGTGCAGCTATTCTGCACAGCAGGTTCTCGTGAAAGACTCTACCTGCTGTTGAGATATTATGCATGTCGTTAGGAGCACGGTGTTCCGTGCACATATACATTCATGGCTTAAAATTTCCTTTTTGATATAAAAATGTTCAGTATTCACAATATCCCATATTTTACTGTCAAAGGTGAAGATTATGCAGACAAACCTCTGGGTTCAGTCAAAGGCCATACTGTAATATTACATGATTGCATTGCTTTAATCTTATTAAAAAATGATGATCACATAAAAATGAATTACATTATTTATTCCATAAAGGGGTTATGTAATCCCTTGGTGGTATTTGCCCCGAAAGACCAGCTGTATTATTGTTAACAAGAGCTACTGTGGTCATACATTAGACATTATATCTTTTATATTCCATGTATATAGTGTGTTTTGCAGCAATGTACTGTATTACTGATTTATGGTGCACATTTGTTCAGTATGAGTCCAGAATATGTCCAGAATGTGGTTTGAAACCTATAATGTGAGAGAGGGTTATGAGTGACATTTAATGCTTTTGTATACAGGTATCGCTATATATGTGTAGAATAATATTCACTACCATTCAAATGTCTGGGATGATTTTATTTTATTTAAATTTTTTATTTTATTTTATTTTATTTTTCATTTTAATTTAATTTAATTTAATTTAATGAAATTAATACTTATTCAGCACAGACGTTTTAAACTGATCAAAAAGACTTTTACTGCTACAAAAGATCAATTTCAAATAAATGATGTCCTTTCGAACTTTCTTTTTATCAAAGATTGCTGAAAAACAATGTATCTTGGTTTTCACAAAAATATTAAGCAGCACAACTGTTTTCAGCATAATAATAATACGAAATGTTTCTTTTAAACACCAAATCAGCTTATTAGAATGATTTCTGAAGAATCATGTGATACTGACCATGACAACTGTAGTTTTCATGATTAAATAAATAAATAAATAAATAAATAAGCTATATACACTACCATTCAAAAGTTTGGGGTGAGCAAGATTTTTTTTTTTTTTTTTTTAAAGACGTTTTATTTTTTATTTAAGACATGAATGCATTTATGCAGCAAGGACGCATGAAATCAATCAAAAGTGACGGCAAAGACATTGAAATTGTTGTAAGATTTCTTTTAAACTTCTTATTCATCCAAGAATATAAAAAAATGTATCAGTTTCCGCAAAAATATTAACTGTTTTCATCATTCAAAAGAAGACATTTATTTTCTTATAAACTGGCTTTTCCATCACAGGAACAAACTGTATTTTAATATACATTCAAATAGGCAACAGCTATTTTAAATTGTAATCATTTCTACTATAAGAAAAGAATCAATCATACTTTGGATCAGGAGTTTGTTCAAAATACCAAATATGATTTGGTGCTTACTGATTTATTTATTTTAGTGCTTATTGATACTTCAAATCATGAGGCTTGTTGAGCTGGACTATACTATTACAAACCTAAATAATCAGATATCAACCCAGCAACCAAACGGAAACACCCTGGTAGCCACCTTGAATCATGGCGATGACTTTTACACATGCAAGCACCATTCATATTGTCTTCAGAAAATGTGCAGTGCGATGATAAATGACCCAGTGTTAAAACGCCCTCATTAACCCAGTTACACAAATGCAGAGGCAAAGCACCCAGCAGCATCAATCTACAATCAGCTTCCTCTAACCAAATCACATGGTCAATCTCTGTAAGGGAAAACTGTCCTGAAAGCACAGGCATGGAACAACCGGTCTTCTCACCTTAAAAGACCGGCTGTTGCACTCAGTGGCCGATCTATCTGACAGACATCCTCCTCCCACGCCAGTTCTGTTCTGCTCTGTTCTGGCACACTGCATCTCTAATCAGGGTTAAATTAAGCGTCAGCTCCGCCGTGCCATATACCAGCCACTTTGAGCATCCTCAGCTCTCCTGAGACTCAATGAAAGCTGGAAGTGAAATGCAGGCAAGTTTGCTGGCAGATTATGACCCTATACCATCTGCAACCCTTTGAGATCAAAGCATGCCACTGATGAATAATGCATGTCAGTGCTTGTGCAGCCTATACGAGGACAATAAGTGGCTCCGACGCACCACATACCGCTAAAAATGCATCCTGGTGGTGGCCGCTTCCATAGCAGTACCTTAGGCACACAGTAATACATGGAGAAATCTGCAAGAAATTAAAATTTCATGCAAAGTTAATGCAATCCAGCACAGTTTGACAGATAAAACCCATGCAACATTTGCATACAAGTCCACCTGACTGGTCCATAATAGTAGCAAAATAGTATTCTTACACAACAAGTTAACAACTACTTATCCTGAATGTGGCTTTTCAACTTCCTTCTTCCCATATATGGGCTTCTTGTGATTGAGCAAAATGACTGACAGGCAGAAACTGCAGAGCAACTAAAGTGACACTTACAGAATCAGACAATAAATAATAATATTTAATTTTTTAAATATTTTAATGAAAATAATAATGATTGTTTTACCCAACATTTTAAGTTTTAAATTATTATTATTATTATTATTATTATTATTATTATTATTATTATTATTATTGCTAAGTCCTTTTTGATGCACACAAAAAAACGTAATTATTAGATTATTTTCATTATTTTGGATTATTACATAAATGCATTTTTGTAGCTCAAACAGTCATGAGTTCGATTCCCAGGAAATGCTGATAAACTGATAAAATGTCACTTTGTATAAAAGCATCTGCCAAATGCATAAATTTAAAAAATAAATAAATAAATAAATAAATAAATCAGACATGTTGTTAAAGTACTTTATAATACTGTTTTTCATATATTGTTATTATAGCATCCAAACCGCTCTCAATATATTGACACTGAATATTTTATAGAATTAAAATAGATCATTTTACCCAATATTTTAATTAAACTATTTTAAAAGAAAATTACAAAAATAAAAGAGATTCTTTTCCAAAATATTTAATTATTAAAATATTTTAAATATTTTTTTTAAAAATAAAAATTGATTATTTTACCCTATATATATATATATATATATATATATATATATATATATATATAATTAAATCTATTAATTATTAATAAATCTGGTTATACCTAGAAATGATAACATGGGAGTTTCTTGTCCATACGTAAAAGCACAATTCTTGCATGGGTTTTACGTGTCAAACTGTGCTTGACTGCATTAACTGCATGAAATTTGCCACCAGACTGGTCCATTATATGTTGTTTTATGTACATTATATGCTCTATAGCATGTGTTTAGGTCAGTAGCTCGCTCTCATGCATGATTGTGCACAGATGGCAGGTTGCATGTGAGACAGCAGTGCAGGCTTTGTTAAATAAAACAGATCAGACATGCAATCATACACACTGGCAACAAAACAAACACGCCATGACTACCAAAAGTCACCTGACGTGGTTTCCTGGAAATAGTGTGTGACTGAGCGTATGGCTGTTGTATTGACAAGAGCTCAGGTGCCAGGATCTCTCCAGGGACACTTTCTGGAGCTATTTCTCTAATTATACATGAGTCGTCATTAAAGCCCTTAAGATGATCTATATAGCCATTCTACAGCCCAATTTGGCCTTAAAAACAAAGAGAATGTGGTGTTTTAAAATCCCAACAGAGTGAATATTATGTTGGCTATTATGTCATTTTATGTAATATAATATTATAGAATATATATGTAAACATATGTATATCCAACTGTCTGTGTAGCTGTTTCTCAAAGAAAAGAAAATATTCTGTTGTTAAGATTTAAAATCCTTAAATTTAAATCCTAAATTTCTCTTGTCAAAAAGAGAATTCTTATATTCTAAAAACAATGAAAACTGTCTACTCTGCTTTCTATCTGCAATCAGAAATGGAGAACTAGTTTTTTTTTCCTGAGCTTGTTGTTCATTTCTGCTGATTCTTCTTGACTGCTCCTGAAATGTTAGTCATTTTGAAACTTCTGTCACACTAAATTAGTCACAATTAGCTCTTTTAGTAAAACCCCATCCTACAAAGACACTGTTATATTATTGTGACTGAGGCTATCAGAAATAAAAGCAGCACATCATCTCAGTGCTGTCAAACACAAAAGCAGAAAAATAGCATTCTTACACAACAAGCTAACAACTAATTATGATGATGCTGAATGTGGCATTTCAACTTCACACCCTCAACTTCCTGCTTTCCATATATGGGCTTCCCATCTTTAAGCAAAATGACAGGAAGAAACAATGGAGTCTCCATAGAGACACTTGCACAACCAGACCCAAAAAATAAATATTTAGTAAATGGATATTTTATTAGATTTTTACAAATATTTTTTATATAAATAAAATATATTATATAAAATACATAAAAATAAAACATATTTTCTTACCAATATTCTAATTATTTATTTTCAATATTTCTTTTTATAAAAATAAACAATATCAAGGCCTCTGTAAATTTAGCTATAAAAATATTTAAAATATTTTAAAAACTCCATTTAAAAAATATATAAATATTGTAAGTCAATTTCATTATAAAATCATAAATTTGTATCAGATTATATGAAAAATTATAAAAATAAAAATAGATTCTTTTACCCAATATTTGTATTTATGTATGCATTTTTTATTAAAAAAAAAGTTAACCCCCTGAACATCTAACATTTATAAATATAATTCTGCAAGTCATTTTTATCACTTTAATCACAAATCATTTCATGATTCTCCATTTTTGTATTCAATTAAATTCACAACTTATAAACACACAGAGATAGGTGTGATATATCAGGAGTCCTAATTCCGTGATATCTTTTGTGAAATATATATTTTATGAGTGCCATTCTGGGATCTGTAATATGCAATATGCATAGTTTGCAAACAATGCAGGCCAATCATAAAAGACCTGTTATACGCTTCCAGTTGATTTGCATGTGCAGACGGGGCAAACCCTGCTCTGCTTCATCACGGGAAGGGGATGTGAAGTGACAGAGATGAAATTCTGCAGCCACTTGCCCCGGGATGCATGAGGGCGTAATGCAGAAACAGCTTGGTGCCAGTGGAGAGTGCAATCATCAAGGCATGCAGTGAGAGGTGAGCGAGAACATAGCTGCCCTTCGTTTCGCCTCGGTTCCTCCGGGACGATAGCGTTATGCGCACCTTCCGGATTTTCACTCGGTAACGGTGACCACTGTCATGCTCTATTCCCATTAAATTATATGTCCGCTGCCAGCCGGATGAACTCCGCTTAAATCCCAACCCCCTTAACGGCTGTGACTGTTGTCAAAATGCTGCCACAGTGTGTCAGGCCCACTGCTCAATTAATAATGAAGTACATCACAGCCTCATGCTGGAGACAGCAACTGTAAGAGGACTTCAGGTGATTTGGAAAGGGTCATGCAATCTGCAATATGCTTTTTTATGTATAAAAAGCATGGACTTTTGCAAGAGCATTAGCAGAGTCATGTCATTGAGCAATGTCATGTCACTGCAAAAAGGTCATGCTGTTCATAATTCTACTTTTTTTTTTTTTTAAATGCTGCAACACCACATGTAAGTGCGCTACATTTTCTGATGCAAAACTAGGAGGCTTTTAAAGCATCAAGCTACTTACTGCGAATAATGTTTGAAGGAATAGCTCAGCCTTAAATTCAAATTGTCTAATGTTAACCAACCCTTGTGTTGCTTCAACAGTGTATCATATTCTTTCATTTGTAAAACATTAAAACATATTCAACAGAATGTCCAAATTTGTTTTCCATACAGTGATTCTAACAGACTTGTGCACAATTTAAAACTGAATTGAGAATGCATTCTAAATTCCATTTCAAATTAATTTAAATTGAGGTAACAGGATGCAGAATTGCAGTTAGACTTTGAATAGATGGAAGCAGTTAATGCAATTAATTAGAAAAGTAAGAAAACTTCAAATGTTGGCATTAAATATCCTTGAAAGTTAAAAAAAAGTTTACAAAATTTTATGGAGAGAGAAAGGAAGGAATGGCGGCTATAGAAATTGATATGTACAGTAGTTTACAAATTTGATCATATATAATAAATAAATAGATAAACATATTTCATGTTTTTTTTAATGCATTACCTTTCCACCATGGAATACATAAAAAGGAAATTGCAGCTTTTTATCTCATAATTTGGATTTTATATCTCACAATTCAGATTTATTTATTTTTTTTTTTAGAATTGCGAGAATCAAGCAGAACAGAAAAAGATAAGCAAATAAATAAATAAAATACAATTCTGAATTCTGAAATGTAAACTTGTAATTCTGAGAAAAAAGTTGAGATATAAACTCAGAATTCTGACTTTTTTTTTTTTTTTTTGCAAGTTTACATTTCACTATTCTGAATTTATGTCACAGTTCTTTTTTCCTCAGAATTCTAATTTTACATCTCACAATTTTTTTTTTCTCGGCATGGAATAAAACATAAAAAAAAGTGAGTTTTAATCCTACAATTGTGAGTTTATACAGTATCTCAAAATTCTGACATTTTCTCGAAATTTTCCTCTGAATTGTGAGATAACAATGTCACAATTGAGTCACAAGGTCATTGAGTCACAATGACCTTTATTTTTATTTATTTTTTATTCCATGGTGAAAAGGGCTTCCATAGTTGAATTTCTTTTAATTTAAATAGAGTAAATTCAATTCAGCTTCCTGTGTGCTTTGGCCAATTCCATCTAAACTCCAGCTCATGCACTGAAATCTGTCCTTGTAGATGCTTGGCAGTGTCCTAGTATAAATGCATGAAATATATATTTTGGATTTTTTTTTTTATAAAATCTAAATCTATACAGTATATAAATATACAAACAATGTTATATTAATATTATATTATATTTATTAATTAATATTATATATATATATTCATTCCTAGTGTCCTTGTAGATGCTTGGCAGTTATGAAGCACCTTCACTTTTTTGTATGGAAAAGGCAACTTTTCTGTATGGATGCCTTTTTTGTATGGAAAAGGCATCTTTTCTTATCTTGCATTGCATGGCAGAAAGAAAACAGTACAGGGTTAGAAGACAAGCAAACAACATTCAATTTTCTCAAACTATATATCTGAAACTACATGCAGCAAAGTCCTTTCAAAACAGTGGAAAAAGAGATCTGTGTGAGTGAGGTGGACTTTTGATGCACAAAACATTCTGTAAATAAGCCAATAAAACATCGGTCAGTGAAATTCTCCACATTCTTTATAAATCAAGGCATCTGTTGCTAAGTAAATCCAGGATAACATCATTTTTGTGGTCAGCTTTCTGGATATCTATTGAAATGGAGGTGGAGGAGGTGTAGAATGACAGATGGAGATGAGGAATGTTTCACGCCCATGTGAAGCAGTGATAGACAGGAGAAGGTTTGGGAAGTAATGGGGCTTGGGGTTCTTGAAGATCTCCAAATTGAGGGAGGTGTTTGTGTATGGATGTGGGAAATGGGCTGGTGTGTGTGAGAGAGATTCATGTGCACAGAAGCACTGATAATGATAATTAATCTCACAAAGGACTTGATTCATGGGCTACTGTGCTCTAGTTAGTAGCATGTTTCACTGGGGAAGTTCAATTTGTAATTGCTCAATTATTTCCAACACGAGTCCTCAGGTTGAGGGAAGATTGAATGCTCTGATCCAAAACCTAGTGAGCTGCCTACAGAGACAGCACTTTAACACAGCATATGTGTGCTATCAGTCCACAAAAAAATAAATAAATAAATAAAATAAAAATAAATAAAAAAATAAAAATTTTCAGACGATTTCATTATGCTGACTACTGAGTTACCTTGTTCTGTAAAAATCTTAAGCAGCACTGCAATCCCATAAATCTAAGATGGAGGGCAAGAAAAAAGTTAATGAAAAATTATTTTATTAATACAAATTGGAAAACAAATATAAAATATAAATTCATTATTTTATTTTAAAATATTAGATTTGACTTCATACCAAAAAGTATCAATAAAATATCAATAAAAATGAAATAGCATTTTACAGAATAAAACAATTTGGAATTTAAAATTAAACAATGATAATAATAATAATAATAATAATAATAATAATAATATATTATATGAGCAAACCCATAAAGCATTGCAGCAAGATCAGATAAAAAAACAAAATCTAAAATAGAGGGAAAGCAAAAATTATTTTATTAAAATAAATGAATTTAAAATACATTTCTTTATAAATAAAATATATATATATATTTTATTTTATATTATAATAATTAAAAATAAAAATTAAAATTAAAATAAAATAATAATTAAAATACCAGTACAATTTAATAAAATTAAAATTAAAATACCAGTACAATTTAATTATCAATAAAAATTAAATAGCATTTTATTAAATAAAATATTTTAATTTAAAATGAATGTTTCACATTTTTATAAAATACTTAAAACAAATAACAAACTAAAAATATTTCCATAAAAATATTTTAGGATTACCTTTTTTAAATACATATATATTATTGTTGTCAGCAGCATGGTGATGTCAAACTCTACTGAAGTCAGTTGAGTCGAGTCTCTAACAGTCTCTATGCAGGCAACATGTGTTTTCATAGCTTAAATGTTCTCTCAACACACACATTTTCCAAAGTCACCCAGAAAAAAAAGGAAATGTTTGCAAATTTCTTTCTGTTCTGGACAAACAGCTATGACGATCTCATAAAGTGCTTCTCTAGCGAGGTGCGATGTTTTAGTGGGAACACAAAGAAAGAACAGGGTGATAAATAAGCTCATTCTAATGGAGCATGATGTTCTGATGAATCTGGAAAGTGTTCTTGTCCCCAAACTCTGCCATCTGTCACAGGGAGAAAGAACACAGAAAACCACAGCAGGATTTAAACAGAGATAAAAATCTGTCTCTACTGTTTTTTTATTAGTAATTGAGAGAGAGAGAGAGAGAGAGAGAGGGGGAGAGAGAGAGAGAGAGAGAGAGAGAGAGAGAGAGAGACCAGCAGGGAAGCAACAATAACAGAATATGAAAAAGCCTTAACAAGCATCCTGCTGTTAAGACATTAATATTCAAGTTCTGACATTTTCTTTTCTTTAATTACAAGAATTTATGAAGACTCAGAGAATCTTATGACCTTGCAAGCCAGTTAGCAAGCTAAAACTACAGATTATCAAATAATATCTGTATTCAACTAGATTTTTACATTTTATGTAAAAGTGAGTGGTACGGTGAGCAGTGCTATTTTACTATTTTTTTTTCATATTAGACTTTTTCTAATTTCTGTTTTCACTTTAAAGTTTCAGTAATTTTGTTTGTAATTTATTAATTTTTTTTAATGTATTTTTTTTTTTTAAATGTGTCTATTGGTTTTTATTTATTTATTTTTTTTTTGTTTTGGTTTATTAGTTTTAGTTACTTTACATAAACTAAATGCACATAAGAAATGCTGCCTTGGCAACTAGTTGAAATAAAATGTTAAATATTTTTTAGATTTGATTTTATTTCAGTTAATGTTTGTTTTAGGTAACAAAATTTTATAATTATGATTTAGTTTTAGTTTCTGATCTAGATGATTTTTTGGGCCAATTTGATGACAGTTGAGAGCCAAATCTCTTAGAACAGCATTAACACACCTTTACTGAACAATTTTAGGTAATATTTACAACTTTACCACAAATACTTATGCAATAATGTGTAATACTTATGCTTGAGTATGAGAACTAGCGATGCTGATGAACAGAACACCACTAATTATCAACTAAGTAGTAACGTAATATCTGCCTCTTCAGACGTCAGAAGCAAAACCCAAAATAAACTTCAATAATTGCACATGGGTGCAGTCTCAGTCTCCACCTGAGGTTATGTAAGGACAAAGAGGTCTAACATGGAGTTCCTCCAGAATTAAACCATTCAGGTGAGGATTACCCACACACCCAAACTCATCCCATCATCTGATAGTGGATATTTAAGGGTACACAAGCAAACAAATTAAAGCAAGAAAGCTGGTTCAGTGAAATGTCTTTTTTGTTCTCACTTTGCTGTCATGACATCCTGTTCATCTCCTCTAACTTTATGGGTCTCAGGTCCATGTTTTTCAGGCGCTAAGAGGATGTTACAGCTGATTGGCCCAGTGTGAGAGCAGCAGGAACACAGATCATCATTAACTCAGGCTCATCTGGGGTCAGCCGAGGTGCAGCCCTTGTTGCTTTCTGCGGAAAGGAGTTATTTCTTCATATCTTGCACAGAACTCAAGGTCAGGTTGTTCAAAATAGATTTACAACGACTGTAAATTTCTTAACTGATGCAACTGACAAAGATAATTCCCAGGAAGGAGATGTTTCCTAGAAACATTCCTGCTTTTGAGAAACATTTGGGTTCAGTAAGGTGTTTTTTTAAAACTTGCATTTTTTATTTTTGAAGGATGCATTACATTGATTAAAAGTGATACATAAGAGTTATGTCACAAAAGATTGCTATTTGAAGTAAATTCTGTTCTTTTGAACTTTCTGTTCAAAGAATCCTGAAAATTTGCATCATTGTTCACACCAAAATATTAAGCAGTACAACTGTATTCAACATTTATAATAAGAAAGTTTTCTTGAGCACCTAATCATTATATTAGAATGAAGACTGGAGTATTAAAAAAAGAATATATATATATATATATATGCACACACACACACACAATATATATATATATATATATATATATATTTGTAAAATATTCAAAATAATAATAATAATAATAAAACAAGTATAACAAAAATAATTATCAGTAATGCATTATATAAATTCTATTTAAAAATGTTAAAATTAAATAAAAATAGAAAATAAAATTATTGCATCAACCACAATTTTAATCATTCCATTTCAATCATTAATTCTAAAATGTATAAAATATAAACACCATACTATAATTTAAAACATAATCATATATAAAAGTTATTTTAAACTGCTATAATATTTCACAATATTAATGTTTTACTGTGTTTATCAAATAAATGCAGTCTTGGTGAGCATAAGAGACTTCTTTCAAAAATTTTATAAAATCTTTCTGATCCCAAACTTTTGAACTGTAGTGTATTTAGTTTTATACATCATCTAATGGCCTTTTCATTTCATTTTTATGTACACTTACTGTGTTTTTAGAATATGTTTATGCTCTATATTTAAATGTCCCCAGTGAGCTGTTTTTGTCTGTTGTTTGTTGACAATGGTGTCATGAGAGCAGAGGTGACGGGGTGTGTTGGCTGTTTTGGAGTGAATGTGTGCGGTTGAGTATGAAGTCACACTCCGTCTGAGTGGATCCCAGTGAATCACAGCTGCTGTCTGGACATGTTCATCATACCTCACACCTTCCACAGCTGATATGTCACTCCTGGCGTTCAATCAAGTGGCCAATAGGTCTCACAGATCATCAGTCTACATCTCGATGAGGCCTAACGATACGTTAAAACCTCTGAACCCAGAAATGAAAATCCTGTCGTCATTTATTCAACCTTATATTGTTCCAAATTTGTATGATTTTCTTTCTTCTGTGGAACATAAAAGAGGATTTTCTGAAAGTCAGCTGGACACCTTTGTCTTTTGTTTTACACTGAAAAAGTCATACAAGCTTGGAATGACATAGGGTGCTAATAATGACAGAATTTCTTTCTTTCTTATTTTCTTTTGGTGAACTATGCCTTAAACAACACTCACACACACACACACACACTTCACCATGCATCCTGCACAAGTAAGGACCTTCCTATTTTATAAAGCCATCATAATTATAGCCTCACCTTAGACTAACCTTAGGCCTCCACCTCTAAATCCTTAAAGTCAACATGATATCAGAATTGACCCGGGTGACCTCCTTAAGAATTGCTCCTGGTCTTATTGAGTATGATTCAGCAGTGCACGTCATTCTGCAACTCATAAAAATACAGGTTCTGCACTGGCATTTATGGTTCCATGTAGAACCTTTGACATCCAAGGGATCTTTCAATTGGGCAAAAGGTTCTTTATAGTGGAAAAAGGTTCTTTAGACTGTGAAATATTGTACACGCTAACAAAAAGGTTCTTTTAAGAACTATTTACTGAAAGGTTCTTTCAGGAACCAATTTTTTTTTTTTTTTTTTTTTTCTATAAAACCTTTTGGAACCTTTATTTTTATTAGTGTGTTTGCTTTTCTGCTGATTTACATGGGTCCAATCAAATAATATTCAATCAAATCGACTGACTGATCCAATTAAATCACAATGGATATAAAGTCTAACGGATGGAAGTCCAATGGACAAAATATCTAAGCCTACATTTTTTCCCAATGAATATTCAGTTTCACCCTAAATGTGTCACATTATGCAATTAAAGAATTAGTTCATTCAAAAGAACTATTTGGTCATTATTCAGTCACCTGGATGACTCTGTCTTTTAATAAGAAATATAATTAATTGCTTCTGAAGTCATATAAAAGCTTTGTCTAAGGAACAGATCAAAATTTACGTTCGCCATTGGATATTGGAGATATAGGATTTAATTGTGTATGTCAAGTTACCTTATTTTTACTTTTTTTTTTTTTACTATTTAAAAAAACATTTAATAATTTATATATTTATATACAGTAATTATAAATTATTATATGAAATATTATTTAATAATTAAAAATAATCTTTAGCAAATCTGAAAATTAATAGCAATTTTTCATACAATAAATTATAATGCTGTGATGCCTAAATTCACTTGCATCATTTCAAATGATTTATTTTAGTTTTTAGTGCTTTACTTTTTGATTAATTTGGAAAAAAACATGATAGAATTTTAATATCTACTTTACCTGCCATAATTAAAATATAATTTAAAAAATTATCGGCTTGTATTGGTACTGGGCATTTAAATTTCAGTCATATGGAACATATATGACTGATATATACAGTATATATATATATATATATATATTAGGGGTGTAATGGGTGTAACCACTGCATGAGTGGAACTTCATTGGAAACTTCCATTCAAAATGAAGTCTAGAGAAGAGCATTTCATGAAATATTAGACTATATACTCATTATATTTTACTTTACCTGTTAGTCTTAATTATTTAATGTATGTTTAAAAAAATCTGTTATGAAACAAGTTATGACAGCCACTGTATAAATTAATATATTTCAACAAAAAATACAAAATTTATAATTTAGAAGTTAATTTAAAAACTGTAGTATGTGCAGTTTGATTGAGTGTTGATTGTTATATTTAAAAATAAATAGTATTTAAACTTAAGATTGGGCTGTTGTTAATCGTAACCTTATAGACCCTTTTTGTGCCGACGTCACGATTATGTCACAGTGCTACCTGGAGGCAAAACAAAGGGGAAACTGGAGGCGGCCAATTCAAACTAGCACAGATTCGGCTACATAAGGAGCTTAAAATATCATCTTCTTGTGATGTTGGATGCAAGAATCGATGTAGTAAAGGCTCCAATTTGATATTTTACCCAACCCTCTCCATTGGCTTTCTATTGCGGGAAGCTGCCTCCTTGTCATTTCTGACTTATAACGAAAAAACAGAGCAATACCTAAAAGCTGCTATGTGACAAGGTGTACAGTAAACAAGCTAAAAAACCCAGAACTATATTTTTATAAGCTGTCGACCCAAAAAACGAGCGTTTAGGACACAAATAGTTGTAGATGTCGGGGTATTTCACGTTGGGCCATTCAGTTGGATCAACAAAAAGAAGGTTAGGAAAAGGGGCACTGACATAGACCAATAAAATTTAGTTTCTTAATAAATCTCCTCCTCTCAGATTCACATAGGATGGTGAAATAATCCTGTGACATGGTTAAAAATAATGAATGGTCTTGTCGCTGATTACGTTTCCCGCCAGTGGGCACAGTTCTCAGTAATATGACACGTTGAGCTCTACTTTTGTGTCCTAAACGCTCGTTTTTTTTGGGTCAACAGCTTATAAAACCGTTGTTCTGTTTTTTTTTTAAGTTTGTTTACTGTACACCTTGTCACATAGTAGCTTTTAGGCATTGCTCTGTTTTTTGTTATAAGTCAGAAATGACACGGACGTAGCTTCCCGCAATAGAAAGCCAATGGAGAGGGTTTTATTGTATATATATATATATATATATATATTCATATGGACTACTTTTAAGGTGCTTTTTTGACATTTTGTGACTGTACCATGAAAAAAAAAAGACCCGTGAACTGTTCTTGTAATCGTCGCTTCACATTTGGGAAGCCATTGCATGTTGTACGCCGCTCCACATGTAACCGAACATGTAAGGACCTTTCCGTGACAATTAGCACCCCTCCCCACTCCAGAGATCAGAGCACGAGGTGAGGACGGGGCCGCGGCGTCGTTTCCACGGCAACCCCGCCAAAGCCATTTGCAGAGGCAGCGGCTCCATCAGCTAATTGAAGCAATCACAGACGAAACCTGGCCGCTGTGCCAGATCAGCTCACCGTACCCTTCCCCCATCAGCGCAACCCCTCCTCCATCTACAGTTCAATCAGCCTCCATAATCCATCAGGAACTCCAGCTAATTCAGCCAGCGTGGGGTTTTCTCAGTCATTACAGAGGAACTGATTGGAACAGGTCTTCCACGGTGCTTGAAATTTCAGCAGTGCATCTACGGGAGAACGAGAGGAGAGACGTTTTGCTGTGAACCTGCTGGGCAGGGCAATATTTATAGAGGATGTCAGAGTGAAAGTGAAAGAAAGAGAGATAAAGGCTCGGTTTCAAGGCTCAGAGATGCCTTCTAAAGTCCACTGTACACTGTGTGACTTCTTCTGTCATTTATGACTGTTGCTTGTCAGATTGGACGATATGACCCAAATGAGATCTTGGGTAAAAGCCACAGCAGACTGAACAACATCAGCAGTCTGTACCATGTACTTTGGATGTCTTATGATATCATTGACTGGGTGTTTTACATCACTGATCGTGTCACACTTACATCTTCACTGAAGTGGTTTCGCGCAAACATAATCTGTTCATTATCCACAAACATAAACTCTTCATTCTTCCGAGAAAATTTTAATAGTATGATCATAAGGTCAATGGAACGTTCATACAGACTAGCAATGTTGTTACTGTTGCTAAATAACACTAAAACTGTAAAAATAAATTAATTAAAATATAGCTGAGGTAAAATATAAACATATAAATAAATTATATACACATATATTACTGCTGTCAAAATTAGCGCATTAACGCAGGCGATTAATTTTTCCACTTTAACGGCGTTAAAAATATTTAAGTAAAAACGTGGTTAAAACATCCTGTCAGCCGTTATACTGTCCTCGTAGCATGTGCTCTTCAATCGCACACACAAATATAGCAGCGCATGCTGTAGCCTGTATCATTTCATATTGAAACTACGAGTGTGCGTGTAAGATCAGCAGTGGCAGCTCTTAAAGTAATAGCAGCCAAATAACCTAATAACCCAGCTTCTGTGATGTCTGTTAATCAAAGAACAAAAGAAAAAAGAGGAAATCAATAACTTTTGCAGCTTCAAGGATTCATCTATATGTAATTTAGAATTTAGTGTTTGATAACTTTAATCAATTTCTGTATATTTCTTAAAGGGCACAGGTAGCTAAATATGACATTTATTATAATTGGTTTATGTGAAGATTGTTAAGTTCACTTAAATTATAAGTTGTTATTTTTTAAAATCTAATAAATGTTAAAATTGATAGCTCTCAATTATACTGTAATGTTGAATGGCTATAGTCAATGTTTAAATATTACGGGAAAAAACTATTTCCTAGAGAGATCAGTAGTATTGGTATCAGTGATACTTG